>LPNX010496287.1:143540-179523 GCA_001517045.1 Pseudotsuga menziesii | reverse complement strand
AAGACATTTTGAGGTTATTACATTCAATCATATTCCACGAAATCAGAATTCATTGACTGATGCATATGCTAATTACATTTTAGATTGGCATCTCACACACACTTTATAAAGATATACAGCAAACATATGAAAAAAATTTGTAAATATACTGACAATAAACAACAATATATATATATGTAAAATATCTGTCCATAGATAGGTCAAGTTTGATCCTCAGATCCCTTCATATACAAAATATAAAAAAATGTGGATCGTAGTCCAGGAAAATGTCCTAGATCTACGTAAGACCACCCTGGTCACTAGGACCACCTTGGCCCCCATGGTCCCTCTGCAATCTGGCTTCCTTAGCCTCCTCAACTTCGGCAGCCTCCACAGCCTCTATATATACAAGCACCGCTCTGACCACTCGCCTGAATAGACGTAGCCAGACCGGTGGAACTCCAACAACGAACTCCTGCATGGCAGTCGGGATATGCTCTATCCACAAGGTAGGTACTCTTTGGGTCAGCCTGGCCAGCTTCCCCTCTAGAACCCTGATTAGTCCTCGGTGTTTGCCTATGACAAGACGAACAAACATGCGTGGGTGCCCTTCAGGGAGGACCGGTCCAATATCTACATTTTGACACATTTATAGGATTAAGACTTGTACATATGTATATATCTATCATTTTAAAATCCATAAAAATTAGAAAAATTAGAAAAATTATTTACCTAGCTCTCCCCATGCTCCTCCTGGAGGGAGGACAAGGTCTGGGTCACCTCGGATGTCCATACCGGCATATGGAAACTGTTCTAGTGTCGGTAGTTGTCATTCCCACCAGGTATAGAAATCATCATCATATACACTATGTACTATGTCTCCTCCTCCTTGACGGAGGAAGATGTCTTCCCACATGCTCAACCTCGACTGATGTGGAGATCGGACCGGTAGAGGTATAGCAGGGCTCAACGCTGGTACTCTCTCAAAGAAGAAGGCAACTAATATGCTCACATATCCAAAGTTTTTTTGTCTTCCTCTCTTGCAATCGGATAGTTGTCTCTTCATGATAGGGACAACTCCTGAACACCAATCATAGAGAGCACCACGAAAACAGTCCACTGCCAGCGCCATTTGGTTTCGTGTAGCCAAATGTAAAGAGGAGGATCCTGAAATCCTCATGATGGTGCTTGCAAGTACCTATAGAGTAAAGTCATGGATATGTACAATAGGGACACAACTCCCTCCCTTTTGAGTATCCAGTGTGCAAAACACTTCTATGTAGTTCTGAACACTTAAAGGGTCACCGCCTAGGCCAGTTCCCTCTAGGTTGACTGGTGTTCCTCATCGTTACAAACCAGTAATGAAATACATGTCTTCAGTAGTAATCTCCAAGGTTTCACCCTGTAGGTTGAACATCCCCAAATCATGATCCCAATAATTTATCATGAACTCAAGTAGGCGGACATTGGCCCACATGGGTGATGTGTAAAAGAATTTTAGTAGCCCACTCGTTCACAATGCATGTATAGTGGGTGCACTTTGGAGCGCTGCTTGGTCCATTATTTCATGCTCCCATTCCCTCCATTCCAGAACCATTTTTTCACCTAGCAAAACAAGTAATTTGATTCAGTAATTCCATATAAAAATTCAAATTTTTTTGACTATCTTTATCCTTTTATCCTTCACGCAGTACATGCGACTGTCTATTTAGACATGTCGCGTACTGTACGCGACTGTCTATATAGGAAACTTGCATACAGAACGCGTGTACGCGAGTATTCACATTGTCAACCCACGTACGCGTCGTGCCATGTTTAGGATGCTTTTAATAATGGAATTAAGACTCAAAATTCATAATTGCTTGGATCAAAATGAAGAGCTCAGGGTGTAGGCTTACCGACAACTTGCGGAATTTGATTTCGTCGGTTCAAATGTCCACAATGATTATACAAAGGTAGAAGGAAAAACTTGCTTTTTATGGCTCAAAATTTCAAATTGTGAGTTTTGTTTTGATTTTCAACTATTTATAGAAATTTTTATTTCTCTAAGTGAGTTTTTTCTATAGTTTGAAAATCGATTAAACTAATACCATATTTCCTTTTTGCTTTGAAATAGGTTTTCCATCATTATCAAGTGTTTTTGCTCCAATAGGCTGGTTTTGTCTTTTCCAATACATTTTGGCATCTTTATTCAATCCACATTAACCTTAGCATTCAACATTTTGCCACAAAGTATGGTATTATAAGCCATTAGTTCCCTATTTTTACCATTGTTCTTCTGTGGATAGGGCCCTTTTTTCATGAGTATCTTCCTTTCAAGCCTATCTTGTTCTTTGGTACTCATGCCGCAACTATTTCAGGTATAAG
This sequence comes from Pseudotsuga menziesii, assembly GCA_001517045.1. NCBI lineage: Eukaryota > Viridiplantae > Streptophyta > Pinopsida > Pinales > Pinaceae > Pseudotsuga > Pseudotsuga menziesii. The sequence continues at coordinate 177,177 of LPNX010496287.1, read as the reverse complement.
GGTATCCTCTTAGATATTTTTCACGCCAAATAGAGCTTCTTTTGAATATATTTTTACAAGCTATCCCTTTATAGGACTCCCCGCCCTTATGGAGTTTCTTTAGGCCCAGGTATGACTCCTTCAACACAGACTTGACTGTCGAGTTAGCTCATCCGTTCAAGCTCGTTAAGAATATGTGAATGGGCATCTGCATTGGTGGTAGGTTATCTCTTTCTCAGACCATGCGGAATAATATGAGAAAGGATCGCTCTCTTTTCTTTTGAGTTGAGAAGAGTATTCTCAAGTATAGGTTTATCACTTTTCCGGACCTGAGGGACTAAATTTATGGAAAAGGAACACCCGGTGTGAGCTTAGTTTTCTTTTTTTTGTGCTCTGGACCTAAACATGAAAAATATTCCGAGTGTACTTTGTGTCTTTTCCATGTTCGTTAAACACTTAAGAACAAAGCAATGAGTTTATTGTTGTAAGCCCCATTTCTCATAACCAAATGGATCTTTCTGAGTGATCTTACTTTCCTTCACACTCATAAAACTCAAGCTATTTTATGTTATTTTGGAAGGAGCGTTGGGTAGGTGGTAATTTAACCTTTTTCGGACCTCTCTGACTAAGTACGAAAAAGGTTCACCTTTTCTTCTCCGGAAGTTAAGAGAGTTCTTCTGTGGTATGTTTTATACTTTTTTGACCTCAGGAGACTAAATTGGACGAAAAAGGACCCCCCTGGAGTCTTCTTTGGAGTTTTCAAACTCTCTAAATGTGAAAACACCTACTAAGCATGTACTAGTTTGGGCTCATTAAATCCATGAATCAGTGACACTATCAGGCATTATTTTCTCATCTCTTCAAGCTTGTTAAAAAATGAAGAGGGATCCGAGTTAACTTTCCTGGACTCGTTAAAATTTAACAGGGAAGGTAAGGAAGAAGTTTTCTCTTGTTTTCAGTAATGGTAGCATGTCCTCCTTGAACATAGCACTCTTTGTTTTTTCCGATATCCATGTCTCAGTGATTACTTTACCGTTCAGCTATTACTTTGAGTTTCTTACTCCTCCTCTTGTCTGTTATACCTAGGGAATCCGATCATGTCTCCTACATGATAGATAGGTCCAGTTGTTCTATCTATAAGTTATACGCTACCTTTGGTCATCTCTGTGTTGTGCTCATTGTTCAAGGACTTCACCCAATGTTTGATCTCTATCCTGATCCCATCACTGTTATATCTGTTATCTATTGTGTCTCCCTTCTTTTTCCCAGTTCCTAGTCACTCTTGTGATCTGTTGGAGGATCTATTGCCTTTCTTATCATAGCATGGTTCCGTTTTAGTACTTCTTGATGACGAAGACCTAGAGTTTTGACGATCGTACCTCAGGATTCACTTTTATCATTGGTGAATTCCTTTGCTTTAGTTGTCGATTACCACCTATTGATTGACAAACTATTGAATCCTTTCCATGTTCGACTTCAGCTTACCCTTATTCACATGGCTTGGATTGTACTGGTTCTTTGGGATCATTTATGAAGACTTTAGTTCCTCACCTATGGACTAAGTTGCGCAAGATTATGTTCTATTCATATACACAACTTTTAGATCTTTGAAGACTCATCATTATTGTATATTGTGGCTTTGATCCAACTTTGTAATATACGTGGTTTCATACCCGTATCATATGATGTACTCAAATATTGTAAAGGAGCTAGTGTTCCAGTAAATTGAACATAGCATCCTCAGATGTAACTTTGTATATGACATTACTATGTATTTGTTTCAGGTACTACCTCTGCTCCATTGGATTTCTGAGTTCTCCAAAGATAAATATTATAATGTATTTTGGCCATCGCTTCCCTCTGACCTCACACATTAGGGGGCATCCGTTATCCACCTGAATGGCACTTCTCCATCCGAGTGCCGACATCCCTCATGTTGGCACACAAAAAGAAATTTATGGATTGAAGTTTGCCTAAAGCATTATAGGTGGGCATATTATGAACTACATTTATCATTCATCCAGCTAGTTATTTTTACCTTTAGATATGTCGAGTTCTATACGCGACTCTTTATATATGCAACTCGCGTGTTGTACGCGAGTATCGGTTATTGCATCTCGCGTACAGATTTGTACGTGGGTTACCCTTAAGGAAACTCGCGTGTCATACGCGAGTTGCCAGTATTAATACCCGCGTACACCTTCCTTTGACATTAAAAATAAAAAAACTCACGATTACTTGAGATTTGTTAAGCCCTTAACCTTAATCAGCTTAACTATCTCAACCTCCTCAACCTTCGAAACTGCGTTATTTCACCACGTATAAATACAGGCCTTGTCGAGGGTGTTAATCACATACACTTGGAGAGAAAAGTTATGCTGGTGGAGTCCATTCAGAAATATTTGGAGCAGTGGAAATCAAAATCCTTGGTTGCAGAGGAGTCCTTGTCTCAGGCGTTGGGTTGTAATCTAAACTCTTTCATTATTGTTAATAAAGAGAATCCTTCTTCCATATGTGTCTTGAATGTCTCTCATATATTGTGGTTTGATAAATACTTATGATTTATCACTCTGTATATGATTTATCTAACCTGTTTATATATATATCTATCATCTTGTATTTGGAGGATTGGCTCTTGACAGGTGAAGGAGAAGCATCCCTGAAGGCTTTGGAGGAGAAGCAGAGCGGAAGAGGACAAGCTAGGATCAACCGTCATGTATCAGGTGAGTCTTTCCTATCCTCCTATTTCCTTTACTGTACTCTAGAGTCGATTGCCTGCAAGTTTCATGAGTATGTTGGTAACTCCAGACCTTCGGTTATAAGGTGTTTATTCCTGTACAACAGATGATGATGATGATGATGAAGATGAAGATGATGATGATGATGATGAAGATGAACATCGTGATGATGATGATGATGAATATGAACATGATGAAGATAATAATGATGATCATTGCGATGTTGATGATGATGATGATGGTGATGTTGACGATGAGGAAGGTGATGATGATGACGAGGATGATGATGATGATGATGATGACGATGGTGATGATGACGATGGTGATGATGATGATGTTCATGATGATGATGACGACGATAGTGATGATGATGTTCATGATGTTGATGGTGATTATGATGATGATGATGAAGGTGATGATGAGGATGAGGATGAGGATGATGATGATGATGATGAGGATGAGGATGAGGATGATGATGATGGTGATGGTGATGATGATGATCATGTTGATGATGATGATGATGAGGATGATGAAGAAGATGATGATGATGATGATGGTGATGATGATGTTGATGATGATGACGACGATTGTGATGATGATGTTCATGATGTTGATGTTGATGATGATGATCATGTTGTTGTTGTTGATGATGATGATGATGAAGTTGATGATGATGACGATGGTGATGATGATGAAGATGAAGATGATGATGATGATGATGATGATGATGAATATGAAGATGATGAATATGATGATGATTAACATGGCGATGTTGATGATGATGATCGATGATCAATGATCATGGTGATGATGATGATGATGATGATGATGAAGATGAAGATGAAGATGATGAAGATGATGATCATGTTGTTGTTGTTGTTGATGATGATGATGATGATGATGACGATGACGATGGTGATGATGATGTTTATGATGTTGATGTTGAGGATGATGATGATGAAGATGATGATGATGATGATGATGATGATGATGATGAGGAAGGTGATGATGATGATGATGAGGATGATGTTGATGATGATGATGACAACGATGGTGATGATGATGTTCATGATGTTGATGGTGATGATGATGATCATGTTGATGATGATGATGATGATGAAGGTGATGATGATGATGATGAAGATGATGATGATGATGATGAAGATGAAGATGATGAAGATGATGAAGATGAAGATGATGATGATGATGATGAAAATGAACGCTATTTTTTATTTTACAAAATGTGCACGCGATTTGTTTGCACATAACGCGCATGTGTTTTGTTTCTATACAACGTACACGCATTTTGTTTAGCTAAATCACGCTCGCGTATTCTTTAAATTCAAAAATTTATTCCCTCCAAATGATAAGGCCGAGCCTCCACCCATGCTTTCGTGGAATTCCTATGCCTATGTGTTCGCTTTGTACTTTGCTTCAGATTCAACATGCCTGTGCCTTGGAGTATGATAAACCATGGCTAATTCAGTGTTATATCCAAATTTTGAATATGATCGTGTTTAGCAGTTCGTCTGATTATGCTGCACACCTCCATTTTTTTATGAGATTTTAGAAACAGATATGGTTTTTTTTTGCAGATTCTAAATATGTAAATTTTAACAAGAGTACATAATTTTTTCTATTTTTTTCTTATTTATCTTCTGTCATCACTCCTCAACTCAAAAAACACACTGGTAGTGTTTTGTCCATATCTCTTTCGTTTCTCAACCATTTAAAAAAAAATTGTATGGTGCACTAAAGAACACCAATATCTACATGCTCTAAACAACCCATTTCCAAATAATTGCATTAAGACATTCAAACATTGCACCCACAAAAACATATACCTTATAATTTGTCACAAAAATAAAAAGTGCCCGTTAAAATTTATCTAACTTTAGATAGTTAACAACATTTTCAATAATATATATATATATATATTCATTTGGAAAGGTCATTCAATTTCCTACATTTCTTGTTTTTTACTGATCGCAAGATTCATTGTGTAAGTGTCTCAAAATATCCATGCAATTTGATGGATGTCTGTTTTTTCAGTTTTGTATTGCATCTAACACACCAAAAGAGACCCTCAACTTCTTGCACACACCCTAATATAATTTTGTGTTATTTTGTTCCTCTCATGGTTATCTTCTTCACTAAACCTTGACTAGGGTTTCATCATTTAGTGATATAGTATCTTTGTAAATCCTAACCTTCTTCCTATTTTTTTGCTTAGCAAAGAGACTAGATGTATTCATCCATGTAACCCTAACCTTCTGCTTCCTATTGTTTTTCTTAGAAAGGAGGTCACATAATGAAAAAGGAAAGGATAGGCCAAGCAAGGAAACCATAATCTCTAAATTTATCTTCCATCCCATCACCATTCCATGGGTGATTGTAAGGCCTAAGAAACCTAACAACATGTACAACCACCCTCTCTTCTCATGAATCACTCCAAAGTCCCAATAAGGCTTACAAACAATTAATGGATGATTTTGTTCTAGACAATGGCAAGAACAACCTCTCTTCTCATGAATCACTCCAAAGGCCCAAGAAGGTTTCCAAACAATTAATGGATGATTTTTTTATACACAATGGCAATTTGATGGATGCTTCTCATGCCCTTATGATATATTTTATATGGCCCTCTGCTTTTGTCGATAAAGAATGCTAAAATTGTCGAACTTAAGTCACCATATAGTACATTTTAGATTACTTTATCAAGGTTAGAACGCTTTGTGGTATACACTTATAGGCCATGGGATCAACTACTTTAGGTTTCAAAGGATTTGTGACCTAAGTTTACAAGTGAAGGAATGATAAACATTTTTTATAAACAAGTTTCAAATATTGTGGTGGAATTGTTTTTCATTTTTCAATGTAACAAGGAAATCACTTCAAAGCAACATGGCCCTTTAAAAAATGTTGTATTAAGTGTATTAAATATATATGTTAAATAAATAAAATAATATTTATCCAAAAAATGAAACCATTGGAAATAAATTTATAGATTTGTTTTACAAATGTTTTGGGTATCTATTCCTTTCATGGATTTTTCATTAAGGTAGATCATCATATTTCTCGATAGTAGTACATTTTCCAAATATCTTTCTAAGAGTTAGAGACCAAGGACCATTTTTTACTCAAATGATCTTCATGCTATGAGATCGGAAGACAATGACTTTACTTCGTTAAAAGATCTTGTGGCTTATCATGACCATAAATGCCTAGTCCTCTTCCTCCAAAGGATGTCCAACTTTCATCGATGACTTATTAAAGGCAAGTTTCCCAATCCAACATGCGCTAGATTTATGGTTTCTTAATTCCAACCCTAGTGGGAAGAGGCCCCATGGCCAACTTCCAAGCTTACATGATAGATGAATGAGGTGTCATATATACCATCCCAATGATTCCCATGGTTGCAAACCCATTACACATTTCTTTGTGGCATTAATGTTAAAAGTATCTCCAAAGCAATGAGTCATAACCAAAGACCCTCCTTCTTAACCTTCTTAATTATTCCCCATTCCGTTGTGTTGGGTGATTTACAATGTTTTGTTCATTTTCCTTATTTTAGGTTCTTCAAAGGAATAAGTCTCAACCAAAGAACCTCCTTCTTGAGCTTCTTTATGACTCCCCGTGTCAATGGATTCATGCTTTCTAGTACTTTTAACACTTTCATTCTTTTAAGTTCTTTTTCTCTCTTTTAGGCATTCCCTGGGGATGCATTTTTTCCTCTCCCTTGTCATCTTTGTCTATTGTATTTATTTTACAATTCCGTGCATCAATTTGATCTTTACTAAATATTAATATTTAAATTAAATTAAATCAAGTGATATACAAAAATTATTATATATAACCTTGAGGAAGATTTAGTTATCACTAAAATCATTTTTCCTATGACTATTTTTTAAGGATTCATGACATGCATTCCCACTCATTTCCTCTTTCTGTTTTTTCTTTTTTCCCATCAATGGATTGACCTCCATAATCATGTTGGTCTAGTTCCCTTGACAATCATAATTAAGCACAGTTATCAGATTCATACCTAGGATTCCTCACACCCGAATCAAATTATTCATAATCAGTTTCTCGGATTCTTCACACTGCTGGTTCATCGACCAAATGAGATAGATTTTTCTCTCCATTAGTGTGACTAATTTCTTCTTGAACATGGAAATTATTCCTAAGGAACATGGTAGAATATATTATTAGAATAGCATGTTATATATTTACAAAGATTAAAATTAATTAAATTGATAAAATAAATAATAGTTTACGTTCCAGTATCATTTGTCTCCGCCATGGTTGTGTTGTATGCTATTTGAATTGCATCTCTTACTAATGGATTGGCATATTATCTATTCATCCATTCTCTATATATTTGTAACTTATTAATTTGAGCTCCCTTATTTGTTGTCGTATCAACATTATAGCCAGTATCATTTATAATAGGTATGTATACATCATTTACAAACATTGATGTGGAAGATGGGGTTGTAGATAAACTGCTTTCCCTAGAAGAGAATCCATTGATATTTTTTACTTTAAAATGTGTGTTTCTTAACACATCACTTAAACTCTTTGTACTAGTAGTAGCCATTGCTTGCCTTTTTGTTTTCATATTTAAAAAAAAAATTAATTAAATATTAATACTTTTCCCAAGTTAGCATTAGTTTTATACACTTGATTGAGGTAATCAAAAAATAATTACATGTAATTTATATATAATAAAAAAATAAGTCATCTAATTCTAAGAAATAAACTAAGAATTAATATCAAACAAAAATTATGCATATAAATTATAATACATAACCCAATCGAATAACTTTTTATGTGTAATTATCTAATTACAAGAAATAAACTAAAAATTAATATAAAACAAAAATTATGTATATAAATTATAATATAACACCCAATCAAATAACTTTTTAGTTGTACTAACTCAAATAAAACATGTTTTCTCAACATAAAATTTATGTAAAAATCATAGTACTTTCACATGTCTATCATAAATCATAGTACTTTCACATGTCTATCACACAATTTTCTTTGTAAAAGATGGATTTATATTTTAAGAATTGAAAAACCATGATACTTAACTTTTTTACCAATAATAATTTTTAAGCAAAATGTTGTTAACACACCTAATAATATCAAAAAACCATGATACTTAACTTTTTTACCAATAATAAATTTTAAGCAAAATATTGTTAACACGCCTAATAATTTTGGATTTCATAATTCTTACCAAGTTTTAGTTTAGATTCGGAATGGCACTAATTATTAACATTTTGAATTTCTTCCATGCCCTTTTCTTAAAATATATAAAAACATAAAAATCATGTTTTTTAAAGTTATATTTCATTTCACAAAGTCAAGTATCATGGTTTTTTGATATTATTAGGTGTGTTAACAACATTTTGATATTATTAGGTATGATACTTAACTTTTTTACCAATAATAAATTTTAAGCAAAATATTGTTAACACGCCTAATAATATTGGATTTCATAATTCTTACCAAGTTTTAGTTTAGATTCGGAATGGCACTAATTATTAACTTTTTGAATTTCTTCCATGCCCTTTTCTTAAAATATATAAAAACATAAAAATCATGTTTTTTAAAGTTATATTTCATTTCACACACATATATTTATAATAAAAAAATGAAGTGTTTTATTTTCAAAAGTTTGAAATTGTAATTGGAAAAATAAGATTTCATTTACTAAATATATATCCTAAAAAAAAAGATTTAAACATAAGAGATCATTTTTAGAAGACAAGATGAAAAGAAATTAAAAAATAAAGACTTTTAACATGTTAACAATGTCAAAAATAACTTTTTTAGTGAATTTAAAAATCAACATTTGTTAGGAACAAATAGACAATTACATTTTTCAGTAGAATGATTCATAGCCTTTTTGAATAAGCTCAGGTTGGTCATAATTTGAAGGTTGCACTACGCTTACTGATATAGGGTTATAATCAATGAAAAAATACTTTGATTGCTTTGTATTATGGTGACATAAGAATATTTTCTCACATTGGTTTGGAAAAACATCTGCTCTAGGTTGGCCATAATTTGAAGGTTGCACTACTCTTACTGATCTAGGGTTATAGTCAATGGAAAAATATTTTGATTGCTCTGTAGTATGGTGACATAAGAATATTTGCTCACATTGGTTTGGAAAAACATATGGTTCACTTGTTTTCTCAAACGTGGTAATGATCAATGATGCAAAAGTCATTTTCATGTATGTATGTTGCTGGACGATTTCGTACCACAATGTTTCTAAACCACCTAGCATTAAATAGTACCTCCTTGAATGATCTGAAATTAATCTCTAAGATATCTTCCACTAATCCATAATATCATATAGTGTATGCTTTTATGTTTGCATCATGAACATGTGACTGGAAATCTATTGTAAAATATGATGCAATACCATAATCAAATGTTTGTCTATTTTCATCTACTTTATGCACATAATAGTGATGACCCTTGAACCACATCCCCTTGAAATGAGTAACCCTATTCTCTTCTCGTCTTTTTATAATGTCGAATGCATGTGCAGTGTCCCTGCCATCATTATCTATGCATGCCCTTGTTAGTGTATCCCTCAAATATTTCAAAGTAATAGATGGAGGTCAATCCTTTTCAAATTTATTCATTATTGTAGAATAATAAGATGCATATGCCAAGAAATGTATTTTTTGGGCATCACGATGCCTTTGATAGTCATCCTTCCATACTTTTGTGTGCTTGTTTCTTCTTGCAACATACAATAATAAGGCCTCCATTTCAGTAGCATGTGCAATCACAAACATAAAATATATTATACTACTAGTATAAATCTAACTCTTGTGATACATCTAGGTATAATTTTAATCACCTGTAATTTTTCTAGTTTTTTCTTTTCCAGTGAATACATGTCCCTCAACTTGTGCACCGTGTTCTAAACTCCATAGTTGTAGCCCTTCAATATTTAGATCTTTGCACAATTCAGTAAGATAAACTGTTGATTTGAACAACATGTCCCCTTGAAGCATGGAACCTTCACGACGAGCCTTTTGCTTTACAAACCTTTTCAAAACCTTTAAATACCGGTCAATAGGAAACATTGTTGTTGTTTGAAGTGGTCCACACATTTCTATTTCATATAAAAGATGCACAATGTAGTGTTCTTGTGCTTTGAAAAAACTAGTTGAGAAGTATTTTTGCATGTCACACATCAAGATGAGTACTTCTTTCTTCCACATCTTTAATTCTTTATTATGTATCTCTGTTAAAGTGACCCACCTAGAATAGCATTGATTTATTTAAACAAAAGATTTGTGTAAATATAAATAACTATTTTAGATCAATAATTTCCAAATATATCACAATGCACATGGATAATTTTTTCGATATATAAGACATGTATTTTACCTAAAAAATTCCACTCAACTTGTAAATTGTCCTCCTAACTTTCTGATCGATAGGTAGTGCATGTGGAACGCTCAAACTAATTAATAACTCCATAAATAAAAAAATAAAAAAAGTTAAAACATAAAACATTTTAATGGAGTATAATAAATAATATAAATTATGTTGACCAATGTACACATGCTTACCTTAAGGAAATTATGCCCAGCTAATAATGTCATAGAAAGCCATAAATATACGATGTGCCTGCTGCAGTAGGCAAGGGTTAGCATGCTTGCTGCACAAGCATTGAATCCTCTTGATCTCCTCGCTCACTGAAGTTTCTGAAATCAGTTCGGGCGCCTGCTTCAAGGATTAGCATGCCTACAGCAAGGGTTAGCATGCCTGCTGCAAAGGCATTGCGGCCGTCCAACTACTCAAGACGATAAATACTCAATGCGCCTGCATCAAGGGTTAGCATGCTTGCTGCATAGGCATTGCTTAGTATTTGTCACCATCGATATATCGATAGTATGCTCTTGGAAGGAGCATTGTGAATCTTTGCTACCTTGAAATTGGCAAAAGAAATAGTGGAATTGTTGTTTACTGAAGTTGAATTCTACTCAAACTGAAATCTCTTCTCACAAGTAGATCGTGTTGAGTCAAATCACTTATTCCGAGGTGGTCTTGGTAGTTCGAGGCGAGGAAAGAAGTGAAATTCACTCGCTGTTATCCATTGAATCTGAAGTGACCGGGTAGTGGTCAGAGAGGTTGTTATTTTTAATACCTCGTTTTGATTCAAAGATACAGAGATGTTATTTTTAATACCTCGTTTTGATTCAAATATAAAGATCTAATTACAGATCATTCTCACATTCAACTCACTCTAAGACTAACTCCAACACAAGTTTATTGTTTTTTATTGTTTCATAACGCAGTTTAAAAAAAAAACAGGACAAATTCCATGAAGGAAAGGATTCTTTGTCATAGGATTATTTGTGAATTTAATAAAGGTAATGCTTCGTCTGGAAAAAATATAGGATTGAATTGGGTGTTGCAAATTCTCATGATAGGATCCACCTCGGCGACGATGCCTTTGGGTAGGCAGGGAGGGACCCCAGAAAGTTGGGCCACAGAGAAGCTGTGAAATGAGGTAGTCCTAACCGACGTTTGAAGCTATTAAAGTTGAAATAGGTTAATATATATGCAAAAACCTGGCGAACAATTACTTATCAGGAAATCCTTATAGTGTTGTCTCGGATCAGTTCCGGGTCGGTGTGAGAGCTTCTTGATTTCCATAATCTTAGGGAGAATGAAACATATTCCATGGTCTACTGTCTTGATCATTATATGATACAATTATTTGATTAGATATATGTTATTGAATGGTTTTTTTGGTTTGGTAGGTTTATCAGTTGAACAATGGAATACATAGAGGATGTGCAGGCTGTTGTGTGTGACAATGGATCCAACAGAGTCAGGCTATACACTGATTATTAAAACTTTTTGTTTATTCAAAGAACATTAACATCATGTAGGTTTGATTGAGCATGTTTGAAATCCTTGAAGGGGTCATGGATGCAAGCTGCATGAAAGCTTTGGAAATCCACGCATACCCTGAGACCTCCTGCCCCAGTATTCTTTTATTGGATTACTATGGGACTAAATCTGACTCCTACATAGGGAATAATGCATTGAAAGAAGGTTGTAGTTATTATATGGTGGAGTGAGAGCCACGATCTAGCTGCATCAACACAACGCAACGGACTTCATTCCTCCTTCCCAGGGAAGAGCCTCAAAGCTCTGTAAGGTTCAAAGGCCCCCGATCGCAGGCACAGGGAGCGCAACTTGGCAACCATCAGATGGCCAAATCGTAGGGCCCAAAAAGAATTCCACTTGGCAGTCATCGGATGACCAGATCACATGGTCCTCACTACGCCACTTGGAATCCATCAGACTGCGAGATTGCATGGCCCTTACTTCGCCACTTGGAATCCATCAGACGGCCAGATTGTAGGGCCCAGAGAATGCCACTTGGAATGCACCGAATGGCCAGATCCGAATGTCCTCCTCACGCAACACCACTTGGCAGCCATCCAACAGCTCTCCAAGGGTTTCTGTACGCCCATATTCATCCAATTTTGTCCTTCCTTACACCACATGGCATATTTCTGTATGCCACTTGGACACAATCCAGGGATCTTCGTACGCCACTTACCGCAGCCAACTTGGTTTATAGTTCCACGTGGAGGCTGAGGGTGAGTGTTTTCGGCTCGTTCTTCCCGCGAGGGGATGTTGAGTGTTTTCAGCCCGTTTCGCTGGTGATACGGACGACCATCGATTCTTCACTGTGATTTTTGTAATGCACGCTGTGATTTCTGTAATGCCATTGATGGTAGGCTATGATTTCTTTAATGGCACCGTATCTTCACTATTGAAGACTCCCTTGGCCGTATTGCATTTCTATTTGAATACTGAACATTGCTCGGCATTTTTTTTTTATAACATTGTTGAGCCAAGGGAACAACTCAGAAATTCGAAATTTCTTTTTATAACATTGCCCGGCCAAGGGAACAACTCATAAATTAGATCTTAAGTAATAAGAACCCTAACTAACAAAGCACATTCGATCTTACGGATCTGTAACCAATCGATAATTGCACAACCACATTGTTGTTGATATGGCATCTAGAAATAGAAAATAATTGGTTTTTTAGCGTGAGGCGAGAGATGGAAAAAACATAGCCTGGTGATTCTGTTACCAACTTTTCTATACCATAGTTGGGTTACCTAAGGAGCTGCCGGTTGACAGACTTGTTCAAAGTCCGATTCCAGTGTATCAGTTGATTTGTCTGCTTGTCTAGCCAATATTGGCTAGTCACTTTTTTATTTGAATAATTTTGACCATGGCCCCGCGGGGTTTGTAATAAAATGTGCTAGTAGGATATTTTTGAGTGGTTCGGTCTCTTAAGACGTAGAATCGCAAATAGGGTATTCCAGGGAGTTTTTCTTTCCTCTGACAATTATGCTTTTCCTTCAGCCGAATATAATTGATGAGGTTTTCTCCTGCTTCCTCCAAAGTTGGAATGCCCGATGTTGAATTCTAGGCCTTGGGGGGTTATTAGAGCCCAACCGAGTGTTATAAGCCTACTAGACATTTTTTAGATAGATCATGGTCATGTCCTAAGTCATATGGACACAAAAAAAATTCGAAAAAATCTTTTTCGAATAGTGAAAAATTATTTTTTTAATTTTTAATTTTTAATTACTTTTCCTAAGTTTTTTGGGTTAATTTTTCCATAAATTAAATGGAAAAAACCCGTTCGTGATCCAGACTCATAATTCAGTGATTGAAGGCTCTAACCTTAAGCCAAAAATCATTCTTGATCAGCCAGCCAGTCAGAGCCAACTTTCAGATTAGTAATCAGACGCATAATGCCTTTTTACTCAAAAAAGTTAGTTTTGAGTAAAACAATGATTTTTAGTAAAAACATGATTTTTAGTAGAAAAATGATTTTTATTAAAAAATGATTTTTATTAAAAAATGATTTTTATTAAAAATAATGATTATTTTGGAGAAAACTAAAACTCTCCAAATTAATCCAAATTCAGTAAAATAAAAAGCTAAATGACATCTCATAGAACACTTATGATGATTGGAGTTATCATAACTCAGCTTCAGTCATCATTAAGAGAGCAATTAATTTATTATCAGTTAGCATACATGTCATCTCCAACTAAAGATGAGCTGGAGAGCTCTCATTGGTACAGTGATTTGATCGAGGTGAAGACTGAAGCTTACACCATCAGTGGGCTTCCCAAACCTAGCTCAGGCTCCTGCCAAACCTAAAGGATGAGCTTACCCACATCCAGACTCACACATGTGGCCTCATCCTTGGCTTGTTTTCAGTGCACAGGTTTGGAGTGGGGATGCCTTGCCTGGGTGGAGGCCTCCCCTCACTCCCAGTTCTCTAGTTTAGGTCTGAGCTCTTTGTTAGGTGGCTAAGCTAGTTAGGGTTGGTTTTTTGGTTTTAGGGTTTTAGCACTCTCTCATTTGTTAAAAAGAGGCTCTTTCAGCTCTATTTGCATGGAACTTTTGTGCTGGAGTTACTCTGCAAAAATTGTAATAAGCTTTGCTTACATTTGATTAATAAGATTTTTGACTTTGGAGGTCCATCTCTTTTTGCATATGGTGAATTTTCTATGGTTGAGGTGATACTATTCCTACATCCTTTACTCTTTCTTTTTACTTGAATGAGATCTAGTTATATGTTAAGCTCAAGAGGGCCACTATTGGCACAGTAGATTAGCTGTTTATAGTTTCAATTTAGTTATTTATGCAAAGTAGGTTCTAATCGTGATGAATATGAGTAGTTAGTTATATGTAGTATTGATCTCGATTGAGTTTCCTTTACTTACTTTTCATATATATGATCTCACTTGTATCTGAGTTTTGGTAGTAGCAAGTCATAGGTTGAAGAAGGGCGCGAGTTCAGCTACATCAAGCCCAAGCTTCAAGAAACCTACCATTTAACATATTGTAATTGCAGGGCCTACAAGATCGATCTCTTCCCATTTGAAAGAAAGCTGGAGTCTTCCTCCATCTCTTGTGTTCCATCCACAAGAAAACCTACTTCTTTACCTTTCTTCTTTAAATTTTGTATGTGCTCATAAAATAGATCTAAGCTTCAAATCTCTATTATTTCAGATTTTTTTTTAGGGCCTTTTCTAGATCTAGTTTACATTTTTAGATCTAGGAAAAAATTTTATGCTTTGCACGTAAAATCCAAAAATAAAAAATAAAAAAAGTTTCTAAGTAGAAAATTTTTTTCCAATTTTTTTTTTGTGCATTGTCTTTCCTACCATATTCTAACAATACATGCTTGCTGATTTTTTACTTTTGTGACAGGTACAGTGGAAATACTAGCAAAATTTTGAAGAATCAAGCCCTAACAAACTATAAATTCCCTCTTCTTCTTTTCCCCTTCTACAGATTGCTCCAAAGACCTTTCAGGATCAAAGAAAAGGAAGCAAAAAGAGTAGAAAAAAGGAAAGCATTGTAACCAAATTAATTAAAGCAAGTGGGATTATGGCTCCCACACCTCTCTTCCCCCATTTGGGGGAAGCTTGTATCGTCTCCCATTTTCATGCTTTGATTCATGTTTTGCTGAAAGTAGGATAGAGTAATTTATAATCTTTAGAAGTTTTCCTTTTTAACTTGATAGTTTATTTGCTAATTAGTTTATCATACATGAAAAATGAAGAAAAATATTTGATTTGATTATTTATTTAAGCATTGTACAATTTCCATTTTTTTTTTGTATACTTACCCCCTTGCTTTCCCGATTAGGGCCCTAAAAATCCTGAAAGAGACTCTTGGGTAGTTAGATTGTTATTGTTTTATTTCTTTCATTCTAGCTTAACAAACTAAGTAAGACTCTTGAACTTGCGGTAACACAAGTCAAGAGCACTCTCTATCGGATAGCATTATTAGTTTTGCACATCCTTGCATTAGGCATTTAGATTAATTAAGTCTCTTGAACCTTTGTCATAAAACAAGGTCAAGAGCGCTATTTGTCAGAGATTCTAATTAATTAACTTAATAAAACCTTCAACACACACACCCATTTAATTAATTAACTCCTTCCCTCCTTGCTGGAGTATGCTCTGACCGATCTCAGATCGGAGTACTCAGAAACAACACTGGTTCTTTAAACCCTGCAAGAGTAACCTAATAATACTTAACACCCCGTAACCAACGCACCGGAGTTGTAGGGATTCTTCCAAAGTACTTCCTAGTAGAGGCGTCGAAACCTCCCAATGTCTTAGATTCTCGCCTAGCTGGTCAATCTTGGCGATACCAGCCTGGGATACTGGGCGGGCCCGACATGTCTTCAACGGAGGGAACTTAGAAGAGTCTTCTGGCTTTGATAAACCTTCATTGACACCTTAATCAAAAACACATAAAAACCTTAAAACCTACCAAGAGCACTTGCATCACCTAACATTCACTAGCTTGATTTCTAGACTTGTGTTTAATTCTCTGGCACATTTCAGCTTCATCGACTCCATAAGGCACTGGTCCTTTTTAATTTGCATAATTATATTATTTGATTAATGGTCTATGGTTTATCATAATATGTTCTCTGAATGCACTATTAAAGTCTAGAATTTTTGCTTATCTTTGTAATCTCTTGTTACCAACGTGGATTGCTTTTGATTTAGTGTCATATTCATAATAAACAAACACTTCAAATCATAATAACTCCTAAATAACACACATCCGCATCTGCAACTAATCAAAACACTTTAACAACTTGAGAGCCATAGAAACTCTTTTGTAGGGACTACCCCCCTTGGCTTCATTAGGATTTATCCTAAACAGAGGAGCTGGGAGTAGGTGACAGTACCTAGCTCTGTGCTTTCCCCCAAGGTCACACCTCTCCCACTTTCCTAAGTGAGGAGACAACTTTCGAAATATTTCTGCTGTCGATGTGCAATCGACGGACAACAGATTCCAATAAATCAAGTAATAAATTGTAAACAATTTCTCATCCTCATCCTCATTTACAAAGAATTTCTGTGTTCTTTATACAAAGAATGTTGTTTTGCTGGAAGGCTGTGTTGGAGCAAACAATGTTGATTTGTTGCTTTAAGGTTGCCTTGCTCATAAGGTATGTACCATTTTTGGCAACAAGACGGTCTTGTTGTGCTACCTACCTATGTATAGTAGTTTCAATTATACACTTTAATTAGTAGATAATTCAATATTTTTTTGTAGATAACAAACTAAAAGTGAACCAATTCCTTGCCAGTAGCTATTGAAGCAGGGATTCATTGGCATTAATTTAATTTGGTGATAGTTTATCTCCTTCATTGATAATTTACAGATGGCTAGATTGGCATGGGCATTATTGGGAGTGGACACACGGGCTAAGAAAAAGAGACAATAGTTAGAGAGAAAGATTAAAATGGAATTTGACGTTCTAGTTCTGCTCACAGGTCAACCAACATAGACAGACTGGTAAGGGAAAACCTAGTTTTTGACAATCAATATGATTCCCTCTAACCATTAGAAAAATTTACAATTACAAAGGCAAATTGAAATACAGATGCTATACTAAAATTAGTGATACAACTCAATTTATAAATCTTAAAATGGAAATTTATGAATTTCAAAGGAAAAATTAGTATACTATTAATCCTTGCAAACTTTTGAGAATTTATCCTAAATTAAGAAATTAATTAGGCCATGGACACCTAATTTTTGTGCTGACGACAGTGCCAAATCCACATGGTTGATCCCTGGTTCTTGTTATACACCTGAATGGCACCTCTCCATCCGAGTGCTGATATCCCTCATGTCAGCACACAAAAGGACACTTATGGATTGAGGTTTGCCTAGTTTCATTATACCTTGGTTGATGATGAAATACATTGCCTATATGCCCAGCTGATTACTTTGCCATTTTGAGATTTTGAGTAGCATGCGCGACTATATCTATTGGCATCTCACGCATCATACGCGAGTATCATGTTCAGCAGGTCGCGCATCCATGTATACGTGGGTTGCACTTGTATAGAGTCGCGTATCATACGTGGGTTGCTCTACTACAGACCCGCGTATGGTTTCCTCAAAATTAATATTTAAAACCACGTGCTAATAGAAGATTAGTTTACTCATTTAACTTAATATTCTTAACTGCCACAACCTCCCTAACCTTCGAGAACTGCCTCATTTCATCTGTATAAATAGAGGTCTTGGGAAGGGGTTGGATATACATACTTGGAGAGCAAAGTTATGCTGGTGGATTGTCTACAGAAATATTTGGAGCAGAGAAACTCAGAATCCTTTGGTGACAGAGGAGTCCTTGTTCAGACATTGGGTTGTAACCTAAACTCTTTCTATTATTGTTAATAAAGATATTACTTCTTCCATATGTGTTCTATATCTTGTGGATTGGTAAATGTTTACATTTCAATATGATATATGATTTGCCTAACCTGCATCTATATATATGAATTGCTTTGTATCTGGAAGAGTGTTTATTAACAGGTGAAGGAGGAACTATCCTGGAGACTTTCGAAGTGGATCAGATAGGAAGAAGATAGCGAGGATCAACCTTCGTTCAATACAAGTAAGTCCTGCTACTTTCCTATTTCTTGTTCTGTGCTTTTAGAGTCAAACTGTCTAGAAGTCATGAGTATGTTGGTAACCCCCCAGACCTAGGTTATTAGGTGAATTATCCTGTACAACAGAACTGGCGACTCCGCTGGGGAAGCCTAGTCTGCTTTAGGTCTTTTTCTGTTGTCTTGACCAGTCATTGCTCGAAGTTTTGTTTGTGATTGTTGTCCTGCTTTCTTACTTACTGTAGCATTTAAAAGTCTTGGGTCTTTCTCTGTTATTGAGAATTCTTTTTATGCCCATACGCGGGTTGTCCCACTGGACAGTTGCGCATACTGAGTCTCATACGTGGGTTGTTCCACTGTACAGTCGCGCATCATTTGCGACCTGCACTACTACACAGTCGCGTATACTCCTGAAAACTGTGATTTTTGTGTCAAAGTTTGCTTGTTCTTTGGCCTGTTATAAGTCCTGTTTTCTGTTAAGAATTTCTTTAAGAGTGTTGCAGAGTTGTCTAAGTGTATCAGGTGATCACATCTTAGTGCTTTTCGAAGCCCTTGTGTTATTTTTACTTGTTTTATTTACTGTATGCATCTTGAAACTTTCTGGCCTGTTTGGGTTGTTGGTTTGAGTGCCTGAGTCTAGATCAGTGATCAGGGTCTTAGACTCTGTTTGTCCAGTTTACTGTCTGTCAGTTATTGGTTTGCACTTGCCTGTTGAAAAGTCTGCAGTGATCTCTCGGTCATTGTCTGCACCCAAGTTGAGGTCCTAGCCTGCTTTTCTTGCTGGTTTTTAGGTTCTGTTTGCCTGTTAGTTTCAGTTTGTGTTTTTTATACAGTCTATAAGTGTCAAGTTTACTCAAGCATTGCATTTATACATGCACAGTAGTTTTTTGAGCATTTTTTAAAATAAAAAACAAAACATAGTTAATCTTTTGCATTGTAATTTTTGCATTAGAGTAGTGTTTGTTTCAGTTTAAGAAATACTATCTCAGAAAAATACAAAAACATATAGGCTTAGTTTCTCTTTTTGCTGCATACAGTTCATCAATATTTATTTGAAAAAATGAAAAGAAGTTTATTTCATAGTGATAGTTTGCTTTAAATGCACGTTTTACTTTCATTTATTTCCTGCTGAGTCAAAACATCATACAGTCCATCACTTCCACTTCCTTTGAGTAAAGAACAACCCTTAAAATAAACACTTTAATTTAAAATCTATTAGTAAGTTTTTATTTTTAGGGCCTTCCACCTACTAGCTTAGGCTAGGTTTGTGGGATAGGGAGTGTAAACTTCCCACAAACTATAAACTCAGACATAGTGGGCTATTCATTAGGTAAATCCTTGGTTCTACCGCTATATCTGGGAAGCTCCTATCAAACGGGAGTTAAGCACTAGGCCGCGTCGAGGCTTGGACAGAGGGGATAACCCCCCGAATCCTTGTCAAAACGTAACCCAGGACTTTTACGCATCTGGGGATTCTGTCCTAGACAGAGTTTCGGGCTCAGCTACCTTGCCCATGCGTACGATTTCGGCTTGCGACTGTCCCCCCAGACAGTAGGTATTGTCAAGGTAGCCTTAGTCTCTTGTCTTTTTAGGGCTCATACCTAGGTAAACCGAAAGGTTATTTCTGGTTCACCTTGAACGGACTTGGAAGGTAACCCTTGTGGAAAGTGTAGGAGGGCGGTTGGGTGATTCCTTCGCTTGTGCCTAAGAACCCCTCAAGGACGCCAAGTAACTGTTCATCAGCTTTCTCCGGGAAAGCATATCTTTATAGCCTGTTTTGATTGCTTGAGACTATAGGATCTTTTTAGTGTATGCTCTGTGGATCTGCTTGTGATTAGTTGGCCTTAGGGTGTGTTTTTTTTTTTTAAGTCTTAATTCTGGAGGACCAAGAGATTAGAAGGTCAAGAAGGTTGAGAAACCTTCTTCCTCTCACACCACTGGAACCTCCACCTTTACCTCAAAGGCGGAGACTAAGCACAGGTGGTTCTTTCGAACCAGTAGGAGTAACTAAGGTTCTTGGTGAACCAGAATTAATAGCTAACCACTTTGACTTTGACACAGTCGAGGTAGAAGAATTGCAACCTGATGAGTTTGCAAGAAATTATAATACCCCCTTGACTGATTTGAACGATCCAGTGATCGGGCAGGTTAGACCTTTTAGTTCACCAGTGCTAGGTGTACCTGTAGGTAGAGCTATGTCTTCTGAAGGAGAAAGTTCATTTGTTTTCACCTCAACCCTTTCGGTTGAAGGGGTACTACCCCCCTGGTTAGTACCCCTAGATCTAGTTTACCTTCCACACCCTTAACTCCAGCAAGTCGGGTGGTCCAACCACCGGTTTACTCGAACATTGGAAGTATGTCTGGTGATATGGCTACTGGGATTCCTAGTATGCCTACAATTCCTTCTTCCTTCCCTTACACTACCCACAGTGGTTCAGTGGGATCCTCGGCCTTTGTTCAAGGATTCCCTTGGAATGGGGGGCACATACCCCCATCCAATCCATACGTAGGTCCACCTCCTTCATATGTAGGAGTGCAGTTTGGGAGCAACACCTCTTATGGGAAAAGCTACCAAACCCCTATTTCAATCCCATACACGACCTCTCCCTTCTCTTTGTTTAGTGGAGGGATACCTGCTCCAGTCTTTCAGACCCCAATTTATATGGGGACGGCCCGAACCACTTACACTGCACCTCCCACCCAAAATCCGGTGGCTTACGGATGGAATCCATTCCAAAGCAACCTTCCCACTCCACAACCGGTGTCAGGGGGAAACCCCACCTTTACCTATGGGCATTCAGGGGCTTGACCCTCGAATACCCAAGCTGGCACTTCTAGTACACCGGTTAGGCCCAAGCTTCCTTTTCTGGCAACTTTGAACTTGCTAGACTTATCAAAATTGATGAACGATCGGGTGAGGAATGACCCCTTGTGGCCACCTGTTCCCATCAAACTGCCCTCGGACATCCCTAAGTTCGAAGGTAAGGCTGGTGAAGATCCTGGGGCATATGCCACCACCTTCCACTTATGGTGTTCTTCCAACTCATTGAATGAAGATTCAGTGAGATTGAGGCTGTTCCAGAGGACCTTGACGGGCACTGCAGAAAAATGGTACATTGAGCTGCCTTCTGCTGCTTTTAGTAGCTTCTGGGACCTAGCTAGTGCTTTCCTTAGTCACTTTTAGCTTCCAGTTCGTTACGATTTCGGAACGGATTTGTTGTCCACTTTCAGACAAAACAAGGAAACCCACATCTCAGATCATATCCAAGAGTGGAGGAGGCGAAAGAGTCTCATCAAAGCTACCATCCCTCCAGAGTTTCTATTAGAATGGTTCCTTAAATATTTATTGCCCTATATATCTAAGGATGTTTCCACATCATGAGTGACTAGTGAGGAAGAATCCATACTCAGGGCCCAACAGCTGGACTTGATTTATTCACAGTCTGGGATTCTATATGAAATTATCCCTGAGGCACAGAGGCCTTCACATGAGGCCGAGAAACCTAAGTCTGGACCCCATGCCGATGGTGTGGTCGGGTCCGTAAACTCTCCCACTGTAGAGTCTTTGACAAAACAACTTCACCAATTGTCTGTCAAACAGTCTACGGTGGAGGTAGCAAAGGCTGCCCCCTCCTCCCAAAGTGCAAATGTTTTTGCACAATCCTCTTTGAAGGGCAATCAGCAGCCCGGCGGGAAGAAGAAGAGAGGTAAAAAGGGAGAGGGAAACCAAAACCAAAACAAGCCAAAGCCCGCAAACAATGCTGATGGGGGAAAAAAGGAGAAGAAGAAAGTCAAGTTTCCTTGTAAGTTGTGCCAAGGAGACCACCTCACTCACCTTTGTCCCCTCATGGAACAAGCTCAGAAGCTGTTACAAACGCAACCACCGGCTGTCCTGAAGGATCCATTTCCCCAAGGGTAGAATTCTGCTTCAGCTTCTACCGTAGCAGGGGGCACTCAAGCTGCCCCTAACCCTAATTATATCAACATGGTACGATCCTCAACCTTGTTACAAACCAGGAACAAGAACTATGAGAATGAGACCGATGAGAAGGGTAAAGCTGTAATTGAAACTTCCAACCCTCTCACTATAGAGAAACCTGCGGAAATAATGCCAAAGATACCCAAAGGTGTCTTTAAGAAGACTTTGCATAACCCAAATGCCAGAGCCGCTGCTCACTACTCTGTGGTTGAAGACTTGGCTCAGACTCCGTGTGCAATGTCAGCTTTGGAGGTGCTACAGAGCTGTCCCGCTCATCGGGATGCCCTCTTAGAAGCTTTAGGTAGCATGGACTCTTCGAGTCTCACAGCGAAGTTTCATTTCTATGATCTTAAAATTCGCCTCCCTTACCATGTAGCTCTATCGATAGATGTTGTCCATGGTGGTAAGACCATTGGACGAGTAGTTATTGATGAGGGAGTCTCTACTTGTGTTATGTCCCTGGCTTGTTGGAAAGCTCTTGGATCCCCAGAGCTGGTCCCATCAACCAATTTACTTACTGCTTTTGATGGAAGGTCTTTCCGTCCACATGGTATCCTGCCGACTTTCGAGCTTAAGCTGGCTGGAAAAGCAGTCTCTGTTGAAGTCGAAGTGATTGATGCTCCATTGGACTACAATTTGCTTCTGGGTAGGAATTGGACTTATGCAATGTCTACTGTTGCATCTGCTGTCTTTCGCGTCGTGGTTTTTCCACATGAGGGAAAGCTAGTCACTGTTGACCAGCTTGATTTTACCCGAAAAGGCCGCCTAGAGTCTAAAGATTCCACTGTGCCAATGGTTGATCAGACCAAACCTGCTGCACAGAGCTTGGGGGCTGGACTGTATGCATCATTGATGGGCACATTCGATATTCCAGCTCTAGTCCTTTATCTCGGTTCTACTACTGTAGGGAAGTCCATTGATTCGGTGGTCGATAGGACTGATCCTTGGGTCCTCCCAACCCCTCAGGAATCGGAAGTGCCCTTGTCTGTAGTGGAAGTGGCGTACCAAGCTATTACCCAAACCACTGTAGATCCCATTCCAGATCCTCTTACAGTCTCGGATGATCTGGAAGAAGTTTATATGCCTGCATGGGAAGAAAACTATTTACATTCCATAGATTGCTTAGACACTGTTTTGGCTTCAGATGAAGCTATTCTGGAAGCTATGTGTTCACGTGATAAGATATGTGAGGATTTTCATCACCGATGTTATTTCCTTCCAGAGCTAAGCAAGATAGAAAACCAAGAGTTTCATGTGAGACTATCGAATGATGTTGATACACCTGTCAACCCTTTACCTAGGGAAGGAGTGTTTGCCGAGGGGAATATGGAAAACATTTCCGCCACTATACCGATCAACATCTTTGTAAAGCCAGATGTCGTGGAGAATATTTATATAGGTGCAAACTGCTCTCCGGAGGAGATTGCCATTTATACTACCCTTTTCAAGGAATTCCGCGATATCTTTGCCTGGTCATATGAGGAGATGCCAGGCATTGATCCATCTATTGTTCAACATGAGATCCCAACCTATCCTGATGCTAAGCCGGTTCGGAAAAAATTACGCCCCGTGAACCCGCGTAAAGTGGCGGCTGTGAAGGCAGAGGTAGAAAAGCTGTTGAAAGCAGGTTTTATATATCCCATTGCTTTGACTGAGTGGGTGTCCAACCCAGTCCCCGTTGATAAAAAGCAAGGGGCTATTCGTGTTTGTACGGACTTTCGAGACCTTAACAAAGCCTATCCCAAGGAGAAATACCCTACACCGTTTATTGATCAAATCATAGATGCATGTGCGGGGAGTGAAGTATTTTCGTTTATGGGTGGTTTTTCCGGATACAATCAAATCCAAATCAAACCGGAAGACCAGCATAAAACGGCTTTTATTTTCCCTTGGGGTACATTCGCGTATAGAAAAATGCCCTTTGAATTGAAAAATGCAGGGGCAAACTTTCAATGAGCCATGAACTTTGCTTTTCACGATATAAAAGCCATTATCGAGCCTTACCTGGATGATCTGCTTGCTCATTCTCGCAAGAGGATTCATCATCCAGAGCATTTAAGGTTGATTTTTGAGAGATGCAGGTACTATAAAATTCGCTTGAATCCCCACAAGTGTGTTTTCTGCGTCGAATCAGGTAGATTGCTTGGATTCATTGTCTATAGGAGGGGCATACAGGTGGATCCCTTAAAAGTCGAGGCCATTGTAAATCTGCCTCCTCCTCGTTCACTTAGGAAACTTCAGAGTCTACAAGGGAAGTCTAACTTCCTTCAACGTTTTATAGTTAATTATGCCAAGATCACAAAAGGTTTCATGTGCCTGCTTAAGCAGGACACCCCATTTGTATGGGATGAAACTGCACAACTCGTGTTCGAGGCATTAAAGAAATCCTTGTTGTCGGCTCCTCTATTACGCCCGCCAGATTACTCTAGGGATTTTTTATTATATCTGGCTGCGTCGGAGTCTACCATTGGGGTAGTGCTAGTTTAGGAGGATGACATGCTCATTGAGCATGTTATCTATTATCTTAGCCGCACTTTGGTTGGGCCTGAGCTTAAGTACTCTCACATCGAGAAGTTAGCCTTAGCGGCTGTTTATGCTGTACAGAGGTTACGGCACTACATCTTACTGAGGACCACTACTGTAGTGGCGGATGTAAACCCTTTCCAATATGTTTTATCCCAACGCATTGTTGGGGGAAAATTCAATAAGTGGATAGTCATTCTCCAAGAGTTTGACTTGGTTTTCCAATCCGCTAAATCCAAAAAGTCCTTAGTTTTTGCCAAGCTTATAGCAGAATTCCCTATGGAAGAAGATGTAGTGACTCAAGATGACTCATTCCCAGATGAGCACATCTTCCTTATATCAACCTCTGATCCTTGGTATGGAGATATTCTCATATATCTCCAGACTTTGAAGTATCCTACTGCTTACTCTAGGGAAGATCGACGCAAGTTATGTCTTCATGCAAAAAACTACCTCATAATAGGAGATACTTTATATCGAAGAAGGGTAGATTCTGTCTTGCATCACTGCCTCACTCATGAGGAAGCGGATATTGTCCTAAATGATTCCCATAGCGGAGCATGTGGGGGTCATTTATCTGGGTTAGCAACGGCCCAGAAGATATTACGTGCCGGGTATTTCTGGCCCACCATCTTTAAAGATTGTGTGGAAGTTGTAAAACGATGTCATCCATGTCAGCTGTACACCAGAAAAATGTGGTCACATCCTGCTCCCTTGTTTCCCGTTGTCTCGGTAGGCCCCTTCATGAAGTGGGGGATCAATTATATGACATACAACCCAGCCTCGGATGGGGGGCACAAATACATCATTGTCGCTGTCGACTATTTCACAAAATGGGTAGAGGCAATGCCTACTTTCAAAGACAATGGGGAAACGACAGCTTACTTCGTATTTAATCAGATTATTGCTAGGTTTGGTATTCCCAAAGTGATTGTCACTGACCATGGTAGTCATTTCCAAAATCACATGATGACAGAGTTGACCACAATGCTCGGATTTCAACAAGAACACTCTTCTCCTTATTATCCGCAAGCAAATGGTCAGGTCGAGGCTGTAAACAAAACTTTGAAAACTATACTTAAACGTACTATTGATACAACCTGTTCAAATTGGCACATCATGTTATATCCTACTCTTTGGGCTTATCGAACCAATGTCAAAACTGCTACGGGTTTTCCCCCCTTCCAACTCATTCACGGGGTGGAAGCTATTACGTCGATTGAATGCAAAATCCCATCCTTGCAGATAGCTATTCATGTGCTACCTGACACAAATGAGCTTGAAGAGAGATTGCTTCATTTAGAACACCTTGATGAACAACGTAGAGATGCGTTGACTGCAAATCAGGCTCATAAGAATAGGGTTAAATCTCAATATTATAAAACGGTCAAACCTTGGGTTTTCTCTGAGGGGGAACTTGTCTTGCTCTAGGACCAAGACAAAGAGCCTCTGGGGGCGGGAAAATTCAAGGCTATGTGGTTGGGACCCTATGTTGTGTCTAAAGTTTTGAGTAAAGGCACATATGAATTAGTATATTATGATGGGAATAAGCTGCCTGAGCCTAGAAATGGGCTCTACCTGAAGAAGTACTATGCCTAGGCTTAGCACTTTTTCTTATATATTAATGTATGTATTTTTATGTACATTAGGTTGTCAGTTTTGTTTTTATACTATCTGCTGGTTGTTGCAGATGTATTCCGAGATGTATGTAGGTTTTGCTGATGGCGCCAACCGTCACACTTGTAACCTGGCTTCAGCAGCATGGGTTATCTACTCCCCCTCAGGACAGCTGGTTGCTGCGGGTGGCGCTTGTCTAGGTCCTGCATCCAATAATGTTGCTGAGTATAGGGTTGTCATTGAGCTCCTATGGGATGCCTTGTCACGAGGCATCACCCAGCTTGAAGTCCGTTTGGATTCTCAGTTGGTTGTTTCCCAGCTCAATCGAGCTTATCAGGTGCGTAATCCTACATTGTTACGTCAGTTCATGCAAATACGTTTACTGGAAAGACATTTTGAAGTTATTACTTTTAATCACATTCCAAGAAACCAAAATTCATTAACTGATGCATATACTAATTATATTTTGGACTGGCATCTCACACACATTCCATAAAATATACAACAAATACATAAAAAACATTTGTAAATAAGCTGACAACCAAAACCAAATATATATATATATATATATATGTAAATATCTGTTCATACATAGGATAGGTCAAGTCTGATCCGTAGATCCCATCATGTACAAAATATACAAAAAGTGGATCAAAATCCATCAAAATGCCTAAAACTAAGCCTTCCCACCATGGCCACGGGACCTCCTTGGTCCCTGTGATCTCTGTGGCCCCTGGCTTCCTCAGCCTCCTCGGCTTCGGCAGCCTCCACTGCATCTCTATATACACATACTGCTCTGGCTACCCATTTGAAATGCCGTAGCCAGGCCGGTGGAACCCCAACTACTGACTCCTACATAGCTACGGGGAGATGCTCTATCCGTATAGTGGGTACCCGCTCGGTAAGCCTAGTCAGCTTCGCCTCGAGTACCTGGATCAGCCCAGGATCTCCTCCTGCTACAGGACGTACGAAGGTACGTGGGTGCCCTACTGGGCGGACTGGTCCAATATCTGCATTTTGACATATAAGTAGGGTTAGACTTGTACATATATATATACCTTATCATTTGAAAATCCATAAAAATTTGATAATGATAAAAATTAAAAAAATGACTTACCCATCTCTCCCCATGCTCCTATTGGAGGGAGGACTAGGTCTGGATCATCTCGGAAATCTAATCCGGCATATGGAAACTGCTCCAATGCTGGCACCTGCCGTTCCCACCATGAATAAAAATCATCGTCATACATGCTCTGTACTACATCTCCTCCTCCTTGACGGAGGAAGATATCTCCCCACCGGCTCAGCCTCGGCTGCCGTGGATGATGGACCTGTAAGGGTACCGCAGGGCTCATAGCTGGCACCCTCTCAAAGAAGAACGCAACCAATATACTAGCATACCCAAAGTTCTTCCGTCTCCCCCTCCTACAGTCAGACAATTTCCTCCTCATGATGGGGGCAATCCCTGTACACCAATCAAAGAGTGTGCCTCTAAAGCAGTATACCGCCACTCTCATCTGAGTCCTGGTGGCATGATGTAGTCCTGATGACCTTGAAAGTCTAACAATAGTGCTGGCCAATACCTGCAGCGTAAAGTCCTGTATGTCTGCGATGAGAACGCTACTGCCCTTCTTTTGAGTACCTGGCCTGCAGAATACGTCAACATAGTTCTGGACACTCAAGGGGTCACCACCCCGGCTAGTGCCCTCCAGGTTCACCGGTGCTCCCCGATGTGATAATCCGGTAATGAAATAGATGTCCTCTACGGTAAGCTCCAAAGTCTCACCTTGGATGTTGAACATCCCCAGGTCATGGTCCCAATAACTGACCAAGAACTCTAATATGCGGACATTGGCCCGCATGGGTGATGTGCAGAAAAACTTGAATAGCCCACTATTCCGCAATGCTTGGATAGTAGGCGGGATTTGTAAAGCCGCTTGGTCCATCATCTCATGTTCCCGCTCCCTCCACTCCAGCACCATATTTTCCTGACAAAAACACATAGTGTGATTCAGTAATTCATCATAAAAATTTAAAAATTTGACCTATTTTTAAAGCTTTTAGCTATGGCGCAGTATGCACGACTGTCCATTGGGACAACTTGCGAGTCATGCGCGGCTTCCCTATGCAGCAACTCATGCATCAAATGCGTATGCGCGGATTTCCTATGCAGCAACTCGCGTATACATTTTGCCATTTTTTATATTGATGAATTAAATTGAATTGACCATTAATTCTAAAATTTGTTTGGATGAAATTAAAGAGCACAGGGTGTAGATTTACCTGACACTGACGGATCTGAATTCCACCGGTCCAATTGTCCACAATGAGTGATCAAAGTTAGAGGGTAAAACTTTCCTTTTTGGTTCAAAAAGTGCAACGGTGAGAAATGTTTTGTTTTTCAAACTATTTATAGAAAAATTATTTCGTAAAGTGGGTTTTTTCTATAGTTTGAAATGTCAATTGATTAATACCATCCCTTTTTGTGCCTTGGAACAGGTTTACTAACTATTTCAAAGTGTTGATGCTTCTATAGGGTGGTTTTTGCTCTTCCCAACACATGTTGGCAACTTATCACTCCACATTACCCTTAGTATGCAACATTTTTCCACGGACTATGGTATTTTAAGCCATTAGTCCCTTGTCTCTACCATTGTTCTTCCTTGGCTAGGATCCCTATTTCATGAGTATCATCCTTATATGCCTTTGCCATCCTTTAGTACTCATTCCGTCACTGTTTCAGGCCCAGGGGTTTCCTCATAGCTATTTTTCACGCCAAATAGAGCTTCTTCTGAATCTCTCTTTATAAGCTATCCCTTTATAGGACTCCCCGCCCTATGGAGTTTCTTTAGGCCCAGGTCTGACTCCTTCAAAATAGACTTGACTGCCGAGTAAACTTGTCCGTTCAGGCTCGTTAAGAATATGTGAATGGGCATCCGCATTGGTGGTAGGTTATCTCTTTCTCGGACCATGCGGAATAATATGAGAAAGGATCACTCTCTTTTCTTCGGAATTGAGAAGAGTATTCTCAGGTATAGGTTTATCACTTTTTCGGACCTGAGGGACTAAATTTACAGAAAAGGAACACCCGGTATGAGCTTAGTTTTCTCTTTTTCTTGCTCTGGACCCAAACATGAAAAAGATTTCGAGCGTACTTTGTGTCTTTGTCATGCTCGTTAAACACTCAAGAACAAAGCAATGAGTTTATTGTTGTAAGCCCCATTTCTCGTAACCAAATGGATCTTTCCGAGTGATCTTGCTTTCCTTCACACTCATAAAACTCAAGCTATTTTATGTTGTTATGGAAGGAGCGTTGGGTAGGTGGTAATTTAACCTTTTTTGGACCTCCCCGACTAAGTACGAAAAAGGTTCACCTTTTCTTCTTTGGAAGTTAAGAGAGTTCTTTTGTGGTTTGTTTTATACTTTTTCGGCCTCAAGAGACTAAATTGGACGAAAAAGGACCCCCCTGGAGTCTTCTTTGGAGTTTTCAGATTCTCTAAACATGAAAACACCACATGAGCATGTACTAGTTCGGGCTCATTAAATCCATGGATCAGTGTATCAAGCATTATTTTCCCATCTCTTCAAGCTTGTTAAAAAATGAAGAGGGAACCGAGTTGGCTTTCCTGGACTCGTTAAAACTTAACAGGGAAGGTAAGGAAGAAGTTTTCTCTTGTTTCCAGTAATGGCAGCATGTCATCCTTGAACATAGCACTCTTTGCCTTTCGATATCCATGTTCCAGTATACACTTGTGTTCAGCTATCACTTTGAGTTTTTGACTCCTCCTCTTGTCCATTATACCTGGGGAATCTGCTCATGTCTCCTACATGACAGATAAGTCTAGTTGTTCTATCTATCCGTTGTATGCTGCCTTGGGTCATCTTTGTGTCGTGCTCACTGTTTAAGGATTATACCCAATGTTTGATTTATCACTTGATCCTATCATTGTTATATCTGTTAACCATTTACTTGTGTCTCCCTTCTTTTGCCCAGTTCCTAGTCACTCGTGTGATCCGTTGGAGGATCTATTTCCTTCGCTATCACAGTATGGTTCTGTTTCAGTACCTCCCGATGACGATGACCTAGAGTTTTGACGATGGTACCTCTGGATTCACTTTCATCATTGGTGAACTCCTTTGCTTCAGTTGTCAATTATCATCTATTGGTTGACAAACTGTTGAATCCTTTCCATGTTCGACTTCAGCTTACCCCTATTCACATGGCTTGGATTGTACTGGTTCTTTGGGATATTTTATGAAGACCTTAGTTCCTCACTTATGAACTAAGTTAGTTCCTCACTTATGAACTAAGTTGCGCAAGACTATGTTCCATTTCTATATCCGGCTTCCAGATCTTTGAATACTCATCATTATTGTATTGTGGCTTTGCTATACCTTTGTAAATACGTGGTTTTTACCCGTATCATATGATGTACTCAAATATTGTAAAGGAGCTAGTGTTCCAGTAAATTGAACATAGCAACTTTTTATTTGACATTACTATGTATTTGTTTTAGGTACTCCTTCTGCTCCACTGGATTTCTGAGTTCTCTCCAGAGTTGACTATTATGATGTATTTCGGCCATCGTTCCCCTCTGACCTCACACATTAGGGGGCATCTGTTATACACCTGAATGGCACCTCTCTGTCCGAGTGCTAATATCCCTCATGTCGGCACACAAAAGGACACTTATGGATTGAGGTTTGCCTAGTTTCATTATACCTTGGTTGATGATGAAATACATTGCCTATATGCCCAGCTGATTACTTTGCCATTTTGAGATTTTGAGTAGCATGCACGACTATATCTATTGGCATCTCGCGCATCATACGCGAGTATCATGTTCAGCAGGTCGTGCAGACATGTATACGCGGGTTGCACTTGTATAGAGTAGCGTATCATACGCGGGTTGCTCTACTACAGACCCGCATATGGTTTCCTCAAAATTAATATTTAAAACCACGCGCTAATAGAAGATTAGTTTACTCATTTAACTTAATCTTCTTAACTGCCACAACCTCCCTAACCTTCGAGAACTGCCTCATTTCATTCGTATAAATAGAGGTCTTGGGAAGGGGTTGGATATACATACTTGGAGAGCAAAGTTATGCTGGTGGATTGTCTACATAAATCTTTGGATCAGAGAAACTCAGAATCCTTTGGTGACAGAGGAGTCCTTGTTCAGACATTGGGTTGTAACCTAATCTCTTTCTATTATTGTTAATAAAGATATTACTTCTTCCATATGTGTTCTATATCTTGTGGATTGGTAAATGTTTACATTTCAATATGATATATGATTTGCCTAACCTGCATCTATATATATGAATTGCTTTGTATCTGGAAGAGTGTTTATTAACAGGTGAAGGAGGAACTATCCTGGAGACTTTGGAAGTGGATCAGAGAGGAAGAAGATAGCGAGAATCAACCTTCATTCAATACAAGTAAGTCCTGCTACTTTCCTATTTCTTGTTCTGTGCTTTTAGAGTCAAACTGTATGCAAGTCATGAGTATGTTGGTAACCCCCCAGACCTAGGTTATTAGGTGAATTATCCTATACAATAGTTCTCTAACTTTGTAGCCTTTTGTTTTATCCAATTGCTTTACATTGCTTGTGCACTGCTTGTACAACAGACTGTTCTGCTAAAAGTTATTCTTGCTTTTTTCCAACAATGGGGATTGAAGAAAACAACAAATGTTAATTCCAATTTTACACAAAATTATTCTTCTAACAAGGCATATGAAAAACTTGTAGCATTTATGGTCCTGGGAAAATCCCAAGCCCCTCCAAGAAGGCCAGTCCCAGTGTCCATTCACCTTCTCATTAATGCACCTATTGAAACTACAGATCAACATAGAACTCCATTAACTTTGTTGTAAGAACACATGACAGTTTCCACATGACCTTCGATCACACATCTCTTAAACGGTGGGACGTTATAAGTGTCCTCCAATTCTTGTTGTGTAACCTACAATTGTTGTTCTAGCTTTGAGATCAAAATCACCACCAAGGAGCATATATTATATAACAAATGGATTTATGAAATTTGAAGTAGTAATCTTACATAATCTAAATAAGCTATAATAGTATACATTGGCGGTCCAAATGGAAGTGATCGATCTCTTAAGATTTCAACAATCTGTTGACTACAATCCTCTTACAAAATAAGTAGCATATTCACTAGAAATTACCAAAGGATCCCCTAGTCCCCATCTGGGATCTGGAAAAATATTCACATTATGGATCCAATATGTGAATCCTACATTATACATTGCACGAGCCTCTATTGATACCACCTGCACATGAAATACCGCCTGCATTATACTCATTCCATGATATAATGGATTGGTTATACTGTATACCAATTAGTAAACTGTTAATGGCTAGGACACATTGTGAATGGCTAGGACGACCAGCTTGAGGGTAGATTGCAATGCATGCATGTGGCAAGGAGTGAATGGCTAGGACGACCATCTTGAGGGTAGATTGCATGGCATGATTTTGCAAAATGGCTACCATGCATAGAGATCAGATGAAGGATGGACAATCATGGTTGACAAGTGTACTGCATATGTCCATTGTCCACCTTCCCAAATGAAGTGAGGACCCAGTGCCCACCGTAGGCTCTAGGGGAGCGGGGGGCTAAAAAATATTGAGTTGACTAAGGCCACGTCTAAAGGAATACCTTGTCTAGGTATTCTTTAGTATATATTTTCATCATTGGGGTTGAACTACTTGTAAAGTAGGATTAATTGCTTAACCAGTAAGTGACTACCTAAAAAGTGATGTTTCCGTGCAACGCAGTTATTTAGTATATTCGTTCATCATTGTAAAGTAGGATAATTTAATTGATTTTAAGCTACCCTCGCTTCAGGTGGTGGTCTCACTTTGTACAAAGCTTCAGGTGTGGTATGTTGATGGGTGCTTTGTCTTGGAAGAGCTGTCAAGTATGGAAACATTGGCATATTTGGAGTACTTTCACTCAACTCATAGTGATACCATAGTACATTCAACAATGGTTATAATTTGTCATGTGTCCTATCTATCAATATTAAGCCAATTCTTGGAATTAAAAAGACCCACACTCCATTCAAAATCCATATTTTTCATTCACCTTATAATTATGAATTTTGTGTTTGTCAATCTGCATTTAACATAGAAGGCACTGTCTGTTGATGTATATGTAACTTCGGAATGTATTCTTCCATGTATTTCATATATTGTAACCCGATGTTTATTTCGGGATGTTTCTATTATGCATTTGA
>LPNX010496287.1:108626-133634 GCA_001517045.1 Pseudotsuga menziesii | reverse complement strand
GATGGATAATGTTGTTGTATATTGTAGGAATTCTGTGTATATTGTTAGAAATGCTGCATAAAGTTCTATGTGATTGTTGATACATCCTTCTCATAGCTTTACCGGTTCCTCAGGAATCATGGCTTTAAGTTAGGCTCTAAGTTATTAGGTTGTTTTGATTTCATGTAGTAGGAAAGATTGATAAGTACACTTAATTTGCTTGGCTTGCAGAGGAATTTCTGTCGCACTAATTCTGCTCTGCTCATCGGTCGACGGTGATGCTTGGCTTTCCGTTCCTTTCCTACGTCTTGTTCTTGTGCACAATTGTCCTCTGCCATTCATATCGAGGCCAAGAAAGCGGATTCAGCCATAGTTTACGAGTTGGATCTTTGTCTTCTTTGGTGTTCTGTCAAATTGATATTTATTAATGTAGTCCTGAATATCTTGAATCTCAAATGCTGACCGTTTCTTTGCCCTCAAGACTGGCTATGTCTAGCGGCATGGAGCATTGGTGCCTCCAGGTTATATAGAGTCTAGACACATATCTAGGGCTTGCCGATCGAAGCCTCTGAACCGCGTTTTAATGGAAAAGATGCTAATTCGAAGGACTAGAACGTTTTCTTTCTTTCTATTTGCAAGCATTCTGGTTTCGATCCACCTGAGCATGACTGGCGTGGTGGCCGCTAGAATCATCCGGGACATGAAATTTAACTTTAAATTGAATAATTATGCAAGAGACGATCCTCTTTTCGCCAAGCTTCCCAGCGTTCTGCTAGACCGGCTGCATATACCACGTCGATCGTTGACCCTGTCGGTTTTCCAAGAAGCTCCGGCGTTTTGAAATGGTAAAGAATGCATCATCTCGGCACCTTCGTCGTGGATATCAGGCTATTCTCAACTTCAAGAAGAAGAATATGATGATACAGAGTTATGTGATAGCACGGCCGTGCATATAGCCATGACGCTGGACGCTGCTTATCTGAGAGGATTGGTCGCCAGAATTCTATCGATTCTCCAACATGCTGCTTGTCCCAAGAATGTAGTCTTCCATTTCATGGTGTCCGAGCACCAACGTGATCTCAAGGCTACGCTTCAGGTGACTTTTCCATACTTGTGCTTCATATTATATCACTTTGACGAGAATATTGTGAAGAACAAGATATCATATTCAATTAGGCAGGCTTTGGATCAGCCACTCAATTACGCTCGCACTTACTTGGCCGATATCTTGCCGTCATGCCTCGGGAGAATCATTTACCTCGACTCTGATTTAGTTGTTGTGGATGACATTGCCAAGCTAATGCACCCTGGTCTCATGGCCCGAGGTCTGAAAAAAACCAGAACAGTTGGCTCCGATGGTACCACTTGCTATAACAGATGGCAATGGGATATAATTTTTTTTTTTTTAATTTTACTATTATGATGTCATGTTGCCACATGTCAACTAAAATCCAGATACCAAATTCCAAAGTTTACATCATCTTCTATCCACCAATAAGTTGTTTACAAAATAGTTTTTTAACAAAATTAAAAAAAATATTTTACAAATCCCTAAGTTATACTTTACAAAACAGATTTTAATTTTTTTGATAGAGAGCAACTAATACAAAGTCAAAAGAGTTTGACTTGCAATCAATTACA
The DNA here is from genome assembly GCA_001517045.1 of Pseudotsuga menziesii. Lineage (NCBI taxonomy): Eukaryota > Viridiplantae > Streptophyta > Pinopsida > Pinales > Pinaceae > Pseudotsuga > Pseudotsuga menziesii. The sequence goes on along the minus strand of LPNX010496287.1, from coordinate 132,014 downwards.
ATATACCTGCTGAGGTAGGTATAATAATAAGCAACTTTGAACAATATAAATATAAATATCTATACATATAGTCATTTTGATATATATATATATATCTGACATGTAAAAGTAAAAACACACTTCAAAATGATGGGTGAAATTAAATTTCACACTTAATTAATGAAGTTTATTTTTATGAAGTAGAAGTATTTTGACATGTAAAATGACAAATGAATACTAGTCAAATTTCAACTCACTAACAACTGTCAACCCACTATGAAAACTAAAGGTTTTGGAAAAATAGGGGCTAGGGAAAAGACCAACTTAATCCTTTTTTCTTAGGAAGTGGGCACTACACCTCTCCTATCCCCTTTCCTTTATTCTTTGTACAAGTGTTAATGAATGTAATGCCATATCAACCTTCATGCACCAACTTAGAGAACATACGGGTTATTGCATGGGCGTGTACATATGGACAAAATTTCTCATCATAAAATAGTAATATTGAAATCCTTTGTTAAAATATTAAAATAAATGGAACCTCAACCATAGGTGGCTAATTATTTTAGCTAATACTAAGGTAGATCTAAATATCATGTAAGTTTGAAAATTTAAAATTAGGATTCACAAAATTTTCAATGAATAAAATGAAAATTTAAAACTAGCCTAGATCCAAATTCTAGGCTCTATCAAGCCCCGAGAGGGATAAAATATCCCGAGGTGCAATACATGAGAAGAGGTTTTCACCTCGGGAGATTTGATCCCTCTCGGCACTTGATAGGCCCTAGGATTTGGATCTTGGTTTGTTTCAGTAGTGGGTGGTGACACAAAACTGGAGTTTGATCAACATTCTAACGAACAAGTTAAGTTGAAAACACGGATAGAATTATGAGGATTATCTCAATGTAAATAATAAGTATTAAGGATTGAATAAATTGTTAAAATGGAAAATAGAGAACAATTTTGTGAGGATTAAATAAATGAAAATATGGTTTAGATTTACAGTTAGTCTAGGGTTTTCAATTTTATCCCAAACAATCACTCTTCTTTTTTTTCTTAGAAGATGCACATTCTACATTACTGTACATTTTTTCAACATTTCCACTAAAAAATATTTAGAGTTAGAAATTTGATTTATTTTGACAATTGGTAGATTTTTTTTAAGATAGATCTATTCTAGTAAAACACATTTGTAAATTTTGAACTTGGGATTTCGTTGCTGGCTACAATTTTTGAAACTAAGGAAATTTTAATATGATTTCCATCATTGAAGTACAACAATTACAATATAATTACACTTCTCGTTTGAATTTAAAAAAAAACTGGCATCTGCATTTGGATATGTATAACGTCGTTTTTGCTTATGTCTCTTCATTCAAACGCCGATTCTTGAGTATGATATTCCTATCAACAACTATCTCGTGTGAGGAGAAACTAATTCAAATCAACTCCAACTCTCACATGGTGCTTAAGAGAGTTGGTTAGTTCTTTAGCTGGTTGGAATTGTCCTTAGATTCGTTATATTTTCATTCAAAACAATGCTCCCCTTTCTCAGGATGTACCAAATTCATTTATGAGGAAATTGTTGTAGCTGCAACTACTCCCCAAATTTCTAAAAAATTGGGACCCTCCTTTTAAATTTTGTCTTGGTTAATTTGTTGGGGTTGCTTACCTTTACTGCGAGTTTGATTTTTTGAGGTTGATTGTTGATTGAATATATTTTATGCTGATGTTGCGTTTTGAATTAATTTGTGAATTGCAGTGATTTCTTATCTTTGTTGTTGGAAGTGGTTTGAGTTATGAATCGGGGCTGTAGTCACCTACACAGCCGCCATTGCGGAGGCTCAATAGAATAACGACCCAATCCAAAATCGTGTTTTCAGTCGATGCGCTTTGTTTTTCGGCATTTTATTTCATCGTCGTTGGAGCACTTATACTTTGTATTGCCGACGTTTTAGATGGAAAATTGTGAAGCACGGCGATGGAAGTTTTGACCTTTCCCGATCCCGCGGTCTGCTTTTGTGTTTTTGTTCTTGTCACTATCGGTGCCTTTTTGGACATTTGAATTGAGGATTAGCTTTTGATCGCCGTTAATCTCAGAATCCTTAGTCTTTTTGAGTTCCGTTGTTGTGGCTCTGGAGCGGACTAAACATCCATGTTATAGTTTTTCTTTCGCCAATGTGTATGATTTTTTTTGCTGACAGTTCGCTTAACGCTATTTTTGTTTTCTCTGGATTTTTGACTGGTCTACGGACCCTCTTGTTCTTGTAGCCTCCACTATTGCGGTGTTGTAACATAATAATAGTCCGCGACTATAGTCATTTTGAGCTCCGATGATGGGATTTTTTGTGTGTTTCACAGATGGTTTTCATTGTACTGCAAAACTCGTAGCATCTCTACAGCCTGCCATTGTGGCTCTGTAGTAGGTTGATCATCAATACCTTAGTTGTCCCGCCACCCATTTTGTGATTTTTTTTCCACCTAGTGTTTTCACCGGGATATATATGTATATGTGGGATTGGGAATTATTCTATTATTATCCTTGTGTACTCGTTCCTATGTTGTCCTTGTCATTTCGAACTGGGCATTGTACCTAGCTGTCAGGAGCTTGTTCATGGGTGGCATCACCGTGGAAGCTTTAAGATTCTCCTTGTCGACTCCACAACTCATTTCCAGGTAGGCCAACCATGATTTTTCCCTTTCTTTTGATTTTTTGGAACTAGGGTCTCGTCCCTTGTTAGGTTTTTCCCATCGTGGTCGATGGGCATATGTGTATGCGTTTATCAGCATATATGGTGGTTCACTTTGACAGTTAGCGGATGGGGGGGGGGTTCTCATTTTTACTTGGTGATTATTGCAGAGTAATTATGAGTTTTTGAACCTTTTCTGACTGTTTAGGAAACTGGTGCAGACGAGCGTTACGCGATCTGCATCGATTTTTCTGGGTTTGTGTATGGCCATCCCGGGGGGGGTGGGGATTTTCCTTTATTTTGTAGTTGGTGGACGTTTACCCTGGTTTTGTTCGAAATGCCAGAGGGTTTGTTTTTTTTCGGTGATTTGGTTTCTCACGTGTTTTGGAACTGGGGCCGCATTTTTCGAGGATAGGCCTCATTTGATGGGATTTATTTTTTGAGCAGGGCATTAGAACGTATTCTACTAAAGTTGATAACGCCGAGGGGTTTAGTTTTTAATCAGACTAGTTTTTCTTCACATATTGCCGTTTTTAGTATCGCCGGTAGAAGTTTTCAAATGTTAGCGAGGTTATGAAGCCTTTTGTCGATCATGTTGATTTTAATCGCGGGCATGACTTATGATTTTTTAGGACCTATCTTTTTGTAGAAGTATTTGCTAGTTAGCCCTGATTTTGTATGTACATAGATTTAGCTATGGTAAATATGGCCGAGGTAAATGCTTATACAATTTTTCTTCATTCTTTGAATACTGGTTAACAGCTCAAAAAGAAAAGCCTAAAGGCATTTCGTTTTGCGATAGGGAAACTTTTCCAAAGATGAGATGTTGAAAAGACATAAAAAGAAAGCTCCCATTGCTGAAGGGGATCCTGAGGTGGAAATTATTACAAAGATTGAGTACATTTATGAGGATACTAGAGCCACCACTGGTGTGGAACCTGACTACAAGTGGGGTGATATTTACAGACTGATTTCAAACAAATAGGTGCCTGATACTAGGTTTGAAGAGTTAACAATATATGCTAATATTGAAGAATCTTCCTTAATGAAGATAGCTACCATGCCTGAGCTTTTCCCATGCTCAGAAGTGATTGGATGGATTCTGGCTAGGGTAGAGGTGACTACTATGATTCTGGCCAATACTGCCAAGTAGGGCTATCATGCTTACAGACCTGGTTATGTATCATTAGCTTATCACTTACCAGAATCCTAGATTTACCTAACTGAAGATTGGCTGAAGGAGATTAACCTAGACCTGGTTGAAACAGTAAAAAGAATGATGATACCTAGTAAGAATTTTCGAACCAGGCCATCAGGGGTATATGAAATAGCTACTCTAAGAACCCCTTATAGGTTTATTGCATTAATGCTGAACAGAATCTTTGCGAGAGCTCACAACAAAAGTTTTAAGTTAGGATGGGTTCCTATTATCTTCAGTATAGCCACCGAAGGGACTGTATTCAATTAGGAAAACATTGTGTCCAATAGTCTCTCAGCATTCATTACTTCAGCTCTAGGAGGGGTGTCTCATAAAAAATCTGTGTTCTACATGAGCTCCATATTAATAGATTGTATACTATGCACCCAGCCATTTCCAAACCTAAGGTGCATGTGGGACATGGATAGAACCCCTATGTACATAGCTTACAAGTTATTATGGGCACACAAATATTACAGTCATTATAAAGAAATTTGTGAACAATTTTTTATGCCCTTGTATACGTTGATTTTCTTGAAAGAATGCAATTGTATGTCTGAAGAGGCATTGAAAGTCATTGAGGAGTATCCTAATTATTATTTGACCAATGAGGGGATGTATATTAGAATGTATGGTTGCTACAGGGCACCTGCGCTGCTCCCCAAGTATGCCATGGATTTTGTGGTGCATAAAGAAGTAGTCAGGCAGGTTTTCTTGGATGGTATAGGGATTTTTTTGTTTGAGCACAAGAAGGAAACTTATCCTCCCATACCTTTAATACTGGGAAGCCATAAGTTTTCAAAAGTTAAAAAAGATGATGAGTTTGTACAGTAATTGGAGTATTTTCACTTTGGGGAAATGAACTTCCATAGAAATGATTCTCAGAACAAAGTTTTGGAACATTGCAAGGAAGCCAATGTGCATTTTGAATATACAAACCATTGGGATAAGGATGAAGAAATTTTTAGAAATGCAGAAAATATAACTGCATTAAAAACTAGATTTAAAAAGAAGATCACCACTAAAGGTGGTAAGGGCCAAGTTGAGCAGAAGAAAGATGATGAAGAGGAGGCCAGGAAAAGAGAAGAAGATGCCAAGATACTAGCACAAGAGGCCGAGAGTTGGCTTAAGAGTGAAGAAGAGGAAAGGAAGAAAGCTAAACAAGAAGCAGCAAAGAATGTAAAAGAAGCTTCCAAGAAGGAAGAAGAAGAAAGAAAGAAGGAGAATGAAGAGATAAAAAAGAAGGAGCTTGAAAGTTTGAAACTGACAGGGTCCACAACAGATCAACAAACTTCTGTTCCTGTAGACACTCAAGAAGTGCAAGATCAGGATTTTCTTGACCCTCAAGAGCCTGCTGCAACTGCTAGCAGCAATTTAAGGTAGGTTGTTGTTTCTGGATTAAGGCTAATACCTTTTGAACACGAGTAAGGCGAAGAAGTCCTCGATTTCAGTACCATTTTTTATGATAGAGAAAAGAAGAGAATTGTGAAAAGAACTGAGAAAAAGGTGGAGACTCGTGGACAATCGAGGATGATGGGCACTGATAAAACCTTGGTACATGGGACAGACAAGGACCCAAGGCTGACAATCTGAGATGGAGTAGCATTAATCCATGCCTCTGAAGATAATGTAGATGGAATAATGATAGACATTGAGAAATCAAGGAAAAATGCTGCCCAATTAAAGGACACTCTAAGAAAGGAGAGGGATGAAAGCAATAGATTTAAGGGAAAGTTTGAAGACATGCCTAATGAAGTGAAATATTCAAAAGCAGAGCTTCAATCCCTCCAAGCAGACAAGATTTCTTTGGAATTTACCATTGAAAAGACAGGGAGATATGCTCAGGATAGCCTAGCAAAAGTGCAGTAGGATTATCAGGAGCTAAAGATAGAAAGGGATGAACTAAAAATAGCATGTGAAAACCTTAAGATAGAAAGAGACCAACTGCAAAGCAAAGTTGGGGAACTGGAAACACAAAGGGCTACCATGGAGGAGACAGAAAAATAGTTTCATGTACAAGCAATAGATTTTAAGGGACAAATTGCTTCACTAGTAGCATCTTTGAAAGAGGCTAAGGAACAGCAAACCAGTATTCAGCCTTTCAAAGAGCATGCCCTAACACAAAGAAGCAAAATGCACCAGCTGTATGTATCCATAGAAGAAGAAAGATGCAAAGTTTTGCAGGTGGATAATAGATTGGAAGAAATTTTGGAAACCACCTCGTATTTTGTAGATAGGTCTCAAGACATTTTGGAAGTCCTGACGGGAAGGATAGGAAGGATGGAAACCAATGAAGAGATTTCGATAGACTTACCAACAAAGGATCAGCAAGGATTAAAGCAGGATTATGACTTATTGGAATTTGAAATAAACAGAGCAGAAGAGTTCAAGAAGGCTGTAAAGAAAATGAGAGGAGCTTGCACCGAGTATTCCAGAAGGCTGTTGATCACTTACAACTGATGCCAGGTGACTGCTGAGTAGAGATTAGACGCATTTCCAGAAAATCAGTCGTTCATAGAAATGTTACAGAATAGATATCAACAAGATGAGCAAAGGATCCAACAAGTCAAGGTCCTGGATGCACAGATCTTGAAAGATGAAGTGGCTCATTCAGTAGTCAGTGTACAGTTGCTTGAGGATCAACTACACCTAAGCTTAGCAAGAATTGAAGAGATTAAAAACCAGGCTACAAAGTTTGAAATCAACATTCATTTTCTCGAGCCTTCTAAATTTGAAAGCATAGAATCCAAAGCCCAAGCATGGAAAAAGTTCCTAAATGATCAAGCAGGGCACTCTACCTAAAGTGCTTTATCAGTTTGTTTAAATGTAAGATAGTGTAAATTGTATGAGCGCTCAATATAAGACAATTTTGGGAGATGAAACATTGGGGAAGCCCAGGAGTCATTTGAGGCAACCCAAAATTCTTGCCTTTTGTATAAGTATAGGAGATTTAGATAGAGGGGGGACTTTTTCCGAGTGAGACTGGTGAGAACACATTATAAGAGGAACTATTTCATTTTGCAATATACTATTACAGTTTTTCCTGTTGGAGAAAGCTTTGGTGGAATGTTCAAATGTTGTTCAATGGATGTTGTTGAAGGGGAACTATTTCGTTTTCAGCCTTTATTCATTAACCATGAGATCGTTCTAATTTGTTGAACCTATGTTCTTTTATGAATGTTTTTTGGTTTATTTTATGATAATTTCCACTATGAGTAATGAGTGTTTTCATAGACAATGAGTTGTCTTGTTGTTCATCCATCTATTCATGTTTATGTGTTTTGAATCAAAGAACAACTACCTGTGATTTTTCTTAATGCATGAACAGTAATACATTACTCATTAAATGATAACCTCACTCCCTAGGGACAACTTGGTTAGTTTTATTTCCTGTTGTGTGTGGTTCAAATGCGAGGGAGTCTAAGACAAGAGGTAAGAACCTACTCATCACATTGTGACTGCTCCTCATATTTTTATCAATTTGCATTTTAGATAGGCACTTTCATATTATACTTAAAGTTAAAAATACAAAATTATATATGATGGATTGGGCTGTAACCAGTAAAACCTTTTAATTTTTGTTACTTGACCTATGGTAGCCGGATCGTAAATCAGACGGATTCCCCATATCGAACAGTCCCAGGCTAGTTGGGAATGTTGACTGGGGAGAATCCCTTGCTGTTGTTGCCTGCAATTTTCCAGGCCTCAATAGTTTTCTGGCACTAGAAGGAGGGCCACCAGTGCATGGCTGGTCAAGGAAACCCATTTCCTCAAAATTACTCCACCAGTGATAGTTTTGAAAGCAGTTTATTTCCTAATCTGATTCCTGAAGAGAATAGAGAACATTTGTATTCTGTGGACAATGAAGTTGTTAATGATCTGAGAAGACAAAGTTATTAATGATTTGAGAAGACACACTATGGATTATGTGAAGAATATTGGAGGATTACCGATTATCCCTGAATTACCTAGAAGAGAATAAAAGAAGAAAGACCGTCCTATTTTGGAAGATTCCGTGTTAGTTGGAGAATGGGAAGAACTTGTAGAAATAACTTTAAAGGAAGTTGTTCAACCTTTGAATCAAGTAGGCCCTGATTCACCTAACGGTTCACCTGTCCGTATTCCTGTTCATTCTCCACCTCACTCTCCACCCAGACTCATGGCAGTTGTAAATGAAAATTAGCCACGTAACCCATCAAATCCACCACCTGCTTGGAAAGCCAGATCACCTCTAAACCTAACCCCACCTTTGCATGTCTTACCTCAGGCTTTTGAGAAGATGCTGCCCAAGTTTGACCCAAGTGAGAAGATTTTAGTAGATGACCATTTGCAAAGTTTCTACTTATCCATAGAAGGATTAAGGGCTAGAGAACATGAATATGTAGTCTACAGATGTTTTCCACACACCTTGAAAGGAGCAGCAACCTCATGGTATTTTGGTCTTCCTGTAAATTCAATTCCAGATTGGGACACTTTTGAAAGGATTTTCAAAAGCAAATATGCAGCCCAAAAGACCCATGCATTACTAATGAAAGGTTTAGGTGCTTTGAAGAAAGAAAGAAAAGAAAAGGTGCATAATTTTACTCAAAGTTTTTCTGCTTATCTTAAGAATTTCTCCGCAACTGATAAGCCCTCTGATAAGGTTCTGATTGAATATTATACCTCAGCTTTGGGTCTGGACTTGGGTATGTTTGCAAAAGCCCAAGTTAAACCTACGTTATTGGAGACTTATGAAGAAGCTTAAAGAGTAGAGGCTGAAAAAGAAATCATAGAAGATTATCCTAAGCAATCTGGAGAAAAAACTTTTGGGAAGAAAGCCTTATTACTAACTAAACCTAAGGAGGAGCAATCACATGATTTTGAGCGAATGTTAAAAATGATGCAGAAGCTTTCCAACAGAATAATAGATTTGGAAAAAGAAAAGGAATCTTAGAAATCCTATAAGACTTACTACAAGAGAAGAGAGGATAACAATCAATCCAAAAGTCCTCCACATAGTCCTGTATCAATGAACTTAACTGAGGTTGCTATGGATAATTTTTGCACTTTTCACCAGTAGCCTCATTCTGAAAAAAGTTGTCCTCAATGGATAAACTCAATGACATTAGTTATGAATTAGCTACTGGATTCCAAATTAATAGAGGACAATGATGAAGAAGAAAATGGTGGTTAAGCCACAGAAAAACAAGAAAATGATGCCATGGTTTTATGGGACAATGTTTCACTTTTTTATACAGAAGAAAATACTTTGAAACATGAAGGGATATCGGAAACAAATATGTCAGCAAGAAGCCTGGATTTGGTGAACAAAGACAATTCAATACTCTCAAAGATCAAGAAATTGCTAGAAAATGTAAAGAAACAACCGAAGAACAACATATATGATGAGACACCTAAAATTACCAGTCAAGATCTAAAACAACTCAACATGCCTGCTAAGCCTATTGAAGAAGAAAATATCAAAACACCTGAAGAAATAGGGGAAAAGATACCCACAGAAAACCAACCTATAGAAGAAGTTGTTGAAGCAAGTGTGGGAGGAAAGACTAGGTTTAAAACCCCACCTTTCCTGTTGACTTTGGAAATTTTGAATCATAAGGTGCACAACTGTTTGGTAGATTCTGGGTCCTTAGTTAATGTTATGCCACTTGCAGTTTATAGAAAGATTAATGGACAGCCAAAACCTACTTCCTGGGAGGTTCATCAATTAGATAGGACTAATGTGAAAGTAGTCAGGGAGATGGAGGATATTCTGATTCGTTTATTTGCAAATGAAAAGATATGTCAATATATTGATATTTTGGTAGCAGACATACCTGATGGTTATGGACTTATTTTGAATCAAGACTGGTCAGCGATATTAAAGGGGTATTTTGCTTCAGATTGGTCACATTTGTGGTTGCCTCATAAAGGAATCCCAAATCAGATCAAAATATTAAGAGAGCCCTACATGAAACACATTGTCACAAAATTGGAAGAAAGAAATGAATCAGTAAATTCTATATTGGGAAATTATCTGATTGAACTTGAACTAGGACACTCTGCATTAGAAGAAGCCATCAACCTATCAGACACCCATCCTGATATTCTTCAATATTCATGGGCTGATAAGATTGATTGTAAATCAGTAGATGTAGTTTTTGTTTCAAGAACAGTAGAATTTGATAATGGTTAGGTCTTTCTCATTTTTTCTAGTCAAGCCTAGCCCCTTAACATAAGAGTTGCTAGATCTTTAGGGGTGGGAAGAGAACTGGCCAGTTAGTGGATTTAGTTCTCAGTTTTTTATTTTTCTTGGTTTTTATTTCTAAATGACTTGTACATAAGTAAATTGTTTTGGTTGATTGCTGCTTGTGTTTAGTTAAAATTTATTTTTTGATTTCAATAAAAGAGGCAAACTTTTGGTTGCATGGAAAGCATCAGAGTTCTGAATTAATTGAAATTTTTGGGTATAAGACTGTATACTACTATTTGATCTGATAGAAAAACTTCTAGTAAGTTGTTTTCCTAAATGGCTATGAACACATTGAAGTCCTGCTTAATCCATAAAAAATAACTCAAGATCAAAAGGTCTGGAATACTATTTCGAGGCTCCATCCATTTCACATCTAAAATGTCCTAGGGGGTGAGAGAAAAAGACCCATGGAAAGGAAGCAAGGTAAACAATATATTATATATAAATGATCCCATGCCAAGAATTGAAATCCTAAGGTCTAATAAGAGTCAAAACTCCTAAAAGAAGCAATATCTATCAAAGTAAAGTACCAAATCATATAAGTACAAAAAATTTCCAAAAGTTCTTCTCTGTCCGTGAGATGAAAATTAAATACATCTCTCACAGAAAAGGACACTATGGATAGAGGAGCCTGAATAAAAATTCAGAAAGAAAGGCATGATGAGGACTCAAAAGGGAAAAAAGTTCACAACCACACAAAGTGCAAAATGGCATGGGAATGAGGAACAAATGAATAGCTCTGTTTACCATATGTTACAATCCCGTGGTGTCCAAGCTGGAAGTTACCCAAAGACAAAGGTAAAATGAAACTCATCTTCTTGGCCTCAAAAGAGTTATCTTGACTTTGAGATTTTCCTTTCCATGTTCCTAAAATTGGACTATCATCAATGTTTAAAAGTACATATATTTGCCATTGGGGAAATCTAGACAGCTAAAAGAATTCAACATGTTGTTTTTATTGTTAAACAGTCTGTTACTTGAGGAAGAATTGATTCAGAGATCTGGGTTCACGAGTCAATCGCCAATTGTTGCAGCTACAACTATTTCCCAAATTTCTAAAAAATTGGGACCCTCCTTTTAAATTTTTTCTTGCTTAACTTGTTGGGGTTGCTTACGTTTACTACAAGTTTGTCTTTTTGAGGTTGATTGTTGATTGAAAATCTTTTATGTCGATGCTGGATTTTGACTTAATTTGTGACTTATAGTGATTTATTATCTTCGCTGTCAGAATTAGTTTGAGTTATGAATCTGGGCTGTAGTCACCTACACAGCCGCCATTATGGAGGCTCAATAGAATAACGACCCGATCCAAAACCGTGTTTTTAGCCGATGTGCTTTGTTTTTCAGCATTTTATTTCGTCGCCATCGGAGCACTTGTACTTTGTATTGCCGACGTTTCAGATGGAAAATTGCGAAGCACCACGACGGAAGTTTTGACCTTTCCCGATCCCACGGTCTACTTTTGTGTTTTTGTTCTTGTCACTGTTGGTGCCATTTTGGACATTTGAATTGAGGATAAGTTTTTGATCACCATCAATCTCAAAAGCCTTAGTCTTTTTGAGTTCTGTTGTTGCGGCTCTAGAGCAGACTAAACTTCCATGTTATAGTTTTTCTTTCGCCGATGTGTATGATTTATTTTGTTGACGGTTCGCTTAACATTAGTTTTTTTTTTCTCTGACTTTTTGACTAGTCTACAGAACCTCTTGTCCTTGTAGCCTCCACCGTTGCGGCGTTGTAGCATACTAATAGTATGAGACTATAGTCATTTTGAGCTCCGATGCTGGGATTTTTTGTGTGTTTCGTCGATGGTTTTCATTTTACTGTGGAACTCATAGCATCTCTGCCGCCCGCCATTGCGGCTCTATAGTAGGTTGATCACTGATACCTTAGTTGTCCCACCTCTCGTTTTGTGATGTTTTTCCCACCGATTGTTTTCATCGGGAGATATATGTATATGTGGGATTGAGCAATATTCTATTATTATCCCTCCGTACTCGTGCCTGCACTGTCCTTGTCATTTCGAACTGGGCATTGTACTTAGCTGTCAGGAGCTTGTTCATGGGTGGCGTCACCATGGAACCTATCAGATTCTTTTTGTTGACTGCACAACTCATTGCCAGGTAGTCCCACCATGATTTTGCCCTGTCTTTTGAGTTTTTGGAACTAGGGTCTCGTCCTTGGTTAGGTATTTTCCACTGTGGTCGATGGGCATATGTGTATGGGTTTATCAGCATATATGGTGGTTCACTTTGATAGTTAGCGGACGGGGGGGGGGGTTCTTGTTTTCCCTTGGTGATTATTGCAGAGCAGTTATGAGTTTTTGAACCTTTTCTGACTATTTAGGAAACTGGTGTAGACAAGCATTACGTTGTCTGCATCGATTTTTTTGGGTTTGCGTATGGCCATCTGCAGGGGAAATTTTCCTTTATTTTGCAGTTGGTGGATGTTTACCCTATTTTTGTTCAAAATGTTGGAGGTTTTTTTTTTTCAGTGATTTGGTTGCTCACGTGTTTTGGAACTAGGGTCGCATTTTCCGAGGATAAGCCTCATTTGATGGGATTTATTTTTTGAGTAGGGAGTTAGAACGTATTCTACTGAAGTTTATAACGCCGAGGGTTTTAGTTTTGATCAGACTAGTTTTTCTTCACATATTGCCATGTTTAGTATTGCTGGTAGAAGTTTTAAAATGTTAGTGAGGTTATGACGCCTTTTGTCGATCATGTTGATTTTAATCGCGGGCATGACTTAGGATTTTTTAGGACCTATCTTTTTGCAGAAGTATTTGCTAGTTATCCCTGGTTTTGTATCTAGATAGATTTAGCTATGAAAAATATGGCGAAGGTAAATGCTTATTTAGTTTTTCTTCGTTCTTTGAATACTAGTTAATAGCTCAAAAAGAAAATCGTAAAGGCATTTTGTTTTGTGATAGGGAAACTTTTCTAAAGATGATATATCGAAAAGATAGAAAAAGAAAGCTCCCATTGCTAAAGGGGATCCTAAGGCAGAAATTATTACAAATTTTGAGTACATTTATGAGGATACTAGACCCACCACTGGTGTGGAACCTGACTACAAGTGGGGCGATATTTACAGACTGATTTCAAACTAGGAGGTGTCTGATACCGGGTTTGAAGTGTTAACAATATATGCTAATATTGAAAAATATGCCTTGATGAAGATAGCTACCAGGCCTGATATTTTCTCATGCTCATAAGTGATTGGATAGATTCTTCCTAGGGTATACATGACTACTATGATTCTGGCCAATACTTCCAAGCAGGGCTATGCTGCTTACAACCCTGGTTATGTATCATTAGCTTATCACTTACCAGAAGGCCAAGTTTACCTAACTGAATATTGGCTAAAGGACATTAACCTAGACCTGGTTGAAACAGTAAAAAGAATGATGATACCTGGTAAGAATTTTCAAACTAGGACATCAGGGGAATATGACATAGCTACTCTAAGAACCCCTTATAGGTTTATTGCATTAATGCTGAACAAAATTTTTGGGAGAGCTCATGGAAAAATATTTAAGTTAGTATGGGTTCCTATTATCTTCAGTATAGCCACCCAAGGGACTGTATTCAACTAGGTGAAGATTGTGTCCAACGGTCTCTCAGCTTGCATTGATTCAACTTTGGGAGGAGTGTCTCAGAAAAAATACGAGTTCTACATGAGCTCCATATTAATAGATTGTATACTATGCACCCATCCATTTCCAAACCTAAGTTTGATGTGGGATAGGGACAGAACCTCTGTGTACACAGCCTACAAGTTGTTATGGGCACACAAATATTACAGTCATTATAATGAAATTTGCGAACAATTTATTATGCCCTTGTATACGTTGATTTTCTTGAAAGAATGGAATTGTATGTCTAATGAGGAATTGAAAGTCATTGAGCAGTATGCTAATTATTATTTGACCGATGAGGGGATGTATATTAGAATGTATGGTTCCTCCAAGGCACCTGCGTTGCTTCCCAAGTATTGTAGAAATAATAGATCAATGTTATGTGCAATGATGCTAAAAAGAAGCACAGGAAATAGATCTTGCTACTAAGAATTCTCACAAGCATACACAGGAAAAATAGAGAGAAGAAAAGAGACTAAATCACATGAATAAAGAGATGAATATTGGTGTGTATCCTTCCATTGAATAATTATGAATAATAGTGTACATAAATAGTACATCCCTCATAGGAAAGTTGAATTGTATGGAAACAACTCATAAAGCTCAAAAAGGCTGACTTACCAAAATATAGCAAACCCCCATAGGTGGATAAAGCACTTGCTAAATCTATCAAGGACCTCACGAGTTGGAAAAAGCATGAGTGATTTGTCAAGGAGATGGAAATAACATGCTAATACTATAAAATGGAGAAAAAATAAATGAGGAGGGGTTGGAAACAAAAGCTCCTAGTTTCCTAGTTGACTAGCTTTTATCTTATCCATAGAAAAGCATGAAAAAGTAGAAAAAGCAGAAAAAGTAGAAAAAGCAGAAAAAAGAAGAATTTGTTGTAAGGTCCTGTATACTAATTCTGGATCAACCCAGAATCATAAATAAATCATTCCCAGGATATATATGGCATGTATTGACTTTAAGGTGCAAGTGGATGCCAACTAATTAAGCTAGTGGGTGAATAATTAATCAAATAATGATTAATTATTTTATCCTAAGTTGTGAGTGGGTTTAATATATTCCAACACCCCCTATAAGTCTGACTTTGTGATGGTATGAAAAAAAATATAGATGCATATGGATGCATATAGGGCCCAGCCATAAGGCTATGGTCACCCTTTAACAATTATTATGTCCAGAAAAGTGAGGAAAGAGGCAAAACCACATGGGGAAAATCCTCCCTCAAGATAGGACAAGGCACAAAATTTGAAATATGTCTTCAACATATCTTCATATTCACTTTAATGATCTGACTGAACTACTTCTTAATGAAGGAATTCCTGAAGAAATCATGAACTCCATGATCATGCGCTGGAGAGTAGAACCTGCAAGAAGGAAGATGAGAGACTCCTTGTATCTCATCAACTGATGAAATAGGAGAATTATCTGAATGCTTCTTTCTTCTGTCAAACTCTGATCTGCAAACATAATCTGAAATGGAAAAGAGATTTGTGCATACTCCTTTCCAAAGAGTACAAAAATTAAGACAATTTATTTCACACCCAATTCCCTGAATAGCTGCAAAATTGTGATGTGAATCACATGACAATATTCCAATGTGATGTAGCACCTGTATAGATATGATATGAGGCTGATAAAACTATGATATATCAGAAATATTAACATATGGAACATCAAGGACAAAGGCTTCAATGGCTCCATGAGGATATAGGTCTAGAGTAGGAAAATTATGAGCAACTGGGGAAAACTGATAGGTGTAAAAATCTGAATAATGGATGGGCATAAGATCTGAATTATAAGTGTTTAGAAAATATCCAAACATGTTTAATATCAGTCCATATATGACTAAGGACATGGATAACCAGCCAATGAAAGATAGGAAATAATTCAAACCATGTAAGATAAATATCACTGCATAAGAGACCAATGAGGAATCAACTAGTGATCTTGGGATTTGTATAGTCTTTGGATTATTTAGAGGTATGGTAGATGGTATGGATGGTGGTATTATATGTGTATCAACCTAAAAATATGCTTCTAAATCAGAATACAAAGGATCACATATAAGCATATCAATAGACTCATGGGAATACACTGGTAATGAATCCTCTGTATGAAAGGAGGAAATAATGAGA
The DNA here is from genome assembly GCA_001517045.1 of Pseudotsuga menziesii. Classification (NCBI taxonomy): domain Eukaryota; kingdom Viridiplantae; phylum Streptophyta; class Pinopsida; order Pinales; family Pinaceae; genus Pseudotsuga; species Pseudotsuga menziesii. The sequence continues at coordinate 116,134 of LPNX010496287.1, read as the reverse complement.
TGTTCACAATCTTCAAGAAGGCTCTGAGTATTGATTCCAAGAACAAAGGAGGATATGATGAATCACATGAGATCAAGTAAGGTAAGTGGTATGACACAACTAAATCTTGATGTGGCTAAGCAAACATCCTGTAAGTCACTGGGTTGCGCACCATCAATGAGAGAGGCATGGAAGAGGTGTAAAGAATCTGGCACATAGATCTCAGAATATAAGATACGAGATTGAGAAAACAATGAATGGGTTATAGGATCATAATCAATATCAGAATAAGCTCCATATGTTACTTCTTTTTCATCAATAGTATCACAAGAAGAAAAATCACCTTCAAGAGACACAGAAAAATATGGCTCTTCAATATTTGCTTCTTCATTGAAGGAGGAAGCATTCGAATGAAAGAGGGCAGCAGCAACATGAAATGTATGAGAAAATTCTTCATCATGATCAACTTCATCAGAGAATGTAGAGGCCAAGAAATATTGAGAAAGAGAACAAGAGGAGATGCTAGGTTCGCTCCATGTTTCATCTTCAATTTCCTGCAAACCAAAATCTTTGTCCAACATTTTCCAAAGCTCAAATGGAAATTCAGCAGAATATATGAGATGATATATATTTGGAGACATTCCCAAACACAAAATTCCATAAGCTCTATCACAATTATTTAGCCAATCAATCTTCTCTTCATAAGACTTAGGTTCACTCAATGCACCAATGGAGACATCAAAGAGACATTGCCTCTTCAAGTATGCACTCATCTTTGGCTTCTAATCAACATAGTTGAAAGGATATAGTAGAGGAACTTTTGAATCCATATTGAAGTTGTTGATATGCTCTAAGAGATACTCTCTGCAACCTACAAAACAAACTAGGAGAAAATATTGTAAGCTAGACAAGCTCTTCTTCAAAGAGGGATAGGAGACTGGAAGCGCTCCTCAACTTTGTAGAAATTGATCAACCTTGTAGCTCTGATACCATGTAGAAATAATATATCAATTATATGTGAAATGATGCTAAAAATAATCATAGGAAATAGATCTTGCTACTAAGAATTCTCACAAGCATACACAAGAAAAATAGAGAGAAGAAAAGAGACTGAATCACATGAATGAAGAGATGAATATTGGTGTGTATCCTTCCATTGAATAATTATGAATAATAGTGTACATATATATTACATCCCTCATAGGAAAGTTGAATTGTATGGAAACAACTCATAAATCTCAAAAAGGCTGACTTACCAAAATATAGCAAACCCCCATAGGTGGATAAAGCACTTGCTAAATCTATCAAGGACCTCATGAGTTGGAAAAAGCATGAGTGAGTTGTCAAGGAGATGGAAATAGCATGCTAATCCTAGAAAATGGAGAAAAACTAATGTAGGATGGGTTGGAAACAAAAGCTCCCAGTTTCCTAGTTGACTAGCTTTTATCTTATCCATCGAAAAGCAAGAAAAAGCAGAAAAAGCAGAAAAAAGTAGAATCTGCTGTAAAGTCCTATATACTAATTCTGGATCAACCCAGAATCAGAAATAAATCATTCCTAGGATATAGATGGAATGTATTGACTTTAAGGTGCAAGTGGATGCCAACTAATTAAGCTAGTGGGTGAATAATTAATCAAATAATGATTAATTATTTTATCCTAAGTTGTGAGTGGGTTTAATATATTCCTACAAGTATGCCATGTATTTTGTGATGGATAAAGAAGCAGTTAGGCAAGTTTTCTTGGATGGTATAGGGAGTTTTTTTATCGAGCACAAGAAGGCAACTTATCCTCCTGTACCTTCCAGACTGGGAAGCTATAAGTTTTCAAAAGTTAAAAAAGCTGATGAGTTTGTACAGGAATTGGAGTATTTCCACTTTGGGGAAATGAAATTCCATAGAAATGATTGTTGGAACAAAGTTGTAGAACATTGCAAAGAATCCAATGTGCATTTTGAATATACAAACCATTGGGATAAGGATAAAGAAACTTTCAGAAATGCAGAAAATATGATTGTATTAAAAACAAGATTTAAAAAGAAGATCACCACTAAAGGTGGTAAGGGCCAAGCTGAGCAGAAGAAAGCTGATGAAGAGGAGGCCAGGAAAAGAGAAGAAGATTGCAGGAGACTAGCACAAGAGGCCAAGAGTTAGCTTAAGAGTGAAGAAGAGGAAAGGAAGAAAGCTGAACAAGAAGCAGCAAAGAATGCAGAAGAAGCTACCAAGAAGGAATAATAAGAAAGATAAAAGAAAGAGGATGAAGAGATAAAAAATAAGGTGGTCGAAAGTCTGAAACTGACAGGGTGCACAACAGATCAACAAACTTCTGATCCTGTAGACACTCAAGAAGTGCAAGAAAAATATGGCGAAGGTAAATGCTTATACAATTTTTCTTCGTTCTTTGAATACTGGTTAACAGCTCAAAAAGAAAATCGTAAAGGCATTTTGTTTTGTGATAGGGCAACTTTTCCAAAGATGAGATGTCAAAAAGATAGAAAAAGAAAGCTCCCATTGCTGAAGGGGATCCTGAGGCAGAAATTATTACAAAGTTTGAGTACATTTATGAGGATACTAGACCCACCACTGGTGTGGAACCTGACTACAAGTGGGGTGAGATTTGCAGGCTGATTTCAAACTAGGAGGTGTCTGATACCAAGTTTGAAGAGTTAACAATATATGCTAATATTGAAAAATATGCCTTGATGAAGATAGCTACCAGGCTTGAGCTTTTCCCATGCTCATAAGTGATTGGATAGATTCTTCCTAGGGTAGACATGACTACTATGATTCTGGCAAATACTTCCAAGCAGGGCTATGCTGCTTATAGCCCTGGTTATGTATCATTAGCTTATCACTTACTAGAAGCCCAGGTTTACCTAGCTGAATATTGGCTAAAGGACATTAACCTAGACCTGGTTGAAACAGTAAAAAGAATGATGATACCTTGTAAGAATTTTCGAACTAGGCCATCAGGGGAATATGACACAGCTACTCTAAGAACCCCTTATAGGTTTATTGCATCAATGCTGAACAAAATTTTTGGGAGAGCTCATGAAAAAAGTTTTAAGTTAGGATGGGTTCCTATTATCTTTAGTATAGCCACCCAAAGGACTATATTCAAGTAGCTAAACATTGTGTCCAACAGTCTCTTGGCTTGCATTGCTTCAGCTCTGGGAGGGGTGTCTCAGAAAAAATCTGAGTTCTACATGAGCTGCATATTAATAGATTGTATACTATGCACCTAACCATTTCCGAACCTAAGGTGCATGTGGGATAGGGACAGAACCCCTGTGTACATAGCCTACAAGTTGTTATGGGCACACAAATATTACAGTCATTATAAAGAAATTTGTGAACAATTTATTATGCCCTTGTATACGTTGATTTTATTGAAAGAATGTAATTGTATGTTTGAAGAGGCATTGAAAGTCATTGAGGAGTATGCTAATTATTATTTGACTGATGAGGGGATGTATGTTAGAATGTATGGTTGCTCCAGGGCACCTGCGTTCCTCCCCAAGTATGCCATGGATTTTGTGGTGCATAGAGAAGCAGCCAGGCATGTTTTCTTGGATGGTATAGGGAGTTTTTTGTTCGAGCACAAGAAGGAAACTTATCCTCCCATACCTTTCAGACTGGGAAGCTCTAAGTTTTCAAAAGTTAAAAAAGCTAATGAGTTTGTACAGGAATTGGAGTATTTCCACTTTGGGGAAATGAAATTCCATAGAAATGATTCTTGGAACAAAGTTGCAGAACATTGCAAGGAAGCCAATGTGCATTTTGAATATACAAACCATTGGGATAAGGATGAAGAAACTTTCAAAAATGAAGAAAATATGACTGCATTAAAAAGTAGATTTAAAAAGAAGATCACCACTAAAGGTGGTAAGGGCCAAGCTGAGCAGAAGAAAGATGATGAAGAGGAGGCTAGGAAAAGAGAAGAAGATGCTAGGAGACTAGCACAAGAAGCCGAGAGTTGGCTTAAGAGTGAAGAAGAGGAAAGGAAGAAAGCTGAACAAGAAGCAGCAAAGAATACAGAAGAAGTTGCCAAGAAGGAAGAAGAAGAAAGAAAAAAGAAAGAGAATGAAGAGCTAAAAAAGAAGTAGGATGAAAGTCTAAAACTGACAGGGTCCACAACAGATCAACAAACTTCTGTTCCTGTAGACACTCAAGAAGTGCAAGATCAGGATTGTCCTGACCCTCAAGAGCCTACTGCAATTGCTGGAAGCAATATAGGGAAGGTTGTTGCTTCTGGATGAAGGCTAATACCTTTTGAACAGAAGAAAGGGGAAGAAGTCCCAAATTTCAGTACCATTTTTTTTGATAGAGAAAAGAAGAGAATTGTGAAAAGAACTGAGAAAAAGGTGGAGACCGGTGGACAATCAGGGATGATGGTCACTAATAAAAACTTGGTACATCGGATAGACAAGGACCCAATGATGACAATTCGAGTTGGAACAGCATTAATCCACGCCTCTGAAGATAATGTATATCGAATAATGACAGACCTTGAGCAGTCAAGGAAAAATGCTACCCAATTAAAGGACACTCTGAGAAAGGAGAGGGATGAAAGCAACAAATTGAAGAGAAAGTTTGAAGACATGCGTAATGAAGTGAAATGTTCAAAAGCAGAGCTTCAATCCCTCCAAGAAGACAAGATGTATTTGTAAGTTACCATTGAAAAGACAGGGAGAGATGCTCAGGATAGACTAGCAAAAGTGCAACAGGATTATCAGGAGCTAAAGATAGAAAGGGATGAACTGAAAACAACATGTGAAAACCTTAATATAGAAAGAGACCAACTGCAAAGCAAATTTGGGGAACTAGAAACACAAAGGGCTACCATGGAGGAGATAGGAAAACAGTTTCACGTATAAGTAGCAGAGTTTAAGGGACAAATTAATTCACTAGCAGCATCTTTGAAAGAGGCTAAGGAACAAGAAACCAATATTCATCCTTTCAAAGAGCATGCCCTAAAACAAAGATGCAAAGTGCACCAGCTGCAGGTATCCCCAGAAGAATAAAGATGTAGAGTTTTGCAGGTGGATAACAGATTGGAAGAAATTTTGGAAACCACCTTGTATTTTGTAGGTAGATCTCAGGATATTTCGGAAGTCCTGACAGGAAGGATAGGAAGGATGGATGCCAATGAAGAGATTTTGGCAGACTTACCAACAAAGGATCAGCAAGGCTTAAATCAGGATTATGACTTATTGGAATTTGCAATAAACATAACAGAAGAGTTCAAGAAAGTTGTAAAGAAAATGAGAGGAGCTTGCATCGAGTATTGCAGAAGGATACTGATCACTTACAACCAATGCCAGGTGACTGTTAAGCAGAGATTAGATACATTTCCAGAGCATCATCCATTCATAGAAATGTTATAGAACAGATATCAAGAGGATGAGAAAAGGATCCAACAAGTCAAGGTCCTGGATGCACAGATATTGAAAGATGAAGTGGCTCATTCAGCAGTCGGTGTATAGTTACCTGAGGATCAACTATGCCTAAGCTCAGCAAGAATTTAAGTGATTAAAAATCAGGTTGCAAAGTTTGAAATCAGCATTCATTTTCTCGAGCCTTATGAATTTGAAAGCATGGCATTCAAACCCCAAGCATGGAAAAAGTTCCTAAATAATCAAGCGGGGCCCTTTACCTAAAGTGCTTTATCAGTTTGTTTAAATGTAACATAGTGTAAATTGTATGAGCGCTCAATATAAGACAATTTTTGGAGATGAAATGTTGGGGAAGCCTAGGAGTCATTTGGGGCAGCCCAAAAGTCTTTCCTTTTCTATAAGTATAGGAGAGTTAGATAGAGGGGGTACTTTTTCCCAGTGAGACTGGTGAAAACACATTGTAAGAGGAACTATTTCGTTTTGCAATATACTATTACCATTTTGCTTGTTGGAGAAAGCTTTGGTGGAATGTTCAAATGTTGTTCAATGGATGTTGTTGAATGAGAACTATTTCCTTTTCATCCTTTATTCATTAATAGTGAGATCGTTCTAACTTGTTGAACCTATGTTCTTTTATGAATGTTCTCTGGTTTATTTTATGATAATTTCTACTATGAGTAATGAATGTTTTCGCAGACAATGATCTATCTTGTTGTTCATCCTTCTATTCATGTTTATGTGTTTTAAATCAAAGAACAACTACCTGTGATTTTTCTTAATGCATGAACAGTAATACATTACTCATTAAATGATAATCTCACTCCCTAGGGACAACTTAGCTAGTTTTATTTCCTGTTGTGTGTGGTTCAAATGCGAGAGAGTCTAAGACAAGAGGTAAGAACCTCCGCATCACATTGTGACCACTCCTCGTATTCTTTATCAATTTTCATTTTAGATAGGCACTTGCATATCATACTTAAAGTTAAAAACACAAAAATATATACGGTGGACCGGGCTACAACCGGTAAAACATTTTAATTTTTTTTACTTGACCTACGGTAGTTGAACTGTAAACTGAATGGATTCCCCATACAAAACAGTCACAGGGTAGTTGGGAACGTTGACTGGGGAGAATCCCTTATTGTTGTTTCTTGCAATTTTCTAGGCCTCAACAGAAATATAGCAGCATTCTTCGGTGCATAGATGAGTTTTAGCTTGATGATAGATATTGAGATGCTCTTGACCATTTCCACTTGATCCAAACATGGTTAGAAATTCGGTCATTGAGCGACAGAGACTTGAAAAGTAAAGCTATAATATTTTTAGAAATTTTAAAGTATAATAATGAATTCAAATTTTGAGCATATATTAATTTTGTTTTATTATGATTCACAGATGGATGGTACAATGCTCATGGAAAAAAATGTTGGAATATGGAGGTATTGATTAGTGTTTGAAATTTAATATATTTTTTGAAATTTTATAATTTTTTTAGGAGTAGTTTATTTTTTATTTTCTTTATTTTTAATTGAAATTTGGTAAAAAATTTTAACAAATCTGCTTGAGTGTCGTTTACCATGGGTTGTTTAAGAAGCATTGTATGGTTATTTAGGAGGCATTGCAGATGGTTTTAAAACCATGTGCAAGGCCAACATATTTTTGTAGATAATTACATGGCGTCAAATTTTCCATTGATATTGCATGTGTGGAAGGAATATATCCATGTCACCTTACTATCTTTAGTTTTTGTACTGGAATAATACCTGTTAAATGCATTGACATTAAACTACTGTCATTAGAGGGATAAAATCCACTCAGGAATTAGAGGGATTCTCCTACCAATCATTCTCAAGAGTGAAATGTGTAATTAATTTTTGTCATTAGAGGGATAAAATCCACTCAGGAATTAGAGGGATTGGCCTACCAATCATTCTCAAGAGTGAAATGTGTAATTAATGTTTTTCAATGTACGTGTAGGAATTAGAGGGATCAAATCCACTCAAGAATTAGATGGATTCGTCTACCATTCATTATCAAGAGTGAAATGTGCAATTATTTTTTTCAATGTCTGTGTAGGAATTAGAGGGATTCTCCTACCACTACAATGTCTTATATCTTATATAATTTGAAATAA
>LPNX010496287.1:86062-107278 GCA_001517045.1 Pseudotsuga menziesii | reverse complement strand
ATTATATGTGGCGCATAATTTGAACTTTCTAGGTTTTAGCATGGGATCATTCTCTTCAAAAGGAGTCACCTAGCGTTGTGGCATGCAGAGAAAAATCATTCATGTTTTGGCTTGGAAGTACTCAACTGGTGAAAAAAAAAAAATTAAATCTTTTTCATGGAGTTGCTCACCCAATGGAGAAGCCCAATCAAAATTTGCAGAGTTTAATTTAAAAAAATAAAAAACTCAATCATATGTTTTTTTGTTGGCACGAGAATGGAGACTCCTTGCTAACTTCTAACTTGTAGAAAGAAGAGGTTTAAATATTAATCCCATAAATCATTTAGTTTACAACGTTTAATTAATTCAATTCGGATTTATCTTTTGCTAATTTGGACTCATCTCCCAAGGAGATGCCCATGTATTAGCTTGTAACGTTTTAATTTAATACATAGTCAATTGCTGCAATTGGGATATGGGTCTCTCTCCTCATGGGAGATGCCCAACTTTATTGGACATATAATAATTAAAATAAAATAAAAAACTCATTTCATCTTGCAACTATGGGTCGTTCACCCATATCTTTTTTTTTGCATAGTTTCAGTTAAAACTAACTCAGTCATACATTGTTCTCCTCAAGGGAGACACCCATCGATTTGGAATCCAAAATAATATGTACATAATCAAATCCCCAATTATATTTAAAATGTGTAGGGTTTTAGATTTTTTAATTACAGGGAGCGAAATTCTATACTTAAGCAAAATTCTATACTTATCAGTTGTTGGTAGAAGAAAGAAGAAATCCCCCTACAACATCGTCGCACTGGTGGATGCTATTTCTTCATACCTGGCCACAGTGGAAAGACAGTTAGGCCCATGGTATAAGGTATGGTTTATAGAGAGAGAGAGAGAGGTGGTTTACTAATGGATTTTACTCTTCAAAGGAAATGCAGTCTAAAACAAAAATGGTGGGTCAATAGCCTTGACTTAATTAATGTGGGTAGCTTCACGACTTCCAACTCAATACTTTGGATTTGGATTTGATTTTAGTGCTTAGTTGCATAGTGATTTCGATACTATTTGGAAAATTTAGTACTTCCACGGGTGAGCTTAGAGTTATAGTCCTGAGGCTATTGAACCTATGGTGTGGTCTGGTTGTTCTAAGTCTTCAATACTTCACAATTCCTTCAATATGGGATGAGAATCCCTTAAATGTTGGATTTAATTGACATGGTTTTACTCAACTCAGTTCTTCTTTACCAATGAGGGTTTTGAGCATGTTTTCAATTTGCAGCTACTTTACTAGTTCCTCCTCCTCGTAGGTTTTAATTTGGGTGTTAGATGGCACAATGTATTTTTTTACGGGTGGATTTAAATCGGCTCTTCTATTTCTATACATTTGGAATATCACTACATTTTTTTGTTTCATGAAAGAAAAAACAATGTTTCACAGCCCTTATGCCCGGCTAGAGTTCCTCCCTCTGCGCAGGATTTTCCTCGGCTGGAACTTCACGACTTTGCACATGGTATATATTTGCTACTATCCTCTCCCCATGGCTATGATACATCAGCCTTCCTCATTCCCTTCACGCTATAGACTTGGCCCATATTTCTCTCCCAGTCTTCCTAGTCTACCACTAATCAACTAGGGTTAGGGCATGTTATTTTAAAACTGGGATTCATATTTATCAAATACATAATTTAAGTGAATTATTTTGAATGACTATTAATTAGCATGTTTTATGAATAGTATTTTAAGGTATTTTCATATGTGAATTAATTATTTAGATATTATTTTATTTAATTACTTGCATATTAATTATTATTAATGGACGACAAAATCTACATCATAAGTAAATAGAAGTAAATATTTATAGTCGATATTTACATGAGAAACATTACATAACGGTACAACATCTCCCTCATAATCGTAAATCATAATTAAATAGAATTAAATATTTATAGCCGACATTTACATGAGGAACGTTACATAACGTTACAACATCTCCTCATAATAAGAAATCATAAGTAAATAGAAGTAAATATGTATAGCCGACATTTACATGAGGAATGCTACATAGCATTACAACATCTCCCTCATATTCTAAAAATCATAAGTAAATAGAAGTAAATATCTATAGCCGACATTTACATAAATAGAAGTAAATATTTATAGCCGACATTTACATGAGGGACGTTACATAACGTTACAACATCTCCCTCATAATCGGAAATCATAAGTAAATGGAAGTAAATATTTATAGCCAACATTTACATGAGGAATGCTACATAACGTTACAACATCTCCCTCATAATATTTATAGCCTAAATTTACACGAGGAATGCTACATGCATGAGGGACGTTACGTTACAAGATCTCCCCCATAGTGGGCTATAGAGTGCCTCTCATCACAACTAGGGTTTACATTTTAAAACTAGGATTTAAATAGATTATGTTTAATGAATAAAACAAGAAAGAAGACATATTGTCCTATTTTCAAAATGAAAATCGAGTTTCTTTGGTACGTTTTTAATGGAATTAAAATTTTGAAATGATAGCTGCTCTAATCATCGGTGTCACAACTTTTATGGGTTTTGTTGTTGAATTTAAAGCCTCACAATTTTTATGGATTTTGTGTGTTGTCTTCATTCAAATTAAAGTAGGTGGAAGAATAGGATAAGTAAATATTATGTCCAGGAGCAGTCAAATTGGTGTTTCATAGTTGTTCTTTGTGTCATTTCCACCACCGTATGCGAAACAACAAACATCCACAACAACATTTAAGCTGAGTTAACCAAGTAAGTCAAGTGTATTTTTATTTATTTATATTTTTAATCAATAATTCAATCCATTTCACAAATATTTTATGTTGGTTATTTTTATCGCAAGTTGGATATCCTTTCCTTCAATTGTATTTTGAAACGGATTTATTAAAAAATTTGCAAGGAAGTCGACGAATCTTGTTTTGCTAGATCATAGAGTTGTTTCGTTGAATGACATCAGTTGTAAGTTTTTCTTTACAAAATTAAACATATGTGAAGTTGTAACTGGTTCTATTAATTTCCTAGATTTAGGAACTACATGTGTAGGTAATTTAGTGTCTTTTGTTTCAACTCTGATAAGAGGAAGGATCAATCTAGAGAGTGGAGCTAGGGATGCTCTTTCCACTCTAGGAGGTCGCAAACTTAGAATCATAAATGAGATTAACAAAAATGAGGTGACCAATGGAAATAAGGCTACTATTGTAATGTTTTCAAATGCTCCATGGAATATTTCCATGAGGTAATTCATGAAATCCAATGCCACTATTGTTAATTCCATCATGTTGTGATTCACATCTTTAAGAGATGTAGTACAATATGTCCATATAGTGAGTTGTCAATGAAACCGCAACTGCATTGTATTATGGATAATGAAAAACAACAAAAATGTGCTTTCTAGTCTGATACCTGGGACATGGAAAGGAATCTCTAATTCAAGCAACTTCCTACTCCCATGTTTCACATGTCTCAGAACTGGTTTCCATGGGTGCAACAACCTCCTCTTTCTTATTGTAGAATGGGAGGGATTGATAGAGGATTATCCCATTGTGAATTCTTGTGTAGAACCCCATTTAGTTTGTAAATTTCTAGAGGAGAGTGGTGCCTCAATAAACACAGGAGAGAGTATTTGTATATGAATACCAATGTATGATGACTGTAATGATGTGTGGACAAAACTACTAGAACAAACATTTCAATTCTAAAGATGTAGAATCCAGAGGACTTTGAGTCGATACTTTGGAAGTTCTAGAATAGTACTTGGATGGAGGTGGAAAAGATAGAAAATGAATCATGGATTAAATCATTGCCTCTTTCATAGTGCCATGGGTGATGGTAGTATTGATTATCCTTGTATTCTATTAGCACTATGTTTGAATTTTTGAATTATGGGCTTGTAAGGTTTGAAAATGGTCCTATTTGATGAAATTTTATGGAAATGCCCTTTAGGTTATTGGGTTAGCATGTTTTTCATCCAAATTCATCGGATGGAGAGTGGATTGTGATCTACGGTGATAGATCTTTTCTATAGGTTGAAACATGCAGCAGCGGAAATAGGGTAAAGAGTGTCGAGATTCGATGCTTCAGATTCAAGATGAGGAAGATCAATGACAGAAAAGAGTTTTCCACAAAACAGAGATGCAAAGAAAGGTTCAAAATTTGAGATTTGTGGAGTTCGTTAAAAGGGCACGATGTTAGAGGGTCGAGATCGACACAAGATAATATTAGCGGCTCTAACTCATCCTGCTTGGTGAACATGCCTAGAGAAAGAAAATTTTCCAAATCACGAAATGATTTATCAGGTGAAAGGATCAGACGATGAAGAAAAGAGAGGAGGTAGATCTACGGTCTAGAACGATTTCGTGTATTGAAATAGCACGGATAAAGCCATGATTTCAATCCGCAGAAAGTGGTAGGGGTTGAGAAGATCTATGGTCAAAATGAGAGATTAGGTTGATCAATGGGTGAGAAATATTATGCAATCCGAATTTGCTCTAACGATTAGATAAAAAGGGACGGGAGGAATACTAAATGTCTCGAGGTTGAACAGTCCCAATGAAAACTGATTATAGATCGATGGTGGATGTGGATTCCCAAAAATGATCTATGCTAGTTGGTAGTGTAGAGTTTATACATGAAGGTCTTGTATATCGACGGCTTGAATTCAAAGGGAGGCAGATCCACAGGAATTTTCCCGACTGTCAAATGATTTCTCGACGCCATTTTTTATGCACTCACAGGATAGATCATCCTCGTGGAAACACCATATCACCCAAAACCAGATATCTGTCATATGGCTGGCATGTGAAATCAGAAGGACATCATGAAAATATAAGAAGCGGGACAATGAATTTGATCGCCACACCTAGAAAGGAAAATGTAGCGAAAGAGATGTTCTGATATCATCGTCTCAAGGACGAAAAGGAAAGAAAACATCCATTCCATATTCCCTGAAGCGTATGGTTGACCAGGTAGGATAGCATCCAAAGTATTTTCTGCAGCCAGTAAGGAAATTCCACAACAGATAAGGCGGAATGACTAGATCTCCAGCGGGAAATGAATCCCTCGGCTCATGTGCTCGCTCATGTCATCATCATGCTAATTGATGATGAAATGTGTGCAAATGCTGATGGGTCATCCCTGTTTCCATTTTTCCAATCCTATATAAACACCACTGTTCAGAGCCATTAATGCACATGGGATGAGCTAGTATAGAAACAAAGCTCGAAGTATCAATCTGCTGGAGGTTTTGTGAATTCTAAGATATTTGCAATGGTGATCTGGTTCAAAAAACTTGGAAGTCTAGGTGTGTTGTTGGTTGGTGAGCTCGATTCCATGCTCATCTATCGCCTTGTTTTTTTACACCAGGGAAACACCAGCCATCGGGAAACATACATAAAGAACTTTGAGAGATACACATGTTTTCAGATAGCGATACCTCCAACCATGCGGTGCCTGGGCTTTAATGTGCCATGGGTGTCCCCCCAGAAACCTTGGATCCAATCACTGCCTCCAAAGCCTCGGTATGTGGTGACCATGTTTAGCCACCACCAGTAGGAGTGAATGCTCATACTGGAAGGCTGGGTTTCCAAAGTATTCATCACCTCCTTTGTGAATTCCATTTGCCAACTTTATCTAAGGTGGTGAGGAGGTCGAAGGAGCAGGCCACCATATTTTCTCTCGGAGAGCCCACGTCAAGGGAGGTGAAGAGTACAAGAATGAAAAGCCACTGTAGAGGCTTTTTTTTTCCAGGAGCAATGTGACCCTTCTTCAAGTCCCCTCATACAACAATGTTACTTGCAGAGGGGGGAGCTATGAAGAAGGTTGATCATGGAAAGGATATAAACTCCTTTTCCAGCTTTGACCCCATGCAGAAAGATGCCTTTGAGCATGGAATGAACATAAAGGGAAGGACATGTTGCTGACTCGACAGACAGACAAGTGGTCGAGCCTAGTCATAAATCAGCCACCAGAAGCATCCCGAGACGTTGTTTTCACAACCCGCAAGCTCAGAACTGGAAACATCGTGCTTCCATCTAGATTGAGGATGTGCATTAGATCCATGATGTCTATTTAAATATATGCAAACCATTACGGAAGTACCACTCTCTAGTTCTTAGTTTTGCTTATGATTGTAAATGGTTTCAGATCCTATTTTGGGGATTAGCCTCGGGGGTTTGATACATTATAAATTGGCTCCCCATAGAGGGGAGAAGGGTGGAGTTTTCAAGAGCGGAGAGTCTCTTCATTGTAATCTAGGTTTTCAAGTTTTCAGTAGAAGAATTAAATTTGCAGAGGAGGAACATTAAACCTCTTATGGAAGATATTCCTGTAACATCTTTTTCTTCAATAAGTGATTTCTTCACATGATTGTTTATCCTATTTTTCCACTCCATTATTGTATTTTATTTCATGCTTGAACATTATTGTATATGGGCCAGGATTCATCTTGCATGCTCTAGGTCCATTGTCTAAGGAATTTTCAAACATTTTCCTCTAAAGTCTTGCAGAATTCACCCTATTTAGGTGCTCTGTTTGATGGGTTGTCTGCTTTCGTCTGCTAATCAACCTGCTAATACCTCCAGATTGAGGAAAGGGTGCTTACCTTGCCTGTGTTCACAAAAATTCATGGATTCCTACCTCCTGCATCCTATTTTATACCTGATCATTGAATCCATTTCCCATGGTCTCCTCCATGATTGTCCCACCAAAATTTATGAAAACAAACTTGTTCTATTCTGAAATCTGACCTTCTAATTGTATTCGATTGAATATATTGAGTATGAAAACTTTGTAAACAGTGAGAGATCCCTCTCTGACTGTACTAGGTCAGAATTACAGTCTAAAGTGGTTCTGATGTTACCTCGGGATATACCTTTCCACAACATGGGTACATTCTGAGTGCTAACATATTCATTGGTTGGTTCATGGTAGATGGCATCTCTATCTCTCTAGTAGCTTGAAGGATGATATGAGATTTCATTGTGGATAACAAAGGAAATAAGTGTGCAGCCAATGCATTTATAACCAAATATGTGGTAAAGGATAATGCCAACAACACCTGCCAATTTGTCACATTTAGAGGTAATATTCTGTGCATCAGGACCATCTCTTTTACAGTGGATTATGTCTACATCATACTATTAATATTTAGGCTCTATTGATTTCATTTGATGTTGGTGATGATAATTTTATGTCACCCTCTATGCCTATAGTTGTAGTCATAATAACATCCCTCGTTATTATTTTGGGAATCAATTTTTTATGTTAGCACTTGACGACATTAAATTGTTTAAATTTAGTGATATTCATCTTATGTCCATGGTTTTCTTTCTTCTCCCCGATCTCTCATCCATACTTATTGAATGGATTGGTGTGTTTCATTGTGGTGTATTTGGAGTTAATTTTATTTGTATATTGTAGTGTAGTGGCAAGTACTTTGGGCATATAGGCCTTTGCAAAAGTGATATATGGTGTTGTGCAAATGTTGGTTTGGTTGAAGTGGTATGCCAGTAGCAAAATTCTTGATTATTGAAGATGGAATATCTCTCTCCTATATTCTTCTGAATTCTTAATGAATGGGGTATTGGATGGAGTTCATTCTAAGTGGGGGCATTCACCATTGAAAGACAATCATCTATAGTCAAGAAAACATGACCCTTAAACATATGAATCCTTACTTCTTATATAGCCTATAGAAAGCCAACGAGATTGGAGATTAATATAGTTTAGTATATGTATAGGTTATGGTTTTTGTTAATGGGATATCATTATTTTTTGTTAAATGGATACTATTTACATTCATTAGTAGTAGGTGATGCAATGTAAATTGCACGTTCAATAGATAAGATGTTCAGTTTCTTATTTAAAAGTTAGTACTTCACATGGTTGTTTTCTACTATCTAATGATTTACTGGTCAAAGGTGACTCAAAATGGTCATAAGATATGTTTTTGATCATGGGACAATATGTAGAAAACAAAAAACCACAAAACATCTCTAGTAAAAAAAAGAACCACATTTCTGTGTTTTTTTAGGAGTAAAAAGAAACTTGTAAAAAATCACCAGTAAAAAACAACCATATTTTTGTTAGGATTATAGCTATAACTTCTATTGAATTCAACATATAGTTAATTATGTAAGGCACCAAGTCTATTGATATCCGAAGGTATCCTAGAAACAAACTAATTGAAAAATAATTTTACATATTTTAAAATAACTATAAACCAATCTCCCTTTTCATAATGGAAAATTTTCTTAACCTTTTATTAAAACTTAACAACATAATGTAGTGCATATGATTTAGTCTCTATATTTTTACAATACAAATGAACTATACAATATAAATGCACAAAATATGATCATGTTATCTAATATGATATCAAAAAGAGACATTGAAGTTCACGCTCACTATCAATATGTGCCTCGTTGTGTGGCATTTAAAGCACCTTTGGGGTGCAAAGAGGCCATCAAATGTGAGGCGCCATCATATCTAATGATATCTATGCACCCCATGGGTGCATTAAATTCCACAAAGAAAGGTGCATATTGTTTGCCGAAAAATTGTTCAAAGTGCACATATTGAACATAAATATTGTTTAACACTATCTTTATGAAATCATCAAAGGCCTAGCACACACAAATGTTCTAGAACGTGTAAGGATTTTAGGCAGAGATATAATTGTAGAGATCATTTATTTATACTTTTATTTAGAAATATCACATAGGGAAAACCATTGAACTAACTCAATGTTTCTCATTGGAACCTATATCCCTTCCCCACAAAAGGGCCAATCTAAACATAATACAGAACAAAGATCCTTTCAAATAATCATACTCATATCGAAACAAGTAAAAGCATGAAAGATAAAAAAAAATATCAATTTTAATGTATATAAGAAAATATCTATAGAGGATATGTGCCTAAAAGTTGCTACATTGAACAACCAATGAATACTTCAATATTTATCATGATAATGTATTAGGGACAAAGGAATCCATGGAAATGGCCCTATCTTGGTGTTTAAAGATTGTATCATCTCTAGATAACAAGAAATACCCAACATTGGATAGAAATCGAGTAGGGAAGCCCAGTTTGTATCATAAGGACATATGATTTTAGAGGTATAAAGAACAATAATACACGATAAGAACTAGTTTAATTTGATTAAGGCCCTAGTTTATCATCCCCATGCAAAGAGATTATCCCATTTATTCTATATTGCATTATGATGTTACTAATTGAGATCTATATTAGTGAGCCGTTATCTATCAAGTATTTGGTTATTGTTGGGTAACTAACCTTTCTATGAAAAACTAATCTTCCTTTTTTAAGGAGTCGAAATAAATGAAAACTACATATATGATTAATATAGTGCACTACAGATTCACATGATAAGAGATCATTTTCCACTTACAGATCAACCAATTCCACTAGATTCAAAGGGGGAAAATAGCATGTATAGTTTTCACTAGTTGATTTTAAGTCCATGTATTTATATTTGGAAATATTTATATCTAGCTGATTAAGAAACATATGAATATTTAACTGCAATTCTAGAAATCAAAAGGAAATAGAATTGATATATAATGCATTTCTCTAATTCAAAATGGGGTTCTTAAAAAAAAGCACAGACTTTGAAACAAAATTTGAATTTTTTTGCATGAAAATACTAATTTGTCTCATTGGGATATTTAAGCTAAGTTAACCAACTAACTCAAGTGAATTATTTTTTGAATTTATCTTTTCAATCAATAATTCAAGCCATTTCACAAAAAATTTATGTTGGTTTTGTTTATCGCAAGTTGGGTAGGCCTTCGATTGTATTTTGAAATGGTGTTATTAAAAAAATGGCAAGGAAGTCAATGAATCTTGTTTTGTTGGATCATAGAGTAGTTTTTTTGGATGGCGTGGTTTGTAAGTTTTTCTTTAGCACAATTTAACATATGTGAAGGTGTAACTAGATCTATTAATTTTCCTCCTTTAGGAATTACATGTGTAGGTAATTTAATGGATTTTGTTACAACTTTGATAAGATGAAGGCTTGATCTAGAGAGTGGTTCTAGTGATGCTCTTTCCATTCTAGGAAGTCTTAAACTTAGAATCATAAATGGCAATACCATAAATGAGGTGAACACTAGAAATAAGTCTAGTATTATAATGTTTTCAAACGATCCACCGAATATTTCGATGATGGAATTCATGAAATCCAATGCCCCTATTGTACATTCCATCATGTTGCAATTTCTATATTTAAGAGATGATGTACGAGATGTTAATATAGTGAGTTGTCAATGCAAATGCAACTACATTGTATTATAGACAATGGAAAACAATAGAAACATGCTTATTCATCTAATACATAGGGGGTTCACTAACAATTCAATATAATATTACTTAATTTCATATTCGGGGTTTGAATACTCCGAAAAACTTCAAAATATATTGCCCTATATTAATGGGTCAATGGGGTTTTTAATTTGAAATAGTAATATAAATATTGGAGGTTATTTTATTTGGGTGTAGTGAGAAATAACCTCCAAATCATGGTCTCAATTTATACCTCCAAATCGTGAGTTGGATTCATGTCATTCTTATTTTTTTGTAAGGAATAACCTCCAAATCACGGGCTAGATTCATACCTCTAATTTATGGGATGGATTCTTATCAGTCATAACTGCTACTAAGGAATAAACTCAATATTGTGGGTTGGATTTATACCTCCGAATCATGGAATGTATTCATATAAGTCTTGGTTTCTTGAGTGCTCAATTATTATTAGCTAACCAACTTTGTGTTATTGGACAAAGATCAAAGAGTTGTTCAATAAAGAATGTAGTAGTTCATGTGTATTTATGTGTTGGCACAAACACTAGAACTAGTTTTTGTTCCTTTGCATGATGAGATATGATGTGTACCTTGTGTTGGGCCTATGGATAGGAAGGTAGAATTCACTTAGAATTCTACCTAAGGATTGAAAAGAGCTAAAGAAGAAGAGAAGAAAAGGAAGTTGCGACAGAGGAAGTAAAGGGAAGGAAGAAGAAGGAAGAGGCACAACAGAGGAGGAAGATATGTCAGAAAAGGAAGTCATGACTAAAGGAAGGAGTGCGACAAGGGAAGGTGCAGTGGAATAACAGTACCAGAAGGTGCGCAAGGACCATAATGGATGGAAAACGATAGTGAGGCATAATGATTAGAAAGTGGTAGCCCTTAATGATCATGGGTACGAGCTCGACTAGAGTCAGCGGAAACTACATGTATGAAGGAATATTTGTAATTCAGGTCATTAGTGCCTCTCTCTAGGTGTTACTAAAATTGGAAAGACAATATGTTGGTAGGATATAGGAATTCAGGTGAGAAAGTGACATAAAAAGTCTGTAATGAGTCTGTATTGAGCATGTATTTAGTATGTAATAAGGCTATAAAATGGAGAACCTAAGTTGTAGGTGGGTTAGACTCTCAGTTTAGACTCTCAAGGTAGATTTCAAGTAGACAAGTGAACTATCAGTAGTCTATGTCTGTTAGATTTTGGTTGATGGCTATGTATTTTGTCTGTTAGTATTGTTGAGTGCATCTGAGTAAAGGATCTGCAGATGAGTGCACAGACGAGTACGAAGGGTTGATTTGATCCAGGATGTGTGCGGATCAGTAGTAAGAGAAAAGAGAGATATATAGAGAGAGAAGATCAGAGAGAATGAGAGGGAGGAATAGTCTGTAAAAAAGGAGAAGAATAAATTGAGTAGAGTCTGTAGCTTGGTGCATAGACAAAAGGTGTATCCATTTCCACATGTTAGATGAAAGAACCTTGTGGTTTTTTCCTGAATGGGTATCCACGTTATAGCCTATGTATATGTGTGAATGTTGAATGTGTTTTGAATTACTTGTATGAATGTGCATGAAATGAATTCGTATAGGCTTTCTTACAGATGAGTAATTGTATATCAACCACATTGTATTAGTTAAATGTGGTTATGCTACACAACCTCTATTGATATAATAAGTTGCATAAGATAATTTGGGTCATGACCTAGCTGTTCAATCACAGTGAACATAATAATCCAACTTGGGGGTTTGTTGAGAACCTTGGTGTAAGTCCAAGGTACCAAAAATTCCCCAACGAACTACAAAAACATGTTTCTGGAAGTTATCCATTCACGAGAGATATCTTAGGTGAGACTGCACATACGTTGCAGGTGGTGTCAGTTGAGATCTGCTCTGTTAGGCCAATATCTTAGGATTTGTTGCACTGAAGTAGAGAGGGACTAAACCTAGGTTAAGGGGAGAGAAATCCAACAAATGGTTCTGTTATCATTACCAGAACTGTTATGGTGAGGGATATACTATGGCACCCAATGAAACTAGATATCCAGGATTGAGTGAATTTAAGGGAGTTAAAATTCGCATGAAAAGAAAGCAAAGGATCTTGGTGGAACCCTACAGAGTGGTTGGGCTGGTATATTTTTTGGACATTTATTCTATTTTCTCTTCTAAGTTTCGCATTGTGTTGTATGAGTGCTTGTCTCAATTGGAAACCCAACAAAGAAATTTCCAAGGAGGGGAGCTGAGAGAGTGGAATCCTCAGTTGATTGAGTTATTGGAAAGAGTAAACAACCTTGTGCCGATGGCCATGGATTTTTAGGTAGATAGTATGTTGGAGGGATAAATTAGTGAGTTTGTTTTTGACACTATAACCTCATACAATGAGGAAGAGCAATTTTTTTTTCAAGGACCAAACAGTAGATATCTATCGTCTTTAAATACATGGATAAAAATGATTGTCTGTGAAAAAGGAATTTTACGAATGTGAAAAGAGAAGTATGTGATACAAATGAGTGTGTCTGTTACAGTAGAACTCTGTGAAAAATCATGCAATCTGAGTTGAGATGTTTCCTGGAGATAGTGGAACTGAGCTAGAGTCTGGGTTTCGAAGAAGTGGAAGAAGGTTTAGATCCGACAACCGAAGGAAGACTCTGCTAGGAAGAGGGAGTTGCAGCATGAGTAGAGAAGAAGAGGGATATGAACTTGCTTCATACATAGACGAAGGTTATTGTGACAAAGAAGAATAATAGCAGCCCTTTTCTGAAGGCGATGAAGAATCAGAAGAATCGACTAAAGCTTTAGAATGAGAACCTGGTTACAACTCGCTTATGGAATCGCATACATCACCAAAGGTAAGATCTAGAAACTCATCTCTAAGTGAATTTGTAAATACAATTAGTACTAACGCTGTAAATAGCGGAAAACAGAGTCAAACTAGTCAAAATTTTGTTTCAACTGTACCAATAGTAAATACAATGGTTGGAGCTGACATTAAAGTACCAATATTTATTGAAAATGGGTTGGAATACCTTGAACAAAATTGGTTCCTTTGTGAGGATGTGTGGACTATGCGACAGATCCAGGATGAAAATATAAAGAAAGCACAAATGATCACTACCCTGCGAGGTCATGCACTGGAATGGTACATGAAATTTTCCAAAGTACCAATAGGGGATTTGTAGAAGACACTCAATGAGATTTGACTAGGTATGATAGATGAGTTTAGAAAGCTAAATTCTAAATCACAGTGCATCATCAAAATTAAATAAATTAAGAGCTATCGACGGAATCTATCTTAGACTTTGAACATAGATTTAAGACACTGATGGATAAAGTGAGCTTCCAAATGTCTAATATATAACACAAGGAATGGTTTTTTCCACATTGTTACCATGTATTTGAACCCCATTGATGCAACAAAATTTTGTGTCATAGATAGAAGCTCTGGAGATAGCAATAAAGTTAGAATCTTCGTTAATTGGAGATAATGGAATAGGAATGATGCAGACTCAATCGATGCTGGCCAACCTTACAATACACATCTAGGATATTAAGAGAGGAAAGTATGTCCAAGAAGAAAAATGCTGTATAATATGTAGAACAGATAGACACCATCAAGACAATTGCCCAGTGCTCATGAACTACGTTGTAGTGGGAGTTCTGAACCTGATAAACACCCAAGGGATTCCTTGGTGTAGAATATGTCATACTAGGGGCCACAAGTCTAAACAATGTTTGTACTTACATAATGTTTTAAGTTCACCAACTATTTTTTATGGTAAATTTTGTAAATCAGTAGGTCGTGATGAAAAGGACTGCAGAGCATTTCAGCTGCTGCAAGAAAAGACAGTGGATACGTAGTTGATCAAAAATGATGAGAATATGCAAGTTGAATGAGTGAAGCTTGAGCATCATCCTAATAAATAAAAGCACAATATCATCAACCACAATACCCGCAAAACTAGTATCCACAACAACAATACCCTCTGTAAAGGGGAGGTGGAAATTTTCGTGGTCAAGGGAAACCACAACAAGGAGGAGGATTTGGTTGAGAAAGAGGAAAAGTCATATGTTATAACTATGGATAGCCAGGAAATTTTTCCCTAGATTTACAAAGTCCTACAAAAACATGTACCTATTGTAGAGAGTTTGATCACACTGTTGAATAATGTTTGCAATTAATTGTGAAATGGCAGGCTCGACCTGTTGTCAATCCAAATCCAGTCCATAATTAGAACCTGAAACCCAACAAAAAAATTCATATGATTCATGTTGAGCTGATAGAACATCACATTGTTGTGGTTATAATAGAACTTTGTTGCCACAGGTGCATACCAGAATACACAATAAGCGCAACCGTAGGCAAGACCTGCAGCACAAAATAAAGTCTCGCTAGATGTCCAAAAGGAGAAAGAAGTATTCTTGGATGTGTGGCCATAGTTTTTTTTATGGTAAACAACCATCAACATCGGGACAAGTGAAAAACATGCCCAAATGGTTTGAACACTTACTTAGGAGGAAACCAATGAAAAAGGTTAGTAATCTTAAATATTTTTTCAAAAATTGTTTAGGACTAATCAATGTTAAAGATGTTGTCGCAGAGATATTAGTGCTAATAGAAGAAAATATAGATCACATGCAATCTAAAACATGAGTTAACCATATTGAGAAGAGACTAAAGACAGGCCAAGAACTGTGAATGACTGCATAGATAGGATATTTTGATATGGATTATATCATACTAAATTTGGGATTAGATGTCAATATATTGACAAGACAAACATGGGAAAGCATGAATAAGATACGTCTGGACTGGTCTCCCATCCATCTAATACTTTTGAACCAATCGAGGGTACTACCAATTGGTAGGCTAACTCAAGTGTTTGTAGAATTCGAAGGATTAAGGACATATGCCAACCTCGAGGTAATTGACATTGTCGATTACACAAATCCATACCCTGCACTTATTGGAATCAATTTGGCGATAGAAAACCAAACCATTATTAATTTTAAGAAAATAATATTATCATTTGAAGATTCTAAGATAAGGGTGGTAATTCCAATCGATCCGCTTGAAGAGCATAGATATGTGGAATTGGTAAATAGTGAAGGAAAATGAAACTACCTAGATCAGCTGTATACCATCATATCTTCCTGAGAAGACTATATAAATCCAACAACTGATGGAAAACTAAGTTGGTAGAGTGTTATTTCATGCACATCTGGTTCAGGTGATGCCCTGGAAAATTTGAAAAACATCCTACATAAAGTATCCATGATAAAATGCACAAGAATCACCAAATATGTCCGAAGGGTAGGATATGAAGGAAGCATGCTTCCTACATATGAAAGATTACACAATCTTGTATCTTTTCTAGTGGAGTTTGAAGAAAAAGTTACATAATTGCAATGACTATCTCTCTTGGACTATGTGATGAATGCTACACCCTCTAGATGGTGGGGTATGCATAAACAATCTATCTCTAAGTGGCCACAGTGTAAATGTTTATTAGAGATTAGATTTAGGGAAGGTATTAGTTATTTTGGTCTAAAGTATATAGGACTGACAAATCCCGTGGAACACATTGAGTGATGTTGCATGACATGGAAAGAGTATCCAGGACAGGAGTGAGCTAATCGATTCATCCATACATTGGAAATGGTACCAAGTAATTGGTACACATCAATAGATATGCAAAGAGGAACTGTTGAATGGGAAGAGATAGTTACAATATTTACCCATACATTTGAATTCACAACTAAACATATGGCCATTGATGTTGTGCTACAGAAAATAAAAGACAATATATTTGAAGAAATACCTGTCGCAACTACAAACTTCCATCAATGCACCACAATAGTACATAACTGGATGGAGTGTTACAATATTATGGGAGAACTAGATGATGATGATCTACTTGAAATAAACATACCCGATTCGGAGGGTATGCATGCAGTGGAAGGGGATGGTATTTCTACTGACCAATTCCTAAGTCCACTTAAAATCAAGAAACTCAATATTGGGTCGGCTAAAAATTTGAACTTTGCCAATATTGGAGATTACTAGGACGATGAGACTGTGGGAAAGATCACTAACTTACTACATGAATTTTAGGATCTGTTCCCCATAGAATTTTAAGAGATGAAAGGAATAGTCGAGAACCTTGGTGAAATGAGAATACCTTTGACTCAAAACTAGTCAAACAATGATCGTACAGATTAAACCCGTGTTACAAAGAAAAATTTAAAGTTGAACTAGATCCATGCTAAATTTAGGTGTAATAGAACTTGTTGAAGAATCAGAATGGATCATTCCAATTGTAGTGCAAGACAATAAAACATAAAGGGAAGTAAGAATTTGTGTTGAATTGAGGAAATTAAATTATGCTTGTTTGCAAAATCCATTTCGAACTCCATTTACAAATGAAGTACTGGAGAATGTCAGAGGACAAGAAATGTACTCATTCACTGATGGATTCTTGGGCTACCATTAGATAAGAATTGAAAAACATGAGCGATACAAGACTACCTTTGTGACAAAGTGGGGATGCTACCAGTACATGGTAATTCCCTTTGGACTCAAGAATGCACTTGCAACTTTTTCTAGAATTATAGTTGTTGCATTTAAATATTTTATACATAAATTTATTGAGTTTTAGTTTTCTTACTGGAAAATATTTGTTCATATAAAATATCATATCGAAATCCTTAGGATGATGTTGGAACAATTATGCCAGTATCAAATTTCTCTAAATTTAAAAAAATGTATCTTTTGCGTGCCTTTTGGGCTTCTTTAGGCCATGTGATCTTCCATGATGAAATTTTGGTTGACCCATTGAAATCTGCGATCATCCTTGACTTAAAACCACATACCATGGTTAAGCAGTTAAGAGAAACAATAAGGCATACGAGATACTACAAAAAATATATCAAGGGATATGGGGAGGTGACTACCTCGACGGAGAAAGTGCTGAAAAAAGACACTAAGTTTCAATGGATAGATGAATGTCAAGAGAGTTTGTAAAAGTTGAATAACAAGATGGATACTGTGCCAATACTTGTACTCCCAGATTGGGAAAGTGAATTCCATGTTCATCTGGATGCATCATCTGTTACACTAGGTGTGGTACTGACGTATTCGGGTGAAGGATCAATTGATCACCCCATTGCATTCACTAGAAGAAAGTTATCAACTATGGAGAAAAAATATTCCATGACAAAGAGAGAAGGTCTAGCAATGGTATATGCACTACAAAAGTTTAGACACTATTCATTGGGTGGAAATTTTAGGATGTACACTGACCATTCTGTGTTGAAGTATTGAATAAGTTAGTGTTGGGGGGGAAGATATGTCGATGGCTTATCCTCTTCCAAGAATTTAATTTTTAGATAATTGGTAAACTCGGTCAGTTAAATCTAGGACCAAACTACCTATCAAGGATTGAAAGTGGTGAAGAACCTACTAGTTTGGAACATAATATTTCTGATGCGCAACTGTTTGTGATAACAATTTTTGATGATCACTATAGACATATCATACATTTTTTAGTACGGGTTATGTGCCAACTGAATTCACCACTATGCAGAAGAAACAATTGGTGGTGCAAGATGTAGAGTTCCAATTGATTATTGGACACTTGTATAAAATGGGTATGATGAGATAATTCAGTGATGCATCTTGGAGCATGAGCACCCGATGATATTAAGTGAAGCACATGCTAGTGGTATAGGGGGAAATTATGTAGGAAATGCCACAGTGCACAATATATTACTAGTAGGATTATGGTGTCCCACCATGCACATAGACACTCGAAATTATTGTTGTAGTTGTGATGTCTATCAAAAAAATGTCAAGCCATCCCAAAAAGTTGAAATGCCCTTGGTGTAGCAGATAACATTATAGGAATTTGATAAATGGGTTGTTGACTTTTTAGGACCTATGAGTCCAATAGGAAAGCGCAGTAGAGTGAGGTATATCATTACAATAACTGATTACCTAACATGATGGGTATAAGTTGTGCAAGTAAAGGACTGTACTATTGTGAAGTGCTTATTTGAAAATGTTGTGACCAGGTTTGGTAGCCCAAAGATTTTGATCGGTGATCAAGGTACACATTTTGTTATTCAATTGATTAAGGAGTTGGCTGATGAATTTTAGATACAACATAGAATAGCAACTCCATATCATACTCAAGAAAATGGAGTTGTGGAAGCATTTAACAAAATTTTGGAGAATGCACTAACAAAGGTTTGCAATGCATGAAGTGATAATTGGGATCAAAATATCTCTTTAGTACTATGGGCATATCGTACATGTAAGAAGTTAATAGGTCATACACCTTTCAGGTTGGTATATGGCTAAGAAGTTGTAATGCTTATGGAATACATTATACTAAGTTTGAGAGTTACTATGATCATTAAAATGATCAATGTTGATGCTGTTGAAGACATATTAATTCAACTCATACACTTTGAGGAAGAAGGTATAAAAACAAAGGAAAAAGGTATGGCATGATCGACACATTAAGAACAAGAATTTTGAAATCAGAGGCCTTGTTCCTATGTACAACAACGAAATTTTCAAGCACCTAAGAAAGATAAAGACACATTGGCTAGGACTATATGTTGTCAAGGAAATCACTAATGAAGGAGAAGTAAAATTAGAAAAACTAGATGGGATAGAGTTCAGAGGGATGATCAATGGGAGTCGATTGAACCTTTATTTTGGTAACTACAACTAGGTCGCACAAAAAAAATTGATGATGATAAGTGAGAAGAAATTCCTTTCGCAAGGAGCGCAATGAGGAAGTTGTGGAATTGGAACGATGTGGCCTTAGCACAACTATTTAACAAACTTGTTGATGTGATAGTTTTCATTTATTAAATATGTAGATACCAAGAGAATATGTTGGTCACCTCCATCATAAGTATCATGACATAAAAACTAAAAGGGGCGGCGTAGTTGGAATCCTTAACATAATAACTTGGAGTGGTGACCCACGTGATGGATCATGTTCTCTTTATGCTACTTGATGATTGCACATGCCAATATTTGAGAGATTGACCATTGGAAAAAACCCTCTACCATTGATTGCTTTCCAATTACCTTCCATGTAATGCCACATTAAGCTATTGTTTTCAAGACATAGAGTTGAAGTACACTTGTTGGAGAAGTATGGTTAGTGAGAAATTTAGTGCTAGTGACCCCAAGGGGTTGTGATTGGAGTTATGATACCTGTTATGGTTGAGGGAAATGATGTTGGATGTTCCACCACAAGTTGGGAGGCACTTGGAAAATAATATAGTTCCATTCCTCCATGCACCAAGGTTTCAAACCATCTTAGTAAGGTTGGAAATG
Source organism: Pseudotsuga menziesii (assembly GCA_001517045.1). NCBI lineage: Eukaryota > Viridiplantae > Streptophyta > Pinopsida > Pinales > Pinaceae > Pseudotsuga > Pseudotsuga menziesii. Next base: position 87,582 of record LPNX010496287.1, on the reverse strand, counting down.
AGGAAGAGTTCTGGTCCCCACGAGAGCAATTTTTTTTAATAGAACCAAGAAAGAATGTAGAAGTAGCAGCTAGAATCAAAATACCAGAGGAAATCCCACCAAAGCCTCCAGATGATACTTTGGAATTAAATACCATAGTGCATAGTATCCATTTCTAGAACCTGTCAGTCTGTACAACAGTTTGGATAGCGAAAAATAGAAACAGAGGCCACCGTCATCACCATCATCTCTATGAAGTGCTGAAAACAAAAGGGGTGATGACGTTCCCAAGAAACAGAGGAACTAGTAGATTCCAATAAGGAAGGGTAAGATGTTGATGAGATGGTATACTTTTTCGATAGTAGGTTGCATACTCATTCAAGGATAATACAAAGGAAGCTTCTGAAGGGCTGAAGGAAATACCTGGGATGATTTTGAGTTGAATCCAGAAATGAAAACAAGGAAAATCAGTAAAAGTGATAAGTCTACCATCTTGACGATATTTCTACTCTGAAACAATACTTTCTTTGATAAAAGAAATAATCACAATAGAATTCGATGATAGAAAGAACAACAATAGTAGTAGAACTAGAAATAACATACACAAAGCACTGTACATCAGAAGGTACATGACGTAGAGACATCAATAGAAAATTTCATGCTAGAACATGTCAATTTCGACCTCATATAACAATTGAAAAAAAAAGGGGAGGAAGTGTACAAAGAAGAAGAAAGAGTGGTGAAAATAGTGGAATATTTTCAGAAAAAAACCAGCGCAAGTAAAAACATGGAAGAATAGTTGTGAGTGGCTTGGGAAGATACATAGGTGAGTGTTGGAAGCTTCTTATTCATAGGGATAGGAAGGTATATTTCACTTAGAATTATACCTAAGGATGGAAAAGAGCTAAATAAGAAGAGCATAAAAGGAAGCTGCGATGGAGGTAGTAAAGGGAAGGAAGAAGAAGGAAGAGGCACAATAGAAGAGCAAGTTGTGACTAAAGGAAGGAGTGCGACAAGGGAAGGTGTGATAGAATAAAAGTATTAGAAGGCATGCAAGGACCATAATGGTTGTAAATCGACAGTGAGGAATAATGATACAAAATTAACAGGACTTAACTATTGTGGGTACAAGCTATACTATAGCCAACAAAAACTACACGTATGAAGGCATCTTTGTAAGTCAGATCATTAGTGCCTCCCGCTAGGTGTTACTAGAATAGAAAAAACAATATGGTCACTGGATATAGGAATTTTGATGAGAAAGTGATAGAAAACGAGTCCGTATTGAGTCTTGAGACTATATTGAGCATGTATCAAGTCTGTAATAACACTATAAATGGGATAACCAAGTTGTAGGTGGGTTAGGCTCTCAGTTTAGACTCTAAAGGTAGATTTCAATTGGACAAGTGAACTCTGATTAGTCTTTAACTATTATTTTTTTGTTGATGGATATGTATTTTGTCTGTTAGTATTATTGAGTGCATATGAGTAAAGTATCGTTAGATGAGTGCACAGACAAGTAGGAAGGGTTGAGTCGATCC
>LPNX010496287.1:31013-85742 GCA_001517045.1 Pseudotsuga menziesii | reverse complement strand
GTGAAAATATATAATCCACCCCCGGGATTCATTGAGAACCTTGGTGTAAGTCCAAGGTACTAGAAATTCCCCACCCAACTACGAAAAACATTGTTTTGGTAGTTACCCATTCACGAGAGATATCTTGGGTGAGACTGGACCTGCTTCGTAGGTGTTGCCAACTGATCTCTGCTCTATCAGGTCGATATCTTGGGATTTGTTGTGCTGAAGTGGATAGGGACTAAACCTAGGTTAATGGGAGAGAAAGCCAACATCTTGGCTTCATCATTTCCTGCATTTGAGATTCAAATTTGGCAATATGATATAAAGCGGGTGCTAAAAATTAATTGGTGAAAATGGATACCTACAATATTTGGTGAAAATAGGGGTTTTCTTAATTGGAAAGGTATATTTGGATAGGGGTTCAACAATATATATTTTTGAGGAATTTTCCAATATTTAGTGAATTACGAATATTCTGTAATATCCTTCCAACGATCGTTCTATGAAAAAAGTTCACTGAGTGAACCCCTAGTGGTCTAATACCTATATCATTGAAAGGAATATCTAATTCAACCCACTACGTACTCCCATGTTTCACATGCCTCAAAAATAGCTTCCATGGGTGCAACAACAGACTCTTTCATATTTTAGAAGGGAAGGGATTGATAAAAGATTATCCCATCGTGAATTCACATGTAGAAGCCCATTTAATATGTAAATTTATAGAGGAGAATGATGCCTCAATCAACATAAGAGGGAGTATCTGCATATTCATACTAATGCATGGTGTTAATGATGATGTGTCGATGAAACTAATGCATAATCTTTCATTTCTAAAGATACAAAATCCAATGGATTTCGAGTCGAGACTTCAAAATTTATAGAAGAATACTTGGATGGAGGTGGAAAAGATAGAAACGGAATTGTGGACTAAAACATTGCATGTTTCATAGTTCAATTGTTGATAGTAGTATTGATAAAGTGTGTATTCATTGGTTGGTTCATGGTAGATGGCATCTCTAGATATCAAGTAGCTAGAAGGATGATACGATATTTCATTGTGGAAAGAAAAGGATATAGGTTCATAGCTAATTCATTTATCACCTACCAATTTATCACCTATATAAGTAATCCTCTCTACATCAAAACCATCTCTTTTACAGCAAGTTGTTTCAACATTTTTATATTGTTTAGGCTCTATTGATTGCATTTGAAGCTGGGGATGATAGTGTTCTATCACCCTCTATGCTTATATTTATAGTCATAATAACATCCCTTGTTATCATTTTTGGAATGGACTTGTTGTGTTTTCACTTAACGGGGTCAAAATGTTTAAATTTAGTTATAGACATCCTGTGTCCATGGTTGCCTCTCTTCTCCTTGATCCCTCATCCATACTTATGAAATGGAGTGTTGTGTTTCATTTTGGTGTATTTGGATTTAATATTCTTTGTATATTTTAGTGTAGTGGTAGGAACTTTAGGCATAAATTCCTTTGCAAAATGGATATGTGTTGCTTTGCAAATATTTTTCTAGTTGAAGTGGTGTGTTGGTAGCAATATTCTTAATAATTGTAGTGGGAAATATATTCCATGGCATATCTCTCTCCTATATTATTTATAATTCCTAATGAATGCGGTATTGGATGGAGTTTTATCTAAGTTGGGACCTTGGACACAGAATCACAATCATATATGGTCAAGAAAACACGACTCTTAAACATATCACTCTTTGCTTCTTATGCATCCTGTAGAAAGCTGAAAAAATTGAAGATTAATATAGTTTAGTATATGTATAGGTTAGGTTTTCTTTTAATGGGATATCATTAATTTTTGTCAAATGGATACTATTTAATTCATTACTAGTAGGTGATGCAATGTAAATTGTGCATTTAGTAGATAATATGCTCACTTTCCTGTTTGATAGTTAGTACTTCACATGGTTTTTTTCTAATATCTGACGATGTACTAGACAAAGGTGACTGTAAATGGTCACAAGATATATTTTTTTATCATGGAACACTATGTAGACATCTAAATTTAATTTGATTGAAACTGAGGTACTGTGTCATTGGGACATTTATCCATATACATATCTTAGAATAGTATTGAACTATAGATCAATGATATTCCAACTAACGTATTCATATAGAAACAAATCCAAAAATTGATATCCAAATTTAATAACTTTTATAGCCCTTAATATCCAGTTATCAAGTTTCTCAACTTGTAAGAAAACACTAATAAATAAATAAAACCACAAAAAGTCACGAGTAAAAAACCACCATATGTATTTTTGTTTTTAGGAGTAAAAAGAAACTTGTGAAAAACCACTAGGAAAAAACAAAAAACAAAAAAACACTAGTAAAAAACAACCAAAGTTATGTGTCTTTTTAGGAGTAAAAAGTAAAGGATTGTAGCTATAACTTCTATTAAATTCAGAATATAGTTAATTATGTAAGGAACTAAGTATATTCATATCCAAAGGTATCCTAGCAACAAACTAATTGCAAAATAATTTTACATATTTTAAACTACCTATAAACCAATCTCCTTTTTTCACAATGGAAAATTTTGCATTTAATATTTTGTTCAAACTTAACAACATGATGTAGTGCAGATGACTGAGTCTCTATATTTGTATAATATAAATGCACAAAATAGGATCATATTATCTAACATGGTAGCGAAAAAAGACATTGAATTTCACGCTCGCTATCAATATGCATACCATTGTGGGGAATTTAATGAACCTCTGAGTTGCATAGAGGTCATCAGATGTGATGCATCATCACATCCTATGAGCTCTATGCACCCCATGGGTGCATTAAATTCCCACATCGAGGTGCATATTGTTCACCAAAAAAGTGTTCAAATTGCTCATATTGGAGATAAATATTGTTTAACACTAATTTTATGAAATCATCAAAGGCCTACCACACATAAATGTTCTAGAAATTCCAATAATTTTTCAACAAAGCTACGATTGTAGGGAACATTTATTACTACTTTTATTTAGAAAGAACACAAAGGGAAAACCACTAAACTAACTCAATCTCTCTCATTGCAACCAATATCCATTCCACAAAAAAAGACTAATCTAAACATAAGACACAATAGAGATCCATTCAAAGAAACATACTCTTATCACATCAAGAACAAGAATGAAATATAAAAATCTATCCATTTTAATTTCTATAAGAAAGTATGTACAAAGTATATGTCCCTATAAGATGCTACATTGAACGACCAATGGATACTTGAATATTTTTCACTATAATGTCTTAGGGATAGAGGAATCCATGGAAATGTCTCTATTCTGCTGTTTAAATATTCTATTATTTCTAGCTTACAAGAAATACCCAACATTGAATATTAATTGAGTAGGGAATCTTAGTTTGTATCAGAAGGACATAAAATTTTAGAGGAATAAAGAACAATAATCCATAGTAAGAACTAGTTTAAGGTGATTGAGGCACTAGTTTATCATCCTCGTGCAAAGAGACTATCCCATTTATTATAGACTGCATTATGATGTTACTAATTGATAGATATATCAACACCCATTATCTATCAAGTATTTGGTTATTGCTAGGTAACTGAAATTTCTATGAAAAACTCATCTTCCTTTGTTAAGGAGTGGAAAGAAATCAAAAGTACATTTATAATGAATATAGTGTACTAAATATGCACATGCTAAGAGAGCATTTTCCACTTATAGATCAACCAATTCCACTAGCTTCAGAGGGGGCCACTAGCATGTATAGTTCTCACTAGTTGATTTTAAGTACTTGTATTTGTAATTGGGAAATCTTTCTATCTCAGTGACTAAGAAACATATGCATCCTTAACTACAATTCCAAAAATCAAAATGAAATAGAATTAATATAAAATGGATTTCTCTAATTCCAAATGGGACTCTCAGAAAATGGTTCTCATATATTTATATATATATAAGACTCTGAGATGAAATTTGATTTTTTTTCATAAAAATACCAATTTGTCTCATTGGTATATTAAAGATGAGTTAACTAAGTATCTCAAGTGTATTTTTTTTTTAATTTATCCTTTTAATCAATAATTCAATCCATTTCATAGATATTTTATGTTCGTTATGTTTATCGCAAGTTGGATATGCTTCCCTTCAATTGTATTTTGAAATGGCATTATTAAAAAATTGGTAAGGAAGTCGACGGATGTTGTTTTGTTGGATCATAGATTTTTTTTCTTGATGGCATGGTTTGTAAGTTTTTTTTTATCACAATTTAACATATGTGAAGGTGTAACCAAATCTATTAATTTGCCCGCTTTAGGAATTACATGTGTATGTAATTTAATGCATTTTTTAAAAAATTTGATAAGAGGAAGGCTCGATCTAGAGAGTGGAGCCAAGGATTCTCTTGCCATTCTACACTACAACAAATCTTGGAATTAGCATCCCATTTAGTGTCCCTTTTTAGTGTATTTTTTTTACATCGAGTGGTCAAACTAGACGCTAAATGGGATGTGTCATGGACAAAACTAAAAGAATCTCCAAAAACATCTTTTTTTGTTCCTAGATAGCATCGTTTATGGCATCCAAAACAACGTCTATTTTTTTGCTTCCAGAATAAGGTCCAACTTTGCTTCCTAAACAACATCGAGGTTTTCTTCCTAAATAACGTCTTATTTTTCTTCCTAGCAAGTGTTCTGTTTTGATTCTTAAATGGCATCCCCTTTAGCGCCATATTTTCATCCTTAATAGCACCATGTTAGCATCCAAATTAGCATCCAATATTGCATCCATTTTTTCTACCAATTTAGCATCCCATTTTGCACCATGTTTCACTTCCAAATATGTGCCAATTTTTGCTTCCAAATTGCACCAATTTTTGCTTCCTTTTTTGCATCGTGTTTTGCTACCAAAATGATGCCAAATATTTCTTCTATTGTTGCACCATATTTTGATTCCTATGTAGCGCCATGTTTTGCATCCAAAGTAACATCTTTCTTTTCTACCATATCAACACTATGTTTGGCTTCATCATTAGTCCCATGTGTTGCATCCTTTTTAATTCCTAGTTTCATGTCTTATTTTTCTAACATATCAACGGCATGTTTGGATTCATCATTAGTTCCACATGTTGCATCTGTTTTAATTCCTAGTTTCACATCTCTCATTTTTTGGTCACTAGTTTAGTCATTTTTAGTAATTTTATATACGAATTTTGGTCATTTTGTTTGATCACTTATATCTCATTGTTTGGTTACTTATATCCTATTTTTTCGTTACTAATTTTGTTGTTTTTAGACGATATTATAATATCATTAGGGAATGGAGGAATCAAACCACCAACCTTCTGCTTGTAAGGAAGGTGCTCTTCCATTGAGCTAGAACCCTTTAAGAATTTGGGAACCTAACTTACAGAGTCCTCTATAATGGTAAAAATGATCAATACACAACTTTGAGTATCTAATGGTCGAAAAAGGATGATAATTTGTATAATTTCACAATATATGATCAAGCAAGTTATGAAATCCATAAACCTTTTCTAGGAATTTTGAAAAAAACTCAAGAAATTCGCTTAATGGAATTGCAAAAATCACTATTCCCTAGAAATCGTAAGTGTGCCACTATATGAGACCTATCAACAACAATTATCTTAGTGTGGATTCCAAGGATATAATAGATAAGCATGATCATCCTAGATCCATGTATAAGTGGAGCAATAAGGAGAATCAAAAGAGGATGATCAACCCAATATTTGGTGCTTCACATGGATCCTATCCACCATGGGATGAGAAAAGTTTCTTCTTCCATAAATCTAATGAGTATCCTCAAGGAAAAATGGTTACGATATGTTATGATGTCAATTCATAATGTTTATTCGCTTCCAAAGTGATGTTGTAGTGATCCCTAATAGCTTTGGATATAAGCATATTCATGGGTCCATAGAGTAAAGGATGAGGATGTCTTTTTATCTTTTTCTTTGGAAAACTAGGCATGATTTGAAACATTGGGAGAAGGAATATAGTCAGATATACTTAACAAACTACAGTCATGACAAGGCATAGGACTCTACTCTATAGTCATTGTGAAGATGTTGGAAATGGGTATAACTGCCTAAGGACTATGAAAAACATCCATTTAAATATGAATTCAAAACCTTCCATGTCATAGGAATACTCTATTGCAGCGAGTTTACTGTTTCTAACATAAAGAAACAAAGATGCCAGAAATGGAAGCTCCAAGGGGATACACATAACATTAGAACGCAAAAATCGACACCCTAAAGAAGTTCCATATAGATTTTGCATTGTAAACAAGAAAGCATTCATAATATAGACAAAATTCTTTGTGATCATAAAATAGGTCATATTTCACTTACCTATATCACAACGTGATTACTCTATTGGTCAGGTTTCCATTTTGGTCACTACAGAAATATATTGTCATGAAAAAATCCATAATATTTAGAATCCCATTATTATTGATTGGAAAATAATATAATATTTAAAGCATAAAATGCCATGTTCAAACACTTATTTCAATAATCATACCTCATAATTAAATAAAGACAAGAAAAAAGTTGATAAAATCAAGAAATTACCTTTGATGTCCCAATGCAAAACTTGGTTGATATGACATTGCATACATTTCTTTACCAACCAAAACCTATGTCATACAACATAATGTAGTGTTTAGATATTAAGAACTAGAAAAGTGTTGCATTATTGAAGACTAAACAAGAATTCCCTTCAACTTTTGTAATTATTCTTAGTTACTAAGTAAGTTGCTATGGATTTTATATAGAGGGGAGTTAAAAAAATTGTATTTCGTGTTAGGATGAGGTTCTAGAATAAGTGATACTCAATAATATATTAGGAACCCTGATAGATTATGTATTAATGTGTGATAAATATCATGAGTGTTAGTGACCAATGAAGTTAATGAATAAAAGTTAGTATTGGTAGTTAGGGATGGTCATGTAGAGTAAGTAATTAAACCACAATGAAAAGATTCTAGCAAACTATATCAATTAACTCAATTAATATGTATATCTACATATCTTCTCTTTCTCAAGCATTTGATGTTAAAGTCCAACTTTAACTGTACTAAATAGCCTCAAGGAGACAACAATGGCGGCTAAAAATACCCTCCTTTTGAATATTAGTTTGTACTCTAGAATGTTAGGGGAAATTCTAACCCTTGCAAAAACATATATTATGTTTTAATACTTCGATCCATACACTCACATCCAAAGTTGTTTGTTTTGTATCTAAAATGGGATTGATCACAAAATTACGACATAAAAAAAAATATAAATATATTATCATCCTAACAACATAATAACAAAGAATAAACTAAAAACAAAATTAAAAGAATGGCTCATGAAGAAATGCTACGGGAATACCAAAATCAACCTAAATCATCATCTCATGAGCCTCTCATTAAGGAATTTAGAGAAATTTGAGGTATTGGTCTCATCTTATTTTATAAAACTAAACANATAATAATAATAAAAATAAAACAAATATATGAAAACATAATTTCTAAAACAAAAAGCTATATGCAAGTGCACCTATCGACCTACCAGCTCTTGACCAACCTATGTTTGACAACATTCATGGCCGATTTTCCTGAACCCATGGAAATTTCATCCTCCAATTCCACAAATGACTACTCAACCAACTCGTTGGTTCCAAATAACCTGTCCAAATATTTTGCAGTTGCTAGAGGCTAGGATGGTTTTCTGGGTTATGAGAGGCAGCATAAGAAGAAGCAAAAACAACTATGAAGAGATTGTGAAAGATTTTTTTAGGAGAGGCCCTATGTTCAATTCATCTAAGTAGGTATAAATTTCTTCGCTTACTCTTCTGAAAATTCTCAAACACAGTACTTATCTCTCGAATTCCCTCTTAATACATCCATTCATGATCTCCTAGAAGATGTTTACAAGATATGGAAATGTACCTTTTGTTGATGTTATTGCACCCTAGAAAACTATTCCTAGATGAAGACACATATTACATTTAAATTATTTGAATTTACAGTTGTTTTCAAGAGTCTCTGATTTTGAATGAACATTATTTGTGAAAATAATTTGGGATTATGAGGGGTTTGGAAATTGTACTCTCCTCATCATTCCCTTCATTTGAAATCGAATGGAAAAGTTTCAAAGAATAGAGCAAAGCACACACAGTTGTGGAATAAGGGGAAATTCATGCTGGAGGCTTCAAGGGGAGTTGTTGCAGATATATAGAGGAGTTTTCCCAAATGAAAGAAGAATCCTAGATAAAATGGTGGTTATTCATGTTTGATCAGAAGCTATGAACAATGCACGATAGTCAATGTAATCAATTATTAAGGATGTAACTCAGGATGCCCAAGGATTGACCAAGGAAGATATGCAAAGAATTAAGATCTGGATCACTAAAATTTTTCCTATTATTTCTCCCAATCATACTAGAAAGGTAAGTATTAATTATTCCAGTTCCCTTTTCCATATATATTTGAGTAATTAGAAATAGACCCAACTAACCCAGGGTCTGAGATGCAACTCAAGCTTCTACACATTAGATGTGGCTTTAGATGGGCCTATCTTAGTTTCCATATTCAATGTATACAATGCATATCTCACACATGGACATGCGCGCCCATGAAGAGTTGATGAATTGTCCCACCGTTACTCGAACTGTAGATTCTAGATAGCTCCTAGCTTCTATGGATGCAACCGGTAGGTTTTACTGTAAAAATTTATCATACTAGTTAATGACATCTCTTATATTGATGTATTGGACTATATTACCATGCTTTTAGCAATGTTTGATCTAGGATTTGTGTCATTATATTATCTAGTCAGAAGCATCATTGTCCATTGCATATAGTTTTTATAGTTGACAACTATTTCCCACTTCCTTGTGTCCTTGATTGTTGCAAGTTGGTGGTAGTTCAAAAGTCTGTTTATTTTGATTCAGAAACAACAGCTGTGAAATCCCTCATGTTCTTCATGTAAATGAGTTCCTTCTTGACATCGCTTGCAATAATATTGAATATATTGTTGTTCTCTTTTGCATAGTAAAATTTTCGGAGACAGAAAATAACAAAAGGAAAGGATAAATGACTGGTTCTCTGATAATTTATTAGATTAAACTTTGAAAATATCTCTTCGTAAGCAACACGAGCAGCTTAAAAAGAGAGAAATCCTCTACATGAAGCATGGCGCTACATTTAACAAATAATAGGAAGATTTTGTTTGACCAATTCCTCGAATTAGTTCTTTACACTATAGATTTTTAATTAGGTATTGCTCAGGCTTTTTTGAGCAAGTTTTCTAGATTATTTTCATTGCATGTATCCTGCCACTTTCATTGTGCATTAAATATCATAAAGAAAATATTGTTTCTTAGCCTCATTCCTACTGTGGGATTGGTTGCTAGATCTTGTTCTTTTGTCTTTTGAGCACATTAAATCTTACTATTCTTGGGGTGGAAAGTGAAGATAGTTTCTTCGTGATATCTTCTTACTATGGCTAATTGATTGGTATCTTGTTTTTTATTTTGGATAATTCCTTACTATTTCTTTGTATATGTTTTATATGAGTTAAATTTTCATGTATGTTGTTCTTTTCTGGTGAGGCCCTATACTCTTTCCTATTGTGCATATTTTTGTTTCTCTATATGATATTTTTTGGAAGCTTATCGTTTCTCTATATGATATTTGCTGTCAGCTTGTCATCTTACTCTTTTTCAAACATAATCTATAAATCTTCACCTTTTGTTGAGGTTGTGGTTTAAACTTTGTGGAACAAGAGGAGGCCTATAACATCCTGAATATTCAACTATGCATATGAGTCATATGGTGAACCATGCATATGATATGTATTTCCTTCTGTAGACCAAATATATATGTGTGCTCACATCAAAAGTTTGATTTAGTATTGCATTCTCTCATTTTCTAATTTTGACAACTGTTCATATGTGTTTTTCTCGTGCAGCATGAACTCTGAATAAACTAAAATTTGAAATAATCTACTTGATACACTCATTGCTTGTTTCTATGGTGAAAACAAAGCAGAGATACCTCGCAGCAATAACTACAAAAAAGATGAGATTCCTATAAATAGAAAAAATAAATATTCTCCATTTCTTGGGAAAGAGACATAATTACAAGATGAAGGGAATTCTTGGGTGGAAGTGAGAAACAAAAGGGTTATTATTCTAATTCCTCCCCTTCCTATAGCTACCCAGGTCCCAACTGGGGTGGAAAGAACCAAACAAAAAGAAACTCTACCCACATCCTCTACTAATGGTGTTGGTTGGCTTTCAGGAAAAATAACTAGAATTGATTTGAATATTAGTATGAAGAATTCTCGTAGAAACATAAGGAAGGAAACACTAAAGATGAAATAAGGGAAGAGGAAACAATGGTTCTAGGAAAAAAGAACAATCATGAAGTTTATTGGAAGGTAGTTGTTGGGACCATGAATTGTCCATTTTTCCATCACTTATTGACATATATTTCATCCATTTTCTTCCCATTATTTCCCATTTATCATTCCATTTTCCATCCATTTGTTGTAACTGTGCGTAAAATAGCATACTACTTCCATTGATGTTTTAAGTGGTTAATAATGATTATTTTCCTTTATCTTTAATGAATTGAAGACTATTATGCATAATTTTACTAATGATGGTTTGTAGAGTGATTTGTCATGTACAGGACGCTCACAGCTAGCTGTTACAGCCTTAACTGAAAATGCATGCCACATAAGAACATCTTGATTAACTTCTCGATTTGTGGGCAAATGGAAATGAATCTCAAAAATTCGAGACATAGGTTTTGTGCCTAACCGCCTAATTTCTCTTACTTGTGAGTAAATTGCCAAACAAAGCCATGGTTTGCGATATACAAGTGGTTCTTCGAGTGGGTATTTTCCATATTTACTGTTGCGGCCGTTTCCAAAGTTGTTAGCAGTTACGGCCGTGTTTCAGCTGTTACAGATCACAAGTTGGGGGTTCAGTTCCTCATTTCCATGAGATAATTTTATGTATAAATATATAATCCATCGTATTGAGAGGGAGAGAGAAAGCAATATTATTATGTAGGATTTGAACTATATCTATTGTAATCATTCCATTCTGATAATACATGCCAGCAGTTTCTTAATTCTAGATTTGTATACTTTTATTGTGGAGATCCAGCTCTGCTCAGTGGAGGAAGGTCCCTCTTCCCTGAGTAGATGCTGGTAGTGTTGATTGTAGGTGTTTTATTTTGCAGATTTGTTTACTATTTAGTTCATGTTTTCATTCTTTAGATTTATCATAGTTGTTTTATTATTCAATTCATACTTTCATTCATTAGATTTATGATAGTGTTCTCCTATTAATTCATTTTGATAGATCGTTGGTCAACACAACACTTATTTTAGATTCATGCAATTAGATCTTGTTTCATAAGAATATATTTTCTTCGAAGTGTGATTAGATTTACAATTTGGATTTACGAATAGGATTGGGATTTCTTTTCTTTTCAAGAAGGTGTGATCTAGTTTACAAAGAGTTTCGATTGCATACCATTAGATAACACTGTCAGGTAGAAATTGTGCTTGCATATGTGTTGCACGATAGCTTTAAAATAAAAGAATTCCTCGGGTTGATAATTTATGTTTAGCACTCTACATGTTAAGTTTTAATTAAGTGGCATATAGTGGGCCCAACATTTTGGCGCCATTTTTGGGGAAGTTATTAATGGTCCAAAAGTACATCTGACATTGTTTTGTAGATGCATTGTTAAAGTAGGACATGTAGGTTGCATGATTACATTTCAGTTTATTGAATTTATTTTGAGTGTGAATTTTCTGTCTTTACATTCAGTTTTATTTCATTTTTAATCTTTGGAGCGTAAATCTTATCATTCCCCTTAGTGGTGTTGTAAGCACCACCCATTATACTAACAAGTTCACAGGAACATTCGAAGGAGGAGCCTCAGAATAGAACATGAAGAATCTACGAAGAGATGGCAGGTAAGAAAGATGGAGAAGTTGTTACCTTTGAATTTTAGATCAAAGATTTAGGAAGAGTAGTGCCAATGAAAAGTATCCCCCGACGCGTTCTACCAAATTTTCACGGTTTGGAAAATGAAGACCTGATGTATTTTTATTTCAATTCGAAGTACTTTGTAGAGAATATGGTTTTTGTGCTAATGATCAAAAGTTGAATGTGTTTCCCCTTACTTTCAAAGGAACAACCCTCCGATGGTTCATGAACCTCGGTGGAAATTGTATACAAACTTGGGAAGATCTGAAACATGTATTCTTGAAGAGGTATCAAGGATATTGTAGGGTCAATGAAGACATCTTCCAAATGACACAAGGAGAAGAAGAGAGTCTGGAGGAATACATAGAACTCTTTCAATATAACCTCCAAAGATCCAAACAAAGGAAAATGGGGAAGGAGACCTTAAAAACACTTCTACTCAAGGGAATCCAAATTGAATATTTAGAAATACTAAATCTAATGGGAATAGGTAATGTATTTCAGTTAGCATATGATGATATTTGTGAGTTATGTAGAAGGTATTCAAGAGGAAACTTCAAGACTGGTAAGAATTCTAAGGAACTTTTATCTTTATTTTTGAAATCTGCTGCAAAAACAAGAATTTTACGAGTTGAAATCAATACTGTATTTAAAAATTCTAATGCTAATATTAATGATTCACTAAATTCAGAATTTGTTGTTTTGCGGGTTAAGGAAAATCCTGAGGAATTTACAGAAATAGTTTTCTCTTGGTTTTAGAAGAAACAAATTGCAATGGATTGTCCTTTGGATAGCCCCACAATTTTGGCATATGTGACTTGAATCATTCCACAGATCATTGTCCCTCCTTACCAAGGATGAAAGAAACATATCAAAGAGATCTGGAAGTTGCAGCCAACTCATTGCAATAGTCATGGAAACCGTGGCCTACATGTATGGTTCAAAATTATATCCCTCCATTTCCTTACTCTCATACTCAATCATTGAATACTCTTCTGCCATGGCAATTGTTGCAGCCTTAGTTTAACTCTTACCTACCTTATCTACAAGGTTGGAATTTCCTATCTTATGACCACATGGCCACTCTCCCTCATGCTGCAACACAACTTGGTCCTTCAATATCAACCTCACAAATCAATCCTCTACATCAGCCACATTTATTTTCTCATCAAACTCCTTAGTATCCAACACAATTTTCTATCCAATCCAACCTCCACCCTAACCATAATAAAGAAGTATAGTATGCTTACACTGCTGAATTGAAAAATGTTCCTACATTTCCCTCTTGTTCTACCTCACCTACACCGCTGCAAAATGACTGTATGTTATTGCAACAAATCCATATCAGGCTTGAACATGTTTTAAATCCAAGATTTGCAGATGGAGTTTCTTCTAGTCCTTATAAGAAAGCAGATAAGATCAACAAGAAACACATAATATTTGATGAAGAACGAACATTGGAACCAAAAATTTAAGCATCCTTTACATCATTAGATCCGAATCTCTTATCCATTGAGGAAGATCAGTTTACTAAGGAGCTTCATGGTGTCACGTCCATGAGAAATCAAGGGAACAAAGACTATATTGAATCTTGGTTTCAATCTGTCATCAGTATGTAGCATCATTTCATACTTCACCAATTCTTGGCACCATCATTTCAAGGGAAGTTGATCTCTCATATCCTAGCATTCATAAAGTTATATTTTTCTGTTGGGAGTATGAACCTGCTTGAGTCACTTCTTCGAAAGTGGATCCATAGAAAATATGCATACACTTGAATTTTTTTATATATTTCCTAGTAGAATAGGGTAGGATAGAATAACAGAATAAGACCATGCTTTTGTTTTTTTAAGTTTTTCATTTTTGAATAAGTATGCTCTGTTTATGTGCCTTGTTACAATCTGGAAGATCAGAAAGTAGAAAGATAAGGAATGGGTATGAGATGTTTTCAAGAAGGTTTTGGAATTGTTGACTATTTGAGAAAAATGCTTAAATCATTTTTTTTCTTCAATGTTGAAAATAGAATTTGTCTCTATTTGTTACAAAAAAAAAAACTTTCCTGAAAACAAAATTACGATAATTAGGGAAGGTGAATGAAGGATCCATAGGAAAATGAGCCAATGATTATTGAACCCTTTAAGCTTTAAATTGGGCATGAATTTGTTAGCTACAACACCCAGTTGTGACTGATTACTGTCAGCTACAACAGTGAGCTGCAACACCCAGCTGCGATTGTCTTGTAGGTGAGAATTTATGAATTTGAGATACATGTGTGTTGCACATCATGATATGTATTTAGTTTTCATATATATATAACACATCCATAAAAATACACATGCTTTAGTTCAACATTATATCATTTTAAAGAGTTGCAGCTGTGGTTGCAACAGACTGTGTAAGTCAATCTAGGTGCCCAATGCTTGATTTTTTTTCTTATATGGGTGTGTGATATATTTAAATTTACATCATTAAAATTATTCACACCTATTCCAGTCACTTTTTGGGTGTCAAATTTCATTTATTAAATTTTTGGTGGCATTTTGGCTTGAAAATTTTACTGAAACAAAGTTAGGACAGTCCATTTTTGGGAGATACAATGGACTTATTTTTAAAACCTGTTTACATCCCAAGTATCCCTTTGAATCTAGTTTCCAAAACAATTTGAATTTTTAATATTGGGTATCAAACGAAAATTTTATGGCTAAAATACTAACGGGGTTTCAAGCAGTCAGCTTAGGAACAGAGTTGGGACAGTCAATTTTTGGATGCCTTATTGGAAATATCTTGCAAAACTGTTTCATTGGTATATTACCCTATGAATCTAGTTTACAACTCAATTTGAATCACTCCATTCTGATATCGTATGCAAATTGTATGACCAAAATACCAACTTCCTATCACAAATCAACATTCCTAAAACTTTGTTTCCTAGACTGTTCATTGGTTTATTTGGCACATCAATTCTTATTGGATTCAAAACCTGTTTCTAATGGAGATACCTAGATGAATCTACTTTCATATTCAATTGGAATAACATAAATCTATTATCAAATGAAAGAGTTAAGCCTAAAACCGTGACTGTTGGTCTAGTCCAGAATTCGAAAAAACACCTTGTCATGCAGGCTGTTACTAAGTGATTTGGAACATCATTACATAGAATTTTAAAAACCTATTTCTAAGGGAAATATATCTATGAATTTAATTTCATTTTGCTTTGGAATCACTCAAATTATACAAGGAACGAAAAAGCTATGATCAGAATACTGTTGGTGGGTCTAGATGGACATTGCTCTCCCGCATGTATAAAATGGATTTTGCTTTGTTAATTTTTCTTTGGATTTGTTTTATAAGTAATTGCTTGTTGTTTTTTTTCATAAGTGTTGGGTGAATAGAGATCAATAATATCGATTATTCCATCATCTCATGTTTTATTCGTGGCAAGTGTTAGGTCTTTGTAGGTCCTTGGAATAAAAAGGTCAATACATGCACAAGTGACTCTTGAAGATTTTTTCTCAATTTGCAAATGGATTGAGCACGTAAAAAATGGAGAGATTGATGTGAAAAAAATACCAATGTTCTATAAGTCAAGTCCCATTTCCTTTACCAATTGTTGCCAAAAAGAAACCTTTCAAGAAGCCAATTGCACTATGGTAGATTCATTCACCCTCCTTAATTCAAAACCCTAAAATTCCATTCATGTCGAAGTCCCATTTTCCACTGCTTATGTAGTCAACCTTAACTTTTTTATTTTCCATCACTACTACATCATGAATTCACATACGCTTTCCACTTCTCAGTTTCATGTCGGTTTTATTTTATACTATGATTCTTCACAATCATTTATTTTGTACTCATGTTGGATGATGTGGAATTCATTAAGGTCCACCTTCCAATGGTCTTGTCCCATTGACTCCAACACATAATCTACGACCAATATTAGAGTTTTTATAGTGCCCTGGTATCTGCATGAATCAATGGCAGTTTTCCTTGTTGTTAATCATGGGGATTCATCGATGCCTCTTTATTGAAAAATCTTGCAGGTGACTTGACCTCAGCACATCCATTCGTACCTATTAAGATGCACTAATGTACTTTAGAGCTCACTGTAATCAAATGTTAGTTGCTTCATATTGGTTAACGGCATACATTAATGGTCGGTAATCCAATGATTTCTTTCAATGCTCGACTTCATCACATTCATTCGCATGGTAAGAATTGTACCTTGGTTTGTAATAGTTGAAGATTATGTGATTTAACAGTTTCAACAGTGACTTGCAGCATCATTTGTTTCACTAGTTTTGCAATTCCTTTCCATTTTCATTCCAGAAGTTGATTTTTAGAATAAGGGAAGGAGCTTTCTGCTTTTGTGGTAGAATTCTTCCTCATCAATTGTCTCAGCAGTTAGTCTTACATGCAACCAACAAAACATCATTTCAGATCAGATTCAGCCTCATCCAGTTTCAGCTCTCATATACATCTGTCTTAGCATTAGATCGGCCTACATAGCTCCAGCATAAACCATCCCATTCATGTCAACCAAGGATTCCATGGAGGTAACACTTGAGGTAAAATAGCATGAGTTTTTTATTTATTAAAGATTTAGGGAAATGTCATGAAGAACCACACTAAGCATTAGCCATTTCCATTTTCTATATAGCATTTTATGTCCATCCATTCCCATCATTTCCTACTCAATTCTAACACTTCACCATTCCAATTCATGCACATCCACTTCAAAGTCCTACCCAACATCTCACCAACCCAACTGTCCAAGCATGAAACTAATCAAAGGATACCTTATTGTTGTCACACAAGAACCAACAATAGGAAGTCTTGTTGCTACTACATAAGAACCAACAGTAAGAAAAGAAGTCTTGTTGTTGCCACACAAGAACCAACAGTAAGAAATGATGCTCTGTTTCCACATAAAAATAGTGAGGATAATTAAAGCAGCTGATACACATATTGGAAGAAAAGGATAGGCTAGTCACAAGAACCTAGAACAGAAGAAGCCTATGCTTCCATACAAAATAGAATACATGCAGAGTGCTTAAAGGAAAATATTGCCCTCTTTGGAAATTTGTGGCAGCACTCTCTTGTATATTGAAATATTAAAATCCAAGGAGTTGCATGGGTAAGAGAACTGTTTTGAAAGTGTCTAACATTTGGTTCAAGGTCTCATTTTGGAGCTCCAAATTTACTGGTGCTTAGAACAACCTTCATCTAGAATGATAAGTTCATATAAATGCAAATACGATGGGGGTAATAATGGTAAGGGATGAAATTTATCATGGATATGGGTATATGTCATAGTCCTCCATCCTTTTTCATTTGGAGATTTCTTCTCATGGAGTTTCATTTTCCAAATGTTTTGGAAAATCAAATAAACAGAGGACTTTGATATGCATATTCTTGCTGGTCATAAAAGAAAAAAAATCTCATTATGTTTTACACAACTTTTGCATTTTCCAGATCAAGTGTATTCTCTCTCAACAAATTAAAGAAGTTTCATTGCCAAAGTTGTGAACTGTTGATTTAATGATTGCATTATAGTAATGGCTTACAAAAACTAAGAGTTCATAATCTTATTGGGAATCAAATTAAAGCTCACTTTGAAGATTGTTGGATGGGCCATTTTTGTCATACGGTTTGGTTTGTCTCTTACCAACCATGAGCATCAACACAAATTAAGTGGTTTCAGCCTATTATAATAAGCTATCTAACAACTTTTCAAGATCTGACCTGAAGTTTACTCTGGCAATCCTGTAACAGCCTATTGATCTCCATTTTATTTTCAGATTTGGGCACACGGTCTTCTACATGATTTCAGCCTTTTGTTGTGCAACAAGAACATACTTCCATTTATCAAGGTATCAAGAAAAGGATTCACTGCTCAGGCCTTTCATGTCATTTTATGATTCCTCATCTTGAAGATTCAGTTTGGGTAAGGATTGATGTGTAGATCAAAACTTGTAAATTTGTTTTATGCCTTCCAAAGTCTCATCAAAACATAATTACATGATGTATCACCATTTTGGGGGAGATGTCTATTTACAAATAAGATGACAACTCTTCTTGTGCATGAAGACATGTGACATATTCAGTTTGGGGGAGTAGTTTTTGACATTCTTTGTGCATACTGATTTTTACTCATTCACAGCTTGCAAAAGTGCATAAACTTATTTAAGGATATCTTGCAAACCATGAGCTGGGTTTTCATGAAATTTTTTGGAAATAAGAATCATGGTAAGAAGAACAAACATGGCAAGTTTAAGCCCAATCCAATGTACGGTTTTTGATAAAATGGCCATAATCACCTACAACCAATTTGCATTTTTATCGAAATCCGTGATGTGGGTTTCTCTGATTTTTGGTGTGGAGATGCATTAGAATGGTAGTTACTTTCTTGAAAAATTTTAGCCCAAAATAGTTTGTATTTTGTGAAATATTGGTTCAGGAAGTTTAGCTGCAACACATTTTTATTCATGTTCATCTACAAAAGTGTAGAAATTGAAATGAACATATCTCTCAATTGGTAAGTTGTATTCTCATGATTTTTGGACAAGAAGTGTATAATATCAATATGAAAAATACTAGTAAGTTTCATCCCAATCCAATGCATGATTTTTGAGAAAATGACCATAATCACCTACAGCCAATTTGCATTTTTCTCAAAATCTGTGATGTGGGTATCTTTGATTTTTGGTGTGTAGGTGCATTGGACTAGTATAAACCTTCCTGAAAATTTTTCTCTGAACCTAGTTTGTCATTTGGGAGAAAATGAATTCAGAATTTTTATGTTCAAAAGGCTACAATACCGTAAAAATCTTTCCTTTTCCCATTTCGCGCAGCTGCAACACCGTAAAAATATTTCCTTTTTCCATTTCGCGCAACTACAACACTATAAATATTTCATTTTTCCTATTTTGCGCAGCTGCAACACCGTAAATATTTCTTTTTTCCCATTTCACATAGTTGCAACATCGTAAATCTTTCCTTTTCCCCATTTTGCGCAGCTGCAACACCGTAAAAATTTTTCCTATTTTCACGTTTTAGGCAGCTGCAGCTCCGTAAATATCGGTCATTTTTTCGCTTCGCTCAGCTACGACTTCATTAAAAATTTTCCCATTTTTATTCTTTTCGTAACTACAACTCTTCCATATAGCTCTGACTCTGCTAAAACTTTTCCTATCCTTCTACTTGTCGCAGCTGCAACTCCCCTTGCGTAGTAAAATGAAAAGAAACAAGTGAATGGATGCTACACAGGTATTGGGTTGCATGAGGACATGCAATAATTTCAGTTTGGGGGTGATGTTGGGCCCTATAATTGTCCATTTTTCCATCATTTATTGACATATATTTCATCCATTTTCTTCCAATTATTGCCCATTTATCATTCCATTTTCCATCCATTTGTTGTAACTATGCAAAAAATAGCATACTCCTTCCATTGATGTTTTAAGTGGTTAATAATGATTATTTTCCTTTATCTTTGATGAATTGAATACTATTACACATAATTTTATTGATGATGGTTTGTGGAGTGATTTGTCACGTACAGGATGCTCACACCTAGCTATTACAGCCTTAATCGAAAATGCATGCCACATAAGAACACCTTGATTCACATCTCGCTTTGTGGACAGATGGAAATGAATCTCGAAAATACAAACCATGGGTTTTGTGCGTAATAGCCTTATTTACTTCAATAAAGAGGAAAATCCCAAACAAAGCCATGGAAAACGATATATATGTGGTTCTTCGAGAGGGTATTTTACAGATTTACTGTTGCGGCCAGTTCCAAAGTTGTTAGCAGTTATGACCGTGTTTCAGCTGTTACAGATCACAAGTTGGGGGTTCAGTTCCGCATTTCCATGAGATAATTCTATGTATAAATATATAATCCATCTCATTGAGAGGGAGAGAGAAAGCAATGTTATGATGTAGGATTTGATCCATATCTATTGTAATCATTCCATTATGATAATACATGCTGGAAGTTTCTTAATTCTCGAGTTGTAGACTTTCATTGTGGAGATCCAGCTCTGCTCAGTGGAGGAAGGGCCCTCTTCCCTGAACAGATACTGGTAGTGTTGATTGTAGGTGTTTTATTTTGTAGATTTGTTTATTATTTAGTTCATGCTTTCATTCATTAGATTTATCATAGTTGTTTTATTATTCAGTTCATACTTTTATTCATTAGATTTATCATAGTGTTCTCCTGTTAATTTATTTTGATAGATCATTAGTCAGCACAACACTCATTTTAGATTCATGCAATTAGATCTTGTTTCAAAAGAATAGATTTTGTTCAAAGTGTGATTAGATTTTTAGTTTGGATTTACAAATAGGATTGGGGTTTGTTTTATTTTCAAGAAGGTGCGATGTAGTTTACAAAGAGTTTCTATTGCATACCAATATATAACAGTGTCAGGTAGAAATTGTGCTTGCATATATCTTGCATGATAGCTTTGAAATAAAAGACTTCCTCGGGTTGATAATTTATGTTTAGCACTCTACATGTTAAGTTTTAATTAACTGGCATATAGTACGCCCAAAGGTAGTTGTACAAGCTATCTCTAAGCCAATAACTCATCTAACTTCTCATCAAGGTGAATTACCAGAGTCATGGGATGGAGAGACCGTGCAAGTGATGGATGCTAATTGGAAGGTAATTCCATAGGAGAGTCTAGAAGTTTATGATGGGAAAATTTCACAAACAATCCAGAACAAACAAAATTTTGTTGAATGTTCAGCATAGAATAGATACCAAAGAAGAGAGAATTTGATGGAAAATCCAACCAAACTTGAGTTCAAGACTCAGCAGAAACCTACAAAAGATGAAATAATAGGGGACCAAGTACCTCCAATTGAAGATGGAACATCACTTGGTTTGAGAATAATGAGTAAACCAAGGCTATCAGAAGCAGTGATGCATGCCCTCAAGCATCATCAAATCTTGTTCATCCCACTCTAGTCCCACATGTACCAAGTAATAATTTGCTGGACCATATAAAATTTCAACACAGATCAATAGGTCATGATGGTACAATAATAGGTATATCTACTATTCTTTCCAAGCGATTCCTTGACCAACCTTGTCTAGGGTACAATCCTGGCTGTATCATTTCCTTACACTTGGACTCTAGGGTATAATCTTGGATGTATGATGTCCTTACACTTAGACTCTTAGAGTAACTGATCAATGGAAACACCATCCCATTAAGTTGGTCCCCACGCCATCTCCGTCAGCGACCCAGGTTCACGCTTTCACTGCATGGATTTTCAATTTTTTTGAATGTGCATCGCGATCGTGCCTCTCTTGCAAACTTGAAATATCATCCAAAATTACGTTAATTCTACTCCAACAGTAATCCATGCCATGTTCATGGTTTTAACAGGTATATTTCAAAAGCAGGTAATCAATTTACCATGATGTGGGACTTCTCTTCAAAATGACTGTGAATTGTTCAAAAGTCCTATCACATGTATAACCAATCCTCTTGTTACATTGAAAATAATGTATATACAATATTATATGTTTAAATATCTTACAAAACAATGTATTACAGCCTTGAAATATATTCAAGAACATCTATTTTGCATGACTATTCATGGTCACAGAGGAATCTTGTTAATATCTTGGTTTGAAGACATTGTTGAATCTTAACCCAACATTTCCATTGGACTTATGTATTCGGTCCCTTCGGTCAAATATTAATTTAAAAATAAAAAAGAACAAGGATGGTTAATTTCAAAACTTTCAAAATTGTAGAAGGCCAACAATAGAAAACAATGATGTCCTGCAATATTCCTTAGCTTTGAATGTAACAAGCACTCAATAGAATAATAAGAGAAAGAACCAAAGTATACATAACATAGAAATTACTATGGAAAAATATTTTGACTTGTAAATACAAAGACCGAATCCACCACACACTCCTCAACTTAGTAAAAAAACACATACTGAAAAAATCGGCTCCACTGACCGATGGTTGTGAAATGCTAGTACATAGAAATAATTGAAGGGAAACTTTTATATTTCAACTTTTATATTCTCTGTAAATGTTATCACTCTCTTTTTAAAGCATGGATAGTAAAAACCATGAACATAATGAACTTTGTGAAGACCATAGAGAGGAATGCTTGACATAGAATGAACTTTGTGAAGACTGTAGAGACGAATGCTTGACATAGTAGAAGCACATAGGTTGGAATTGACAATAACATAAGTAGTAAACAAAGACTAGAACTTGAATATTCATATATTGAGGGATTTATATTTGCAGAAACTAATGGTAAAAATTGAAATCGTCAAATTTATATTTTACAGATTATGAAAAGGTGAAGCCAGTGATCACCTTCTTATGATGGTAAGTACCAAATGGATTTTGATAGAATTTTTTGCTCTGATACTATTATTTACCTTATGTTCTATTAATACAATTTTTTTCTCTCATATTAGTATTTACATACTTTTAGGAAAAAATAAATATATCATTTACCTTATGTTCTATGTTGTATTTTGATACTTTTAAGAAAATATAAAATTCTTATTGTTGAGACTTCTTAGATTCAACTAATAGGAATCAAAACCTACTTTTTATTGGTATGAAAGTTTGAATTAACTTCTTTTTATCCCAGAGAATACATGGTTGTGAATATAAGAAGCTGGAGTTGTCACAGGTTACAAATTTACTCTTGATTCTAGGATTTTCTTATAACACTTAATGCAAAATTTATATAGGTGAAGTTACCCATCTCAAACCACTAGAGACCTGCATAAACGTGATAGAGTCTCAAAAATGGCTTGGAGTTTTTCTGTCTAGAAGTATTTAAACACTTTATAACACCATTAAAATATTAACAACTTCTTGAACATGGTTGTTAACCCAACAGTAAATATACTTGTGCAACTTGTGCTTCAATTTTAAAAGGTGACAAACTTACCTCAAAATGATGGAAACGATTTGTATCCTAGCCAATAATGTTAACAAACTATTCTAGAGATGATATTAATAGAAGGGTCCCAATAAAGAGGTATGCAATCATGGTTCTTTGGTAATTCATATGGGGTTTCCAGCACACATCCAATCCTAGATGTTTCAAACCCATAAAGCATGTGGATCTCTAGTAACCATTATTGCTGACGATTCAG
Source organism: Pseudotsuga menziesii (assembly GCA_001517045.1). Classification (NCBI taxonomy): domain Eukaryota; kingdom Viridiplantae; phylum Streptophyta; class Pinopsida; order Pinales; family Pinaceae; genus Pseudotsuga; species Pseudotsuga menziesii. The sequence goes on along the minus strand of LPNX010496287.1, from coordinate 62,585 downwards.
GAAGCTAGTGAAGGAGATCTAGTGAAGGAAATATTAAGAAGGCAGTTTTATCACACTAATGTTGCTCGTAAATATAGCTACAAGATACTATAAAGTATATGTTTTTTATTGGGTTGAAATTTGCTGTATAATTTCATAGAAATCTATGAGAAATTAGAGTCAGAGAAGGGACCAAAGGGCTTGATCTACATTATCTGTAGATGTTAGCCTAGTGAACAATAGAATAGTACTAGGAAGTGAAAAAATCTCCTCTGGCGGCATGCATTTAAAGATCAATGAAGGAAATTCTGGTTGCAAAACTGCAATTAGAGAAACCAGATATTTGGGTCCCTCTCCAACCAATTACATTAATATAGTTGGACTTGGAGATCAAGCTAAAAGAGCATTGATTATCAGGAAAAAAAATAAAGAAGGCTAGAGGATTGAGAAGATGGCTTGTTTCACAAGGTTTGGGACAGTTTGTAGACATTTTTCATAGAGAAAAGGTTGAAGAGTCCCAATTATTGAAATTAACCGTGGGCACACTCAAAAAGATCGGAGTACATGTTGTTGGGCCTCGAAGAAATTTGATCCATGCTATTGAACAGAGAAGACAACCTTACTATTTCAAATCCTTTTAAACTCCTTTGATAGAGAAACCTAGAATGGATAAATCCTTGTTTTTGGAGGGAAGGAAAAAAAGGAAATTTTTATTTAATGTTTTCTTCATAATCATATTTTAATCTTCAGTACACGACCAAATGAGAAATGTTGCTATCCTGACTTTTGAAGCACAGTCCATGGTCGAACACTCTTTCAGAAATGGTTTAACCATGATCGTTGGATGGGTAGTAATAATACATATCTTTCCACGTGAAATAAAAGCTTTTGGAGATTATGAAATCATAGATATTTTAGGTTTTCAAGAGAAAATACCTTTCTAATGATGGTGATCTCGCAGCAGTCCTTGTAGTCGATAAGGCTTCAACTTCTTTCGAAGTTAATCGAAGACAATGGAGATGGTGGCCTTGGTGACTCTGGCTTGGTCCTTCTTGTACACTAGAGTTTGTGCATAATTGACAGCTTCACCTACTGTAGAAATGGAATCTGAGATGTTCAATTTTCCTGAGCCACTAAAAAATAGCACAATGTATCAAAACCCTAACATGTGGGTTAGTAGCAACAAGGAAGAAAAATAATTCCTCTTTTCCATGGATCTCTGGTTCATCGTGATCCTCTTATTCGTCGGTATTGGAGAGAAAATTTGGGGAAAAAATGATGGGATATATATTTTGAATTTTGAAATAAATGCAAGGGGTAAGAGTGATTGCTTCGGGCTCTTTTTTTTTCTTAAGATAAGAGATAAACGATCAAAAAATTTATAAGAAAGTAACATACAATTATATTAATTAAAAGTATAATTATTACATATAAATATAAATTTTATTTAAATATTCAAATATAAATATAAAATAGTAGTTAATTGTTTCAATGATATTTATATATTTTTTTAAATTAGTATAAAAAAGATAATTTATACATTTGACATAAATATAATCCTATGATATTTATACATTTTAAAATTCATTGCTACAAAATTTTAAAACTAGATAAAATGAAAAAACATTAGACAAACAAAAGGTTAAAAAACAAAAAATCATAGACACTAGGTTATAATAAGAAGAAACTTATAATGTGAAGGAGAGTGAATCAAGAAACATGTAAGCTAAATTGTTTTACTATGACAAGTATCTAGAGAGGAGCTAGCCTATTAATTTTTTGTATCTATAATGTAAGTGTACACACATAGTCCATATTAGGTAATGCCTTCTAGAGAGTGTCCTGCATTGATAAGGCCCTTGTTTTAATCTTGTGTGGCGTCAACCTACTCCTAGTAATGGTCAGGGTTGAGAAATTTAAAATCTAGCGCCAAAGAAATCATAGTATAAGGAAGGAAACCACTAATGTATTTATGAGTAAGTAGGCATCATACATAAATGACTCTTTTAAGAAAAGTGATTTTCCTAAAACCTCTTGGTGTAGCACAATATGGATCTTGTCTGGATTCGTGGCTATCAATTAATGTCTTAACCATGTCCTCCTTGTTACTAGTCATTTCATGCTTATTTATAAGTGGTTAAACCTTGGATACCACATCTTTGAGGTTACTAATGATGTGTGCTAGCCCTAAGTCTATTTTTGGCATGAAATCACACAAGTGGATTTCTCTTTCATCTTCAGTGTGGAACAATTATTCATTGAAGACTTATGTTTGTAGGCATCAACAAATCAACATCCAAAATAGCAAGTCAAGAAATACCAAGGTATATTGATTAGCGATGTTCTCAACACTGATTTGACTATTGAAATATCTAAGGAACAATTGTAGGTACCCCTCATTAAACTTATTAAATCCTAGTCCAAAGAGGTTGACTAAAAAAGGTATTAGATTTGAAGGAGACCAAAGAGATGCCAATTGTGTCAACTTGTGTCAAGGTGTGAACCAAGGAAAAGGGAACGATACTCATTCTTCATTATATGTTACATTTTTTGTCAATGATCTAGTTTTTGCAACTCATGGGATATTCAGAACTTCCTACCTTCTTGGATTAATTAAATAATGTCAACACTTTAGAGATCGTGCCTAGGAAGTGCCCTGTTTAATTTACTACTACCTACCTTATTATATGTTTGTTCTTGGTTGGGTTGGCACTATGACAAGACATATATTTCCTACTTTATTTTACTTATGTCCATCATACTATATTTTTCCTTAACGAATATCAGATTAATTAACTCAAGCACATTGAAGGAAGACACGTGTTTATACAACCTTTTGATTTCCTTCCTTCATCGGGCATGAAAATCTTGGGTTGTTTCATAATTGTATGCTTCACTTAGTAGACTCAAACAATGTGATGCCCCTCGATGTTTTGAAGAATCTTGGCATACAAATATTCATACCTTATCAAAGTATGTGTGCTACGGACTCAAGGAAAATCAAGGTCCATGTATTGATCAAAGACTTACATGTAAGACTTGCTGCATACTTGGATGTTGGATATTTTATGGATAGTTGGTGTCAGTAATGTGCCAAATCCAAGGGGTATTTTTATCTCTAGGAAACATGTAGAAAATTTAGGAGGAATCATTCAATTGGAAATAGTTATAAACCTGAATACTATGCTCATTGAGATTCGTATTCCCTTAATTGCACATTTTTCGCAATATAAATAATTAATCACCATAAGGAGATAATATTTACCTTCTAAGAGTGACAAACTAGTGAGGAATTCCATATATACCTCTTCTCACTTATGGTTAGTAGTTCCAAATAACAATTTTCATAACTATAAATATCTGGTTAAATAGGATATAGTTGAGAGTCCATAAGGATAAAAATATAATGATGATAATGAATTTGATGATTGATACAAATACTCGTGACATTTTAAATACCATTGAATGATCACAAGGTATGATAGGACACAAAGTTTTGAGACTTAGCCTATTTATTATGCACCAACACACACTTAATATGCATGATTTGCGTTCATTAAATTTGCATTGACATTATGTTGGAGAATATTAAGATGAGGAACATGTTATGCCTTATTCTTTTGGAAAATATTACATTCTTTTGTAAATTACTCAATACCAACTGCCATGATCAACCAACAAAAGTTGAGGAGACATTCCTATGAGTTTTGTGCAAACCAACATGACTCACCAAGGGACATGTATATAATGAGATGAGTTTCAAACAAAAAATGATGGTATGTCAAAGGTTATAGAACCATTATTGGTATTCCATGGCTAGTGCCAATGCCAACAGGTGCCTGGTTCGAATCATCCTGGGTGAGGTGAACTAATCTACGCCAATGGGTTTACTAGGGATTCTATCAAGGAATGTTGGGAAGCATCCAGGATTTCCCTACAAAGTTATCATTGGAAAAAAAACACAAGGATGCATTACAGACAATACCTAGGAAATGCCATTTTTCTTTATACCAAACTAAATTAACCACCAAAAATTCAGATGTATATGTTGAATATCTATAGTTCTACTTAAAATTTGTTAACATTAAGCCAAGGAAAGAAAAAATAAAAATACTAAGCATATATTTTTTTTCATCTCGATAAAAAAGATATTTTAAACCTAGTTGCTTGGACCAAGGGACTAAGAAAGAGAATTGAAAAAATACATTTCTATCCCAAAGCTGAATAGAAAGAAATCAAATGGTACTGTTAAAAACATGATAATTTATATCCTAGAAGTTGTTTAGACATATGCAAGCTAAATACCTAAAAAAGGAAAAAAAATCATATAGCAAATATTTTTAGTTGCAAAAGTATAGTATCTCTGCACGGTATTGGATGCTTCTTGCATCAAAGTCATAAACAAATAATGGTTGTTATAGCAATGGAAATATTTTTATAAGCATCGGAAAGATATGGTTTATAAAGGTTAGTTTAAAGTCTAGACTAAAAAAAAATCATAATGACATGCATAAGAATCATTATAAAAAACTTTCAACAAGAATGTTGCTTGCAACAATTTTACTTCACACCCCTTAGAAAGAGTTATGCACAATTCACTAACCTGAATGAACATATTTTTAATGATAAGGTTTGAAGTGATCTGCATCCATTTTCAAGGTGAACAAGTGTTGTGTCAATCAATAGAGAAAGGTTGTCTAGGATGAGAGCATTCGCTGCACAACACACAACACCTATTGCTTCTAGGGAACCATTAGTCATCTTGCTAACAAAATCATCGGTGACACTTGTTATCCCTTCCATTGATAGAACTTCCAATTTTTGCATTTTTTTTAATGCAAGAAGAATCTTGAAGGATTCTAGCCACTAGCATGAATCCATACAAAATACCTTAATTACTAGTTCCAAATTGTCGCCATTCGGATTCATGTATTGTAATTTTTAAGGTCATTTATATGTTGTTGTAGTCATTTCGATGATAATAGGGTCAATTAGATGTCATTACAGACATTTAGGTGGAATTAGAATCAATTAGGATCCAAAATTGCTACCACATGCATAATAATTGTTGACATCCATATCGTCGTCATCATCATACAATAAATTAACATCATTGTCATCGTCGTAGTCATCATCAATGACTTCATCACTATAATTGTGATAATAATGAGAAAGGAGACCTACTACCTCACAAGAATGGATGATATAGTATTATACTTATCAAATCATATCCATATGCTCCATCGTAATTATTGTAATGCATCACTGTCATGTTCTTAGGGCCAATAATTTTCCATTAGGGTCTATCAAAGGTTGTTGGGGACACTCAAATTCCATTAGAGAAATTTAGGTGAAATTAAGATAATTTAACCCTCATTAGGATTAATGAAGATCCAAAAGTGCGATGATTACGATCATTTAGGTGCAACTATGATAAATTAAGATCCAAAGATACTATCACATGAATCATGATCATTGACATTGGCATTGATATATCTAGCGTTATGTCAGACGTTTGACAAACACAATTCCTAGCTCTAAACCTAGTGCAATCCCTAGTGCGGCTCCTTTCGAAATTTTTGGCATTATTCTAGGCACTATACCTGGATCTTTACATGGTGCTATGTTGGATATTTTCTATGTGCAATTGTTGTCTCTATACTTCACGCTATGTTGGATGTTCTATGTGTCAAAATTCATGGCAGAATTCTTGTCGCTAACCATAGATTAATATATGGTGATATCATATTCAAGATGTTTTTTTAGGCTATTTTGGGAATTTTATGGGATGTTTTTTTGGATTCTAATTGGGACATTAATTGGATTCTAATTGGGATGATGGTTGTGATGATCATTTGGACACTAATTAGGATGCTAATTAGTATCCACAATAGCACCAAATTTTAAAAAGGACGTTAATTGGGATGCTAATTAGTATCCACAATAGCGCCAAATTTTAAAAAGGACGCTAATTGGGATGCTAATTGGGACGTTAATTGGGATGTTAATTGGGATGCTAAGTGGGATGCTAATTTGGACGCTAATTGGGATGATAATTAACATACAAAATAGCACCAACTTTTAAAAAGGGACAAAAATAACACCATTCAAAGCGCCATCCCATGGAAAAGTGTCCACTTTGTCCAAAAAAGATTAAAAAGGCACTAAAAGTGATAGTGGACGCTAAAACGGAAGCTAAAAGAGACGCTATTCACAATTTCTTGAAGAATACTTGGATGGATCTGGAAATGACAAAAAGGGAAGCGTGGATTACAAAATTTACTCTTTCATAGTTCCATTTTTGATGGAAGTATTGATCAACCTTGTATTTATTGGTTGGTTCATGGTAGATGGCCTCTCTATCTCTCTAGTAGATAGAAGGATGATACAAGATTTAATTATGGATAGAAAAGGAAATAGGTTCATGACCAAATAATTTATAACAAAATATTTGGTCAAGATAATGCCAATAAATCCTTCCGATTTCTCACCTATATAAAGTAATCTTCTATGCATATGAACCATCTGTTTTATAGTAATTTTTGTCAACATTGTTCTATTGTTTGGGCTATGTTGATTGCATTTGACATTGGGGATGATAGTGTTATGTCACCCACTATGCCTATAGTTGTAGTAATAATAACATCCCTCATTATTATTTTTGGCATGAAATTCTTTTGTTTTCACTTGATAGGGTTAGAGTATATAAATTTAGCGATAGGCATATTGTGTCCATAGTTTCCTCTATTCTCCCCGATATCTCATCCACACTTCTGGAATGGAATGTTGTGTTTCATTTTGGTGTATTTGGTGTTAATTTTCTTTGTATAGTATAGTGTAGTGGCAGGAAATTTGGTCACAAAGGCCTTTTTAAAATGGCTATATGGTGATTTGCAAATATTGGTTTTGTTGAAGAGGTGTGTCGATAACAATATTCTTGATAATTGTAGTGGGAAATATATTCCATGGAATATGTATACCTTATATTCTTATGCATTCTTAATGAATGGGGTATTGGATGGAGTTGGGTCTAAGTGGTGGCCTTGGCCATGGAAATACAATCATCTATGGTCAAGAAAAAATGACCATTAACCATATCACTCCTTGCTTCTTATGTGGCCTATAGAAAGATGACAAAATTGGAAATTAATATTGTTTGTATATGTACAGGTTATGATTTTTTTTAGTGGTATATCATTAATTTTTTTCAAATGGATACTATTTAAATTCATTAGTAGTAGTTGATGCAATGTAATTTTGAACATTCAATAGATAAAATTTTCACTTTCATGTTTAATGGTTAATAATTCACATGGATTTTTCTACTATCTAATGATTTATTGGAAAAAGGTGACTCAAATGGTCACACTATATGTTTTTGATCATGGGACAATATGTAGAAATCTAAATTTCATTTGATTGAAACTGAGGTATTTTGTCTTTGGGATATCTAGCCATCTACATAACTAGACTAGTATTGAACTATAGATCAATGTTATCCCAAGTAAGATATTCATATATAAACAAATCAAAACATTTATATTCAATTTCAGTAACTTTTATATCCTTTAAGATCTAGTTATCAAGTTTCTCAACTTGTAAAAAACCACGAGTAAAAAAAAAACCACAAAAATTCACCAGTAAAAAACAATCATATATCTATCTTTTTAGGTGTAAAAAGTAACTTGTAAAAAACCACCAGTAAAAAACAGAAAAAAAACACCAGTAAAAAACTACCATGTTTCTGTGCCCTTTTAGGAGTCAAAAGTATATTAATTATGTAGGCTGCTAAGTCTATTCATATCCAAAGGTCTCCTAACAACAAACTAATTGCAAAATAATTTTACATATTTCAAAATAAATATAAACCAATCTACCTTTTCACAATGGAAAATTTGAATTTAATATTTTATTAAAACTTAACAACATTATGTGGTGCAGATGATTGATTCTCTATATTTGTACAATATAAATGCACGAAATAGGATCATATTATCTAACATGGTAGAAAATTAAAAAGACATTGAAGTTCATGCTCGCTATGAATATGCACCCTAGTGTGGGACATTTAATGCACTCGTGGGGTACATAGAGGTTGTTAGATGTGAGGCGTCATCATATCCTACAGGATCTATTCATCCCACATGAACATTAAATTCCCCACATCAGGGTGCATATTGTTCACCAAAAAAGTGTTCAAAGTGCTCATATTGAAGATAATTATTATTTAAGACTATTTTTATGAAATCATTAAAGGCCTACCACACACAAATGTTCTATGAGGTCCAAGGATTCCAGGCAAAGGTATAATGTTCAGTGGTTTTATCAAAAGGGGGAAACCACTGAATCTATTTTTTATATTGCATCTCGATTTGTATATATTTTTATGTCTATTTTTACTTCTAATTTTGCATCCCATCTTACATATTTTTGTGTCCATGTTTGTGCCCAAAATATCATCCTATTTCACATCTTCTTTTACGTCTAGGTTTGCACCTACTATTCCATCCTGGTTGATGTCTTGCTTTGCATCTAGGTTTGCACCAAGCATTGCACCTATTGTAGCACCCATGCTTGTGTCTAATGTTGCGTCATGTTTTACATTTAATATTGCATCTATTTTTGCATCCAATGTTTCATCCCATTTTACATCCAATGTTTCATCCCATTTTACATCCAATATTGTGTCTCATTTTAATTATTTCTTTGCGCAAGTGTTGATTACATTTTTGTGCTTGGTATTACATCGAATGATGCACCCAATTTTATGCCAACTTTAGTGTCCAATTTTGCATCCAACCTAGAATCCACTTTTTCATCTATTCTTGCATATAGTTTTGGGCCTAGTATTGAATGTAGTTTTTAGCCATTAATCGTGTCTAGTTTTTGCATCCAATTTTGCATCTAATTTTATGTTTAGTGTGGCATCCATTTCTGTGTCCACATTTGTATTATCTGACATCCAATTTTACATTCACTTTTGTTTTTAGTGTGACATCTATTTTTGCATCATTTTTTTCATTTAGTTTTGCAATTAGTGTTGGATCTAATATTCCATCCATTTTTCTTTTTGTATTGCATTTATTGTTAATTAAGAATTTAAATTTCAATTATTAATAGTGAAATATAACAATTTTTGTATCCATTTTATTAATTTAAATTAAATATTAAAATATATCAAATTTCTCAAATATTATTAAACATTCAAATTTAAAACATACAATTTCTAAAGAAGTTTACTAAAAATTCTCAACATCCATAAAAAAATAGTAATATCATCATATATACATACTAATTCTTCATCAAAAGAACACTCACAATTTCCAATATAAATAAAGAAACAAGACATTACTAATAATATCATCATCTTCTTTAATCAAATAAACTAAAGTTCAGATGTTTAATTAACATATCAAAACCTTTCATGGATATCACCAAAGTAAAGTAAAAAGAAGTCATATATATATATGATTTAAATATCAATCTAACAAAAAAAGTTGTATGATATCCATATATATATAAGTCAAAATTATAAATTTTATTATAGTTAGATATCATCAATAATATATGTAAATATAATCCAAAATGTATCTTGTTCTTTAATCAAATTAATTAAAATTCAAATGTTTGATTAACATACCAAAACCTTTCATGGATATCATTACAGTAAAGTAAAATAAGTCAAATATATATGTGATTTAAATACCAATCTAAAAATGTTGTATGATCTCTATATATAGATATAAAAGTAAAAATTATAAATGTATCATAGTTATATATCAACAATAATATATGTAAATATAAGCCCAAATGTATCATGTTCATGCATAGCATCGGTTTCTAACTAGCACCACCAACATCATCATGAAGATCATGTTCATGATCATAAAACTCATCATATTAATCAACCTCATCCCTATTGTCATGATTATCATCATCATCATCATCATCACCATCATGTTCTTCTTATCCTTCTATATCCAATGCAGGCTCAGCATAATTTGGATCATTATCTATAGAGTCATCAATTATTATCACCTGGAAAAACATCAATATTAGATGTTAGAATTAATTTCATACCTGTTCGGGTACATAGGGTACTCCCAAAAGACCGAACACCTTCAGATACCACTTCACACAAATAGATCACATATCAACACACCGATGTTAGTCACATGGTTAAAACCCTCGAGAGGGAAACAGTCCACCACCCCAACCAAATAGCTACTTGGAGCAATTTATTATGCAAAAGAAAGAAAGTTACATATGAGCTTCTCATAATCGATCAACTAGCCAAGGACCCTCTATGCTCTTTAAATAGAGATCATAGACCAATCGGGTGTTAAGCCACGGATCAATGGTAGGTATGATCTAAGAGAAATTGAACCGTCAGATCACTCTATGTCTAGAACATATCGTGACCATCAGATTAGAATATTTACAAACGCATTCTAATGCATCCTAAAGAAACACACTTTTACCTAACGGATATATTACACAAGTTGATCTTAACTAACTCCTAAGTGTCTAAATATCCTAACATTCCCCCTTAAGAACAACTTGGGATAGGGTTGAAGGGTTTACAAAAGTGACACTATTAGGATAAGGAAGGAGGCATTAGAGCCTATCCCCCCTTAAGGACACATTTCTTAACTCCTAAAATAGACCGAAGTTTAGAAAACTTCGCTTCTGTAAGAGACTTGGTGAAGATGTATACAACTTGATCATCTGTAGGGCAATAGAACACTTCAATAACATGATCATGAACAAGATTTCTGATGAAGTGCATGTGTAGCTCAATGTGTTTGCTGCACTGATGTAGAACTAGATCTTTGGCAAGCTTGATGGCACTTTGATTGTCGCACCAAAGTGGAGTAGGCTGCTACTTCTCGAATCCAAACTATAAAAGGATATGTTGAAGCCATAAAGCTTCCTGATTGGCATTAACTGCGGCTTGATATTCTGCTTTTGCTGAAGAAAGAGCAAGAGCTTGTTGTTTCTTACAAGCCCAAGTGATAGTTCCAGATCCCAGACTAAAAACATAACCTACAGTAGACTTTTGATCATCAGGATCTTCGGCCCAATCTGAATTAGTGAAACCAACCAACAAAGGTTCCCCCCCTATACTGTAATGAATCCCAAATTGAATTGTACCTCGAATATATCAAAGTATTCTTTTTTCTGCTTTCCAATGAATTTCATGAGGAGTTTGCATATAACAGGAAACACGAACAACATCAAAGGAAAGGTCAGGATGGGAATGAGTCAACTATAAAATACTACGAACAAGCTGATGATACAAGGTGGCATCTACTTCAGGGGAAGTACAAGTGGCAGAAAGTTTGACTCCATAATGGAAGGGAGAAGGGGCTGGTTTACAATCTTCCATGTGGAAGTGATGAAGAAGGTCACAAGCATACTTAGACTGGGAAATAAAGATTCTTTCTTTGGTTTGCAAGACTTGGAGACTAAGAAAATAATGTAAATGTCCTAAGTCTCACATTTCAAAATTTTTCTTAAGACTGGATTTCACATGGGTTATAAGTTTAGGGTCACTACCAGTAAGGATAAGATCATCAACATAAAGAACAAGTATGATGAGATGGTTTCCTACTTTCTTGGTATAGACATTGGGGTTAGAATGGCATCTATAAAAACCAGTGTCAAGGAGAAAACTATCCATTTTGGCATACCAAGCTCTAGGAGCTTGCTTAAGGCCATATAAGGATTTCTTAAGGAGACAAACAGGGCTAGAGTTATTTTGAACATATCCAAAAGGTTGTTCCATGTAAATTTCCTCATGTAAATAACCATGTAAGAAGGTATACTTGACATCCATTTGATGGAATTCCCAGTTATGTAAGGCTGCAAGGGAAAGAAAATGGCGGATGGAGTTCATTTTTGCTACAGGGGAAAAGGTTTCATTGTAGTCAATTCCTTCAACTTGGGAAAAACCTTTGGCAACTAACCTTGCCTTAAGTCTTTGAACACTTCCATATGATGCATAATTAGTTCTGTAGACCCATTTACATTTGACAAGTTTTCTTCCTTTTGGAAGAGGAACAAGATCCCAAATATCATTCGCCATTAAGGAACGATATTATTCATCCATAGCTGCATCCCAATCTGGATTTCCTGAAGCTTCTGGAAAAAATTTTGGATCATGATTCTCGGAAACTTGATCCAAAAGAGAAGAGGATCTCTTAAAATGAGAACGTGTTCAACGTTGATCTCTAGGATCACTGGCAAGATCACCAGCTGCTTCACATGTTGAACAGATCCATCGAGGAAATATTGGTGCTGGTGTAATTGGAGGAACATGAGCAGGCGTAGGTGCATTTTCATCCTCACTGTCATCATCAGAAACTGGAGTTGGAAACCTGTCAAGGAAGTTGGAAGAAGAAGAAGAAGGCACAATCATCGAATCAGGCTCGCAGGACAAAGATGGTAAACCCTCCAAGTTAGGCTTGCAAGACAAGAGATTTTCATCAAATTTAACATCTCTTCTAATGATTATATCATGTGAATGGGGCTGAAGAAGTCTATAACCTTTCACATCTTTAGAATATCCAACAAATATGCACTTTTCACTTTTAGGCTGCAATGCTTTCCATTTTTCATCCGAAATGTGAGCCCATGCTTCACAACCAAACACACGAAAGTGACTTACATCTGGTTTAACCTTACTCCATGCTTCTTTTGATGTTATACCCTGTAAAACTTTAGTGGGTGTGCAATTAACTATGTAATTTGCACAATTTATGGCCTCGGCCCAATATTGAAGACTTAGTCCCTTAGATGGGATCATACAATTAGCCATTTATTTTAAAGTGTGGTTCTTCCGTTCAACTACACCATTTTGTTGTGGTGTATATGGAACAACTATTGTTGGATTCTTTGTTCAGTACAAAAAGTAGTGAACTTGTTGTTAACATATTCTACTCCATTGTCAGATCTTAACTTAATAATTTGATAACCAAATTGTTTTTCAACAAGGGCCTTGTAGTCCAAGAACATGTTAAATACTTTGCTCTTAAGTTTTAGGAATTAAACCCAAGTGTTCCTGGAGTATTCATCAATGAAAGTTAAGAAATATTTGAAACGAGAAAAGAAAGCAAATGGAAGAGGGCCACACAAGTCACTATGCACAAGCTCCAAGGGAACCGAGGCATGCCAAGAGAAACGTTTGTCAAAACTGTCCCGATGATGTTTTTTGAGTACACAGCTGGAACAAACACCATCCTTGCAAGATACCAGCAGAAGACCAGTCACCATATTGTCTTTACATAGTTGTTGCAATGAGCGATAATTTAAGTGACCAAATCGCTCATGCCAAAGTTTGCTCAAGTTATCACTATGAGCAACAAAAACTGAAGGAAAAGGTGACGACCCAAAGTTGTTAAATTTGTACAACCTGGTAATATCATCAACAGTTCTAGTAGCAAGGACATTTTGAGGATTTTTAAAATCCTTGATTACAACTTGGTGAGGTGTAAACATCACAATTTTACCTTCACCTAAACGAGTAATTTGATAGACTGATAACAAATTGCAGGAAATTTTTGGAACACATAGTACATCACTGAAATGACCATTTTATACTGGAACTATTCCAAATCCTACAACAGTTAGAGATCTATCATCACCAACAAATATTTTTTTGGTTTTATATTCATCCATAGTAGAAAAGATGGCTTTATCCTTAGCCATATGATAAGATGCTCTAGAATCAATGAGCCATTCAATTGAAGTAGAAGAAGAAGATGCAGTATAAGAGTAATCAGAAGAACAAAGTGCATGTCCATGAGAGGTAGATTCTGAAGATGAATCTAGGCTGATGTGGTGCTTCTTCATTGCTGCTTCCAAGGCTGCTTCCAAGGCTGCCATCTTCTTAAAACACTTAGATTCATCATGATTATCTTTTCCACAAAAATTGCAATGATGCTCAGTCTTCTTTCCTTTTTGCTTGGATCCTTGGTCGTTTTTTAAAGAAGGAGCTGACTGAGAGGGTTTAGGACCCTTGTTGTTTGGATTATTATTATGAAAATTATGTTTCTTGGGAGGCTTGGACTTTTCATTTTGTTGGGACAATACGGCTTTCCCAGATGTATCTGTATTGTTAATTATTCCAAGATGAATGAGCTTATTTTTCTCTCTAATTAAGGAATCACAAAAGGATTCAAGGCTAGGCTCTTGATAGCTAGCTGCAGTCAAGGATTCTTTCATGGAGTAGAATGTAGATACAAAAACAGAATATGCAGGTCTAAGTTTTGAAAGAATATGATAAATACATTGTTTGTCTTCTTTCTTAATCTTGCATTCTGCACATAATAGTCTAAGAGTTTTATACTTAGATAAATAGTCTTGAATGCATGAAAAATCATTTGGATTCAAGAAAAACAACTCATTCTCAAGTTGATGATCCCAAATTTTATAGTGTTTACCAAACACAGATTCCAACTTTTCCCAAGCGAAATTTGGTTCATCAATTCCAGATATGTGGAATAGAAAATTAGTAGAGATTGACATCCCAATCAATCCATGAGCTTCGTCACATCTATTTTCCCATTTAATTTTCTTATCATCATCAGTGGGTTTTATTTCTTTCCCTAAGGTTATCCTAAAAAGTCCCCTACTTCGCAGAACATCCTCCATACGAGATTTCCATGAGAAATAGTTAGAACTTGTAAGTATAATATCACAAGAGGCGGCCATACTATAAAGTAATGGATGAAAGAATATAAACTAACTATCTAAATGCAAAGAGCTCAAAAAAATATGTGATTTAAAAAAAAAACGGCACTTAAAACTGATTTTGGATGATAAAGTTATGCTTGATCAAAGAAAATGTTGAAGATGTCCCCAATAGTGACGTCACAAATATTAACTTGACCAACTAAAAAAAGAAGCCGCCTCTTCCCAAAATCAACCTTTGACAATCACTTTTACAATAAAGTTTCTTTGAAGTGAATCACTTTTGTAGAATAAGTGATGTTCACTTTTACAATAATGTGACTTTTAAATAGTGCGGCAATAAATTAAAAGACTTAAGTGACTCACTTTTATTTTATTTTATTTATGTGAGATGCATTTTTACAATAAAATAACTTGAAAATAGAAATTACATGCTCTAAAAAGTATCTTAATAAGACTTGAACTTAAGACCTATTAAATAATAAAGCAACTTTGGACCAAGTGAGCTAAGTTTAAAAGGTACGTAAAATAATGGAAAGAGGAAGGGGGATTTTTTTTACTCTTCTCTCTCGTTCTCCGTGCTTTGCTTTCTTTCCCTGCAAATCACAAAAAAAAATGAAAAAACAAAAACAAAAAAACTTCTTCCCCACAATAGGGTTAGATCTTGGTTAGCTTACCCAGAAAGTCTGCATTTTCAAGTTTTCTCGTTGTTTCTGATTTGCCGTGATCGCACAAGGTGCACGGCAAAGAGCATACGTAGCCAAGAAGACAAGAAAAAAAATTTCCTTACTATTTCTGATTCGCCGCGATCATGCAAGGTGCACGGTAAAGAGCATACACAGTCATGGAAGGGAACAATCTGAGACTAAAACAGAAAATATCTAATAACAAACTGATAAAATATGAGAGATTTACAAAAAACAAATCTGTCACTGTAACATTATACCTTCAGATTTGCCGAAATTGGTATTTCTAGAATAAATGGAAATGGTTTTCCGTGAAACAAAAACTATTTCCCAATGGAAACGACACTCTGGACGCAATGGAATAGATCCCATAGGCCAAAAATGCATAGAAAGTACAAAACCAGAAACCCTTTCAAATTTTTGGCAACACCGGTTCCAGATCTTGATCAAAACCGAAAGCGGCTCTTCATAAAAGCTCTGATACTATGTTTGGGTACATAGGGTACTCCCAAAAGACCAAACACCTTCAGATACCACTTCACACAAATAGATCACAGATCAACACACCGATGTTTGTCATGTGGTGAAAACCCTCGAGAGGGAAACAGTCCATGGCCCCAGCCGAATAGCTACTTGGAGCAATTTATTATGCAAAAGAAAGAAAGTTACATATGAGCTTCTCATAATCGATCAACTAGCCAAGGACCCTCTATGCTCTTTAAATAGAGATCATAGACCAATCGGGTGTTAAGCCATAGATCAATGGTAGGTATGATCTAAGAGAAGTTGAACCATCGGATCACTCTATGTCTAGAACATATCATGACCATCGGATTAGAATATTTACAAATGCATACTAAAGAAACACACTTTTACCTAACGGATATATTACACAAGTTGATCTTAACTAACTCCTAAGTGTCTAAATATCCTAACAATACCACGATGCATATTTCTTATATATTTTTAATATTACCTCATACTAAATTAAAGCTAACTATAATACAATTGCAATTAATGTGTCTGTACTAATGTAACTACAAAAAAGGAGCAAAAAATAGAACTAAATGACAACTTTATTAAAAGGTTTGAAACTTTATCAGATATATTGGTGTTTATTTGGAATTCGAGTGTATTCCTCAATAATTCAATAAATCATTTCAAGCTTTATCCAAGATATTGTAATACCCTTAAGGTTTCATTGAATAATAAGTGAAATGGATTCACTGATGTATTTTCAAGTCTTTAGAAAATATATCCTACATTATATGTCAATGTGTTTATGAAAAAATGATATGCATTAAATGAAATATTGCCCATTTGTATGGATATTTAGTAAATAAGGAAAGTGGAAAATCATTCAATAGTTATATTGGAACAAAAACAAGGAAGTTATATCATAAAGAAATCATAGAATATTCATTTGAGTGGTTCAATCAACAAGTTGAATAATTAAGATGGAAACTAATTATCTTTTTTATAACATTGGTGTTCATGTTATCAACACAAATAGATGTTGTAACCTAGTTGTTGAAACACAGTTCATAAAATAATAACAACTAAAAAATAAATGACGACAAACTAAACAAAGATAACACTAAGAAGTAATCATGTTGTTATGTATATAGAATGAAGACATTAAATAGTATATACCTAGACTATATAACTAAGGACTTCGTGTAAATTTTTGATTTGTTTTGACAAAAAAGAAACTCACCCCCAAAAATTGCATAGTGCCGCGTATCTATGGATTACCTAAAATCCATAAAAGGAGTGTGCCCCTTTGTTCAATTGTCAACACGATTGGCTCACCAAGTTATCAATTGGCCAAATGTTTGACAAGTAAACTTAAGCATCTCGTTGACAATATGAACTCCTTTGTAAAATATTCGACACATTGGGTTGATAACATAAAACAACTGAAGATCAATGATAATGACATCCTTGTTAGTTTCTATGTCGTCTCGTTATATACCAAAATGCCTCTGGAATATTCCATCAACATCATTGAAGAGATCACAGATAAAGAGACATCAAGATTGGTAAGGACATGTTTGAGGTCCACATATTTTACATTTCGTGGAATTTTTTATGAGCAGATAGAAGGGGTAGCCATGGGCTCCCTGCTCTCACCGTTGGTATCCAACCTCTACATGGAATGTTTTGAAAGACAATCCCTAGATTCATACCCACTAAAATCTAATGAATGGAAACATTATGTAGATGATACTAATTTTATCTGGCCCCATGGGAGAGACAGTTTAGATGAGTTTTTTTATCATCTAAATAACCAACATGCGAGCATAAAATTCACGATGGAGGTGGAGGATAACACCAACATATCCTTCCTTGATTTCCTTATCACAAGAAATGGAGATGGCTCTTCGACACACCAAGTTTATAGGAATCCTACACACACTGACAATTATTTTCATGCCAACTCACATCACTTCCCCGCTCAAAAACTAGGAGTGATCAACAGTCTGATAACTCGGGCATTAAGAATATGGGATAAAGAACATGTTGAGAAAGAAATGAAGCATTTAGCTAAGACCTTCATATTTAATGGATACAAATATTCCCAGTTCGACAAGATGGTAAGGAGGGCATGCCTATCAAACATCAAACAAAGGAAGAATACCCAAGAGGAAAAAAATATATCACTTCCTTACATCAAAGGAATTTTATAAAATCTATCAAGAATATTAAGGAAAGGAGACATCAAGGTGGATTCCCCCCCAAAAAATACCACCAGGACAATAGTAGATTCGACCAAATATCCAATTGACCCGATAATGCATAAGTGAGTAGATTCAATACCTTGTTCCTACAACAAGGTTTATATCAGAGAAACTGGGAGATCAATGAAGGTTAGGTTTAAAGAACACAGTGCAGATCTCACGTTGAATAGAACTCATAAGTCTACTCTAGCGGAGCACTCCTCTAAAACCAACCACCACATCTGCATGGAGGATTCCAATATTGTTACAAGAGTTGATCATTAGAGGAGAAGGAAAGTGATGGAATCCATGGAGATTGAATTACATCCTAAAAATCTAAATCGAGATGAGGTTTCAAAACTAAATGCCAATTGGAAACCCCTCCTGCACATGCTTAAAAGATAACGTTATCAATTTTACCTTTTTACCAACCGACATGGCTTGGTATAAATGGATATAAACAAATATAAATAATTTCTCCTGCACTTCAACATGATCCTCTTACTTCTCATCTTTCCGAGCTCCTGAGGATGGTCTCAGTGGGGGACCGAAATGCGTAGAGACACAAAAAAACCTAATGCAGAGTTCCATAATTTTTAAAAGTGCTACTTGTATTCAAATAAACATATTTACAAACAAATATGAAAAAATTGGAATGGTATATACAATGAGATTCTCAAAAAAGAAGAAACCCTAACTTTCCCTATTTTTTTCATATTCTCTAATCATCACCAAAATTGATGCATAAACACATCTCGATAAAGGGTATCCAAAATTAAAAAGGTATGCTAATTTTTTGAAAATATTCAAATTTAAAAAATAGGAAATTACATATAAAATAAAGTCTTAGAAATTCAAGACCTCATCCAAAAACAATTCCAATCTTTAACCCTAAAAATGAAGGTCTGCAACCATGTGTTAAGTCTATGTAATGCACTCATGAACCATTGATGGTAAATGATGAAATTATAAGTTTTGATAATAATATTATCCCATATTTTATCCATGAATTTTGATGTTGAATGATGAAATTTTAATGACGAGCTCATTCTGTAACATATCCACGAAATGTTGATGTTGAATCACCAAGATGGCTATCGGGGAAATTGATTCCACGTGATAACACCATAAATATCATTTTGGTTGTCCTTCTATTGATAATAAATACTAAGGAGTGTTTAAATAAAGTAACTTTGAATAATATTATACTTTTACTTCACATTATTATTATTCCTCCTTCGAGATATGTTATTGATGTAAAAGGTCATGTAAATGTCATGAGGTAAATCATCAGTTATAAGTTGGGTTAATATCACCCAAAAAAGATGAATATAATTGTTATTGTGAATTTTAAATAGGTAGGTCATCCCTTCCAGCTAGGTATGCCATCCCAGTTAGGATAAACTTTAGTTGGGAAGTTTAGTATAAATAGGGAGGCTCCCTCCCTCATTTGTACACACTCACTCACACTTGTATTGCGTAAGAGAGAGAAACAAGGAGAGACAGAGAAGGAGGAGGACCAGTGTCTTTGGTGTTTTATCACTTATGCTTTGGGTTTGGTATATCACTTAATGAGACCATTTTCTTTGTTCATTATATACCGGTAATCTATATTGATGAAGTTTTGTTGGGTTTTCCCTTTTGGGTTTCCAAGGGTAAATTGTTGTGTACCTTGTGATTGTGTTTATTTCAATGATCGTATTTATGTTGTTATTATGAAGATGTATTAAATTTTAATAATGTTAATAATTAATATATAACATCATATAAAACTTAACATGGTATAATAGCTATCCTAAAAATAGAATCTTTCATGAGGTAAATCTCTCTCTCCTTCTTTGAAGAAGGTATTTAGGGTTTTATGATAAAGTGAATTTTTTTAGTGCAAGTGAGATAGGGAAGTGCGCCCATCCTAGGCGCATACTTTTGCACCAAGATCAAAGTTTTATATTCCATATATCCTCCATAAATTCAATCCCTAGTTTGGCTTGGAACCAAAACTTACCAAACAACCAAAAAAACCAAAAACAAAACCAAAACCTGCAGTCCAAGATCTTGTAAGTCCAGTTTCAAGGGTTAGAATTTCGATTCATCATAAAATGATTGTACCATCACACTCTACTTAATCAAGAACATATCTTGGTAAGTACATTTTTCATTTATGAGAAATTTTCATTTTTTTGTTTTTTTCTTGTCTCTGGGACAAGATGGATCCAAGCAGTAAGGTATAGAAAACCTTAGTGCTTGGAATACAAAATAGGATTCATTCGAGAAGATAATGATCTTGCAAATTTTATCAAGAGAGTTGTTCTAGAGAAAAAAGAAGATGAAGTAGAAGAATTACAAGAAAGACATTATTAGAGCCAATAGGATCATAACTAATTCAATAAAGGATCACTTTTTATTCCTAAATTATCCTCTAAGGATACACCTGAGGATATGTTTGATTCCCTATTAGGAATGTATGAAGGGAAAAACATCAACCTAAAGTTGAAATTGAGATCCAAACTCAAAATTACAAATATGAGCATGGTTGAATCTGTCCATGAATACTTCACAAGGGTCTCTCAATTCAAAGAACAACTAGAAGCAATTGAAGATGAGATTGATGAAATTGAACTATTAATCACCACTCTCAATGGTATTACTAGACCATGGGATTTCTTCATCCATATAATCCGTGAAATGAAGGAAATCCTAAAGTTTAATATCCTATGGGAAGCATGTGTTTGATAAGAAGATAGAGTAGCTGACCGACAAGCACTACTTAGAGATGATGACCATGCTATAGCTACTCATACTAGAAGAAGAAAAGGTAAGAATCATTTCAAGAAAGAAACTCATAAGGGGTCTCATCCTCCAAAGAATTTTTGAAATAATAAAACAGGAAACTACAAGCATAAAGACTTAGATCCTCTTATCAATGTTTCCATTGTGATAAGATAGGACACATTTCCAAAAAATATCCAACAAAGAAAGAATAATATAAGAGGAAGAATAGCAAAAGAATTAATGCTAACTTAACAAAAGAAGAAGAAGAAGAAGAACCTCCCAATAAGATAGAAAAATTATAAGTTGAATAATGTGTTCTCTAGAAGATGTATCTATCACTATAGGGTGGCTTGTATAAACTAAGAGGTCATTCAAAAGAATCCTTGATCCATAGAAGGATTTCCAACATAAATATATAAAATCCCTAACACATGTGAGTAAGGTAGTCATAAGATTGATGAGGAAGGATGCAACCTTTTATGAAGATACACGTCAAGAAAGTACCAACTTGAAGAAACATATGAAGCGATTATAGCTCCTAGAGCTGCAGAACTCATTAAGGAAGATGCACCTTCTCCTAATGATGATATTCTAGAATAACATAATATGTTGGAGCCCCAATAACCTCACCATACGAAAATATCCCATAAGAGAAAGTGTAATAACCCAAAAATTAGTAAAAATTTAAAAATTTTCATGTAACATAAAATGTCAAGATTGTCATTGCCAATAAACCATTAACTGGTAGAGGATACTCAAAAAGTTAAAAAAAATAACAAAGAGCATTTCTTTTCTTTGATTTTGTATAAATGATTAGTTTATCTAAAAGTACTATCTTGGTAATGTTAAACACAACAATTTATGTTTTTTAAGAAGGTGAGAAAAGAATACTACATCTTATTCCGATGCTAAGTGTGTTGTCTTCTTTTGTCAAGTAGGAAAAAATATTAGATGAGATCAAGGCTTACTTAGCTTACATCTAATGTAGTGTAATGATGCTTCTTTTATAGGTTCTAACAGGTAAGCAGCTTGTTCCAATAAAATTCCATATCAAGAATGATACTCCACTAGCATAGGATAAAATGATAGTAAATAAAATGTTTGTTTGTAGCTTGACCCTATAAGAGGTAACGTCGATATCGCTAATGTTATCAAAATGCATAAAGATGGTAAAACAAAACTATGTAAGGATGGTAATATGTGTGTTAATTTTACCGCCAATATGGAATCCAAGTAATTCTTCCTTCTTGTATTTTTCAACTATATGCTTATATGTTTCATTTTGAAAACGTTTAAGAATAATTCTACTTCTGTCCATAAGAACATAAGGACCTAACATTTTTATAAAAAGGAAGATATGTTGCACGTATGTGTAACCCCAACTACATAATTTTATGTAGAGATTGGGCTATGGTATTGTTCATAACTATTGAGTTCTTTTAAATCTTTAAAACTCTCTGTTAGTAAACTTTCTAACCATGTGTTCTCACCTAGTTCTCTGGTATAAAACCCATTTTTACATGAACTTTCAATTACAATGGTTATATATTAAAATTTGTAAAAGTATTATTCTCCTAGTAGGTGCTAAAGGAAACCTTGTAATTGCTTGTGCTATAGTAAAATTTCTCATAAAAACTCTATAGTAAAAGAAATCACTTTCCAAATCCAAGGTTTAAGTGAGGTACTTCTAGGGAGAATTAATTTATCCTTATCAATGATGTCTTACTTCTATATAAGTGTAAGCATTGTTAATAGTATGAAAAGTATAGCTAGCATATTATTATTCCAAATTGAATTAGTATAATGAGCAAGTTTTTAAACTGTTTTTATTTATCCTATGGTTATAGCCAAGAAATCGAAACATGGCAAGGTATTATTACAATGCAATAAAAAGGGATTTGAATTAACACTTCAATGATTTATGCAGGATCTGATCGATACTTTCTACTATTGTCCAATATCCATCATTTGAAAAGAATTTGAGGACACGTGGTTGGCAAGGAGAGCTAGGGTTTTTCGTTGACTTGTATCGCCATATAAAAATGTCGAAACCCTAAAATTACGCTTGTATTGTTGGATGGTGGAGTTGTCAAGCCAAAGTATCGTGGCTGCCATAGCATGATGTAACCCTCTATTGAATAAATTTTTATGCAAGCATTTATAACCTTGCTGCGTTTTGTGTGGAGGAGTTGGTAAGAAGTTGATAGCTGTTGTATGTGGTTTTTCACCTGTGCAAGGAGTATTGTGGGTTTGTTGGTCTTCATCATTGTCTTTCTGTGTTGGTTTTAGTATTGCGAGAGTGTCGAATATTTTTTACAGTAAAAAGGGAGTCAATCGAGGATTTTACTTAACTCTGCACAAATCTATTTGTAGGCCTTTACCTTCTCTAATGCACCTTTGAACCAGGCTTGGGTGGCTTTCACGACTTCATTGCTGCGCGGATTTAAAAAGGTAAAAACACCCTATTTCCTTTCAGTTTTAAATGGAAGGGTTTTCATTAAGGTAAAATAAATAAGGGTAAACTAACAGGGTTAAAGTTTTCCACGTGGAGGTTTCTCCATACTTGAACTTGAAGCTGAAAAAAAGTCTCAACCCACAGTCTTCAGCAAGAGCACTTCCCTTGGTAGGCCTCGGTGACATCTGGGTTTTTTTCCTACATATAAAGTATGGTGGAAAAAAAATGGTAGCACCACCGTGTGTGGTAGTTGATGGCTCAGTTTTGGTTATTATTTCTACTATTGTTCTTTTACTTTGAAATTTTTTTAAGCCCTAGTGGTTGTTGTAATGAATGGATATGGGCTGTCAGAGCCATGACTTCATGATTTTAGTTTTTTGAGCCTTATCGGCTTGAGATGAAGAAAATGGTAATAGTTTTTAATATTTTGGCTCTAAGCCATGACTGTACTATCAGGACACTTGGTGGTTTCTTGAAGATTTCATGAGGTTTTTTATACAAAAAAAAATGAATGGAAGTAGTTATAGCTACTCTTGATTTGAGATGGCTCTTGTAGTCGTGAATAGATAGATGTTTTAATTTTAATTTTGTGAGTTTTGTATATCTGGAGAAATAGTTTTTGAATAGGATTTTAAGCCTTGATAGATAAATGAAAAAGGCCACAAGCCTACCTATGTCTGTTTAGTTTGATTTTAATATTAAAAGGATTTTTACTACTTCATGGATTTAGCAGTATCTCTCATGATTTTAAAAATGGTGTGAATTCTATTTATTTAGTTATTATTATTGTTATTAAAATTTTCCATATTTAGGGTTACTTGATCAGTAAGAATTTATTGTTTTTTATTAAAATAAAAATATTTGTAGACCTTGGATAAGGAACATTTTACTAGCAGTAAAATAAATGCTACTACAATGAAAAATTGTAAATAAGACTAAGAATGTTGTTTATTGTAGAAATGTATTTCTTTTTTGTGATTTCTGAATTCTATTACTACGTTTTTGAGAGTATAATTTTTTTATTTTATTATGTTATGAAAAACAAATATTTTGTAAACCCTAAATATTCATGATGATGATGATGATGGTTAACGTCCCCTGAGACCAAACTTTGGTCTATCGGACCTACAGAAGAGAATTAATTAGTTTGCTTTAAATTTATATTTCTATGCTCAAAGAGCTTGGAAAGAAGCATCCCGAGCTTACTATAATTTTGACAGGCTAAAAGGGTAGGAATGTCGGTATTGCAACAGAGATTATGAAACTGGGATCTAATGTGGGTGTACGCAGGGCACTCTAAGAGGAAGTGATTTTCATCTTCAATGTTCTTACTCTCACAAAGGTGGTAGATCCTTTCTGCCCATGGTGTTTTAGGGACTGTCCAATGGCCAGTTTCACTATGGAGCTCATGCGAGTTCGTTCTTATCTTAGCTATGTTAATTTTTTTCTTAGTACTGATTAAAACATAGAGATACTTTTGATCTTCTAGAGTAGGGTTGATGACCTCCTTATAATATCTTAATTTTCTTTTAGCCTCTAAATCTTTCTCACACCAGAATTTTTCTTTAAACTTAGAAGAAATAATATTTTTAATGTTATTAATATTCTGCAAAGCAACATTTTCATCGATCTCCCAGTGATTTAACCAAGACCTGGTATCTTTATACCACCCACGCTTGAGCCTTAAGTGGTTTTGGCTAGAGTTTAAAGCTATCTTAGGGAGTCTATGGTCTCCCATGTTATTGATTTTGTTCTTGTATAACAGGAGTCTAGTCATAGCTAGGCTCTCGATGGGGGAAAGACCCACTTCTATAAGGAGAATAGGATAGGGTGTATTGTTTTTGATTTTGAGGTTATAAGTTATAAAACGATTCTGGATTTGCTCGATCTTTCTCTAGGATTCTCTAGAGATGCTGCAACCCCAAACCTCACACCCATATAAGATAACAGGAGTGACTAGAGTTTCAAAAAGGAACTTCTTTTTATCCCACATCATGAGGTTTGCAGCTTTACAATTATTTTCAAGACCAAAGGTGTACAGAGTTAGTGGTTTTATTTTCAATAACCCTAGTTTACATGCTTTTGTTATAATTAAACTATCTAGGTTATTATTTATTTAATATTATTGTTTTAAAATAATTAATCTAGTTTCAAAAATAATTACTAATCTTATATTATTTATTTGGGTTTACCTATTGAATTTATAATATGTACTTTACTAATTTTGGTTGTATAAAAAAAATATGCATACTAGTGCATATTATTTTAATTTGTTTTTCTACCTGTAATTAGATAATTTTACGTACTTTCAATAGATAAAACAAATATAGATAAAATTCTATAATTAGATTACCCAAAAACCTGTAGAAGTAAATATTTACATCTTCATTCAATTTTATTTAAATATACTTATCTGAATTAAGCATACCTGTTGTACTAGAGTACTACCTTGAAATGGGTGTGGAAAAATACAGTTTGGGTAATTTTCCTATCTATCAGTTAACTCAGCAATATATCTACTGATTAACCCTAACCTAACAAGTTACCATCTTTCACCACATAAATAATTCTTCTTACTTAACCCTAATAGAAATAAAATATCAATATATATATATATATATATATATATATATATATATATATATATTCATGCAAAACTCTTAAAATTTTCTGATGCAGAAAAGAAATATTAACTGAACTTAAACAAGTAGAACCTGTTAAATAGATGAGGTGAAAACATCTTAAGGAGGCTATTCCTCCCAACCAACTCCTAAAGAAAAGATGAACAACAGTTCTCAGGAGCCCCGATCTTGTCTCCTGATCCTCCTGGTAGAGCGCTGGGTGAGAGACGTAATCTTGAGATTTTATGCAACTCTACTGAGTGTTCAATAGTAACTCAGTATTGCTTACAACAGTAAGAAATTAAGCTTAGAATAGTTGCACAAGTTCAGTCTTCAACACTTATCCCCTCAAACTTACTTCAGCTAGTCCCCTCCATCAAAATTCACATGTGCACTTCATGCACTCAGAATGATCACAAATTGAGAATGAGCAGCCTCAGCTATCTTTAATGGGAAGTTTTATAAGCATGCTTAGGTCTTCTAGGTCAGTTTTTACTTAATGAGCCACCTGCTCCTATTGCACTTTCTTGGGGAATCATGACCACAAATATAGGGAAGTTGCCACCTGCAATAGCTAGAAGTAGTTTGTGGATGTTGCCACTTGTCAAGATGCTCTCAACCTAGTCCCCTCCACCAAGTGACTAGTAAGCACTCATTTAGCATCTTCCCTAAGTTGGTGTCTCATCTTTTATTTATTTATTAATAAAATATTTTGCAATACATTAAATTATCCTTGACCCCACTTGGTCATTAATTACAAACTTTAACATAAAATATAACATAATGTTCCTCGATAACATAAAATTGTTTTGCGAATTGGGGGATGTGACATACACACCCCCTTAATTTATAACATTGTCCTCGATGTTATTTATTCCTTGTCCTCAGAATTTCTCTGGAATAGAATTGGTTATGCATCCCGCATATGAATTTCCAATTCCCAGGTGGATTCTTATAGACTAAGGTGCTTCCATTGCACCTTCACTTGACCAATGGTGCGATTACGAAGTGATATCTCCCTCCTTTCGAGGATATAATCCGGTTCCACTATAAAATCTCCTTCAGGTTCCATCTACACATCATTCCAGTTAATAACAAGAGTAGCATCATGTACATATTTTTTTAATACAGAAATATAAAAAACATTGTGAACTCTTAAGTTTGGCGGTAAAGTTAACTGATATGTTGTCTGTCCTTAGGAATAATTTTAGGGGAAAAATTTATCCCATGGGCTATTTTTAGGGGGTTTTCTCCAAAAAACGATTCACTATTTTGCAATTTTTGAAGCCCTGTTTCACCCAATTTTGATGGGGTAAACCTTTTTCACCCTAAAAATTGCCAAATTATTATATATACAATATAAAATCCTTGGAAATTAAAACATTTTTTGAAAAATATCACCAAACATTTTATAGTTGGTGTTTTAAGAATTTGTAAGATTCACCAACATTTATACACTTTTAAATAAGTATGTTTCCTTAAAATCATCCCTGCCTGTCCTGTTCTGGACAGTATTTCAAAACGTCCATAATATCGGGGTGCTAACTTAGCACAACTACATAACCTCATAGAACTCTTTTTAGGTCTCACCTTGATAAAGACATGTTCTCCTACCTGGAACTCCTTTGGAGTTCATTTAAGATCTGCTTGAATTTTTTGTCAATCTTGTGCAACTTTCAAATTAACTTGTACATGTTTTACAATTAACTCCATGTCTTTTAATAATTCAGGCCCTAATACTAGCCTGTCAAATATATTTCTTCATGATATGGGGGTATTGCACTTCCTGCCATACAAAATTTCAAAAGGACTATACCTTGCTAAGGCTTGATAGTGATTATTGTAAGCAAATTCTATCAGGTGTAAGTAATCTTCCCATTTACCTGGCTACACCTTTACATACATTCTGAGCATATCCTCCAATACCTGATTTACTCTTTCAATCTATCCATCTGTTTGAGGATGGAAAGAGGTGTTGAAGTTTAATGTAGTATTTAATCCTTTAAACAATGAATTCCAAAAGTTTCCTGTTAACATAGGGCCTCTATATAAAATTATTACCTTCGGTATTCCATGTAACCAAAAAATTTGTTTTAATAAAATATCAGCAATATTTGCAGCTTTATAAGTAGTTTTTACAGGTATAAAATGAGCTGATTTGCTCAATTTATCAACAACTACCATTATTGATTCATTTAAGTTTTGATTTCTAGGCAGTCCCGTGATAAAATCAAGGCAGTCCTATGAGATTCTGAATTAACATAATATGTTGGAGCCCCAAGAACCTCCCCATATGAAAATATCCCATAAGAGAAAGTGTAATAACCCAAAAATTCATAAAAATTTAAAATTTTTCATGTAAAATAAAATGTCAAGATTGTCATTGTGAATGAACCATTAACTGGTAGTAGATACTCAAACAGTTAAAAAAAATAACACAGAGCATTTATTTTCTTTGATTCTCTATAAATGATTAGTTTATCTCAAAGTAATAAGTTAGGAATGTTAAACATAGCAGTTTATGTTTTTCAGAAAGTGAGAAAAGAATACTGCATCTTAATCCGATGCTAAGTGTGTTATTGTCTTCTTTTGTCAAGTAGAAAATAATCTTAGATGAGATCGTGGCTTACTTAGCTTACAGCTAACATAGTGGAATGATGTTTCTTTCACAGGTTCTAACATGTAAGCAGTTTGTTCCAGTAAAATTCCAGATCAAGAATGATACTCCATTAGCATAGGATAAAATGCTAGTAAATAAAATGCTTGTTTGCAGCTTGACCCTACAAGAGGTAACATCGATATTGCTAATGTTATTAAACTACATAAAGATGGTAAAACAAAATTGTGGAAGGATGGTAATATGCATGTTAAGTTTACCACCAATATGGAATCCAATTAATTCTTCCTTCTTGTATTTTTCAACTATATGCTTATATGTTTCATTTTGAAAACGTTTAATAACAATCTACTTTCTTCCATAAGAACATAAGGACCTAACATTTTTATAAAAAGGAATATATGTTGCACATATGTGTAACTCCAACTACATAATGTTATGTAGAGATTGGTCTATGGTATTGTTCATAACTATTGAGTTCTTTTAAATATTTAAAACTATCCGTTAGTAAACTTTCTAACCATGTGTTCTCACCTAGATCTCTGGTATAAAACCCATATTTACATGAACTTTCAATTACAATGGTTATATATTAAAATTTGTAAAAGTATTATTCTCCTAGTAGGTGCTAAAGGAAACCTTGTAATTGCTTGTGCTATAGTTAAATTTCTCATAAAAACTCTATAGTAAAAGAAATCACCTTCCAAATCCAAGGTTTAAGTGAGGTACTTCTAGGGAGGAATAATTTATCCTTCTCAATGATGTCTTACTTCTATATAAGTGTAATCATTCTTAATACTATGAAAAGTATAGCTAGCATATTATTATTCTAAATTGCATTAGTATAATGACCAAGTTTTTAAACTTTTTTATTATTATCCTATGATTATAGCTAAGAAATCGAAACATGGAAAGGTATTATTACAATGCAAGAAAGTAAAAGGGATTTGACTTAACACTTCAATGATTTAAGAAGGATATGATCAAGAATTTCTACTATAGTCTGATACCCATCATTTGAAAATAATTTGAGGACACGTGGTTGGAAAGGAGAGCTAGGGTTTCTCGTTGACTTGTATCGCCATATAAAAATGTCGAAACCCTAAAATTACGCTTGTATTGTTGGATGGTGGAGTGGTCGAGCCAAAGGCTCGTGGCTGCCATAGCACAATGTAACCCTCCATTTAATAAATTTGTATGCAGGCCTTTGTAACCCTGTTGGGTTTTGTTTAGAGAAGTGGGTAAGAAGTTGATAACTGTTGTAAGTGGTTTTTCACCTGTGCAAGGACTATTGTGGGTTTGTTGGTCTTCGTTGTTGTCTTTCTGTGTTAGTTTTAGTACTGTGGGAGTGTTGAAGATTTTTTACGGTAAAAAGGGAGTCGGTAGAGGTTTTTACTACACTTCGCACAAATCCATTGGCAGGGATTTACCTTCTCTGATGTGCCTTCGAACCAGGCTTGGGTGGCTTTCACGACTTCACTGTTGCATGGCTTTAAAAAGGTAAAAACACTGTGTTTCCTTTCAATTTAAATGGTAGGGTTTTCATTAAGGTAAAATAAATAAGGGTAAACTAACAGGCCCTAAAGTTTTCCATGTGTAGGTTTCTCCATACTCAAACTTGAAGGTGAAAATAAGTCTCAACCCACAGTCTTCAGCAAGAGCACTTCCCCTGGTAAGCCTTAGTGACATCTGGGTTTTTTTCCAACATATAAAGTATGCTGGAAAAAAATGGTAGCATCTCCATGAGTGGTAGTTGATGGCTTAGATGTGGTTTTACTTTGCAAGTTTTTTAAGCCCCAGTGGCTATTGTAATGAATGGATATGGGCTGTCACAACTGCGTCTTCATGATTTTAGTTTTTTTATCCTTCTTGTCCTGAGATGAAATATATGGTAATAGTTTTTAAGATTTTGGCTCTAAGTTGTGACTATACTGTCAGGCCAGTTGGTGGTTTCTTGAATATTGAATGAGGTTTTTTATACAAAAAAAATGAATGACAGTAGTTATAGCTACTCTTGATCTGAGACGACTCTTGTAGCCATGAACAGATAGATGTTTCAATTTTGATTTTGTGATTTTTGTATATCTGTAGAAATAGTTTTTGAACAAGCTTTTAATCCTTGATAGATAAATGAAAAAGGCCACAAGCCTAACTACGTATGTTTAGTTTGCTTTTAATATTAAAAGGATTTTTATTGCTTAAATGGATTTAACAGTATCTCTCTTGATTTTAAAAATGGTTTGAATTCTGTTTATTTAGTTATTATTGTTGTTATTAAAAATTTCGATATTTAGGGTTACTTGATCAGTAAGAATTTATTATTTCTTATTAAGATAAAAAGATTTGTAGACCTTGGATAAGGAATATTTTACTAGCAGTAAAATAAATGCTATTGCAATGAATAACTATAAATAAGACTGAGATTGTTGTTTATTGTAGAAATGTATTTCTTTTCTGTGATTTTTGAATTCTATTACTAAGTTTTTCAAAATAATTTTATTTTATTTTATTATGTTATGAAAAATAAATATTTTGTAAACCCTAAATAGTCTTAAAGGTTTACAGAGGTAGTGGTTTTATTTTCAATAACCCTAGTTTTCATGCTTTTGTTATAATTAAATTATCTAGGTTATTATTTATTTAATATTACCGTTTTAAAAATAATTAATCTAGTTTCAAAAATAATTACTGATCTTATATTATTTATTTGGGTTTACCTATTGAATTTATAATATGTACTTTACTAATTTTAGTTTTATAAAAAAAATTATGCATACTAGTGCATATTCTTTTAATTTGTTTTTATATCTGTAATTAGATAATTTTAGGAACTTTCAATAGATAAAACAAATAAAGCTAAAATTATGTAACTAGATTACCCAAAAACCTATAGAAGTAAATGATTATATCTGCATTCAATTTTATTTAAATCTACTTATCTAAATTAAGCATACCTGTTGTACTAGAGTACTACCTTGCAAGAGGCATGGAAAAATACAGTTTTGGTAATTTTCCTATCTATTAGTTA
>LPNX010496287.1:12566-30805 GCA_001517045.1 Pseudotsuga menziesii | reverse complement strand
TATTCATGCAAAACTCTTAAAAAATTTTGATGCAGAAAACAAATATTAACTAAACTTAAACAAGTAGAGCCTGTCAAATAGATGAGGTGAGAATAGCCTAACGAGGTTGTTCCTCCCAACCAACTCGTGAAGAAAATCTGAACAACACTTCTCAGGACCCCTGAGCTTGTCTCCTGATCCTCTTGGTAGGGCACTGGGTGAGAGATCTAATCTTGATATTCTCTGCAACTCTACTGAGTGTTCAGTAGTAACTCAGTCCTGCTTACAATAGTAAGAACTTTAGCTTAGAATAGTTGCACAAGTTCAGTCTTCAGCACTTATCCCCTCAAACTTACTTCAGCTAGTCCCCTCTATCGAAATTCACATATGCACTTCATTCACTCAGAATGATAAAAAATCGAGAATATGCAGCCTCAGTTGTCTTCAATTGGAAGTTTTATAAGCATGCCTAGGTCTTCTAGGTCAGTTTTTACTTAATGAACCACCTGCATCTGTTCCACTTTCTTGGGGAATCATGACCACAAATATAGGGAAGTTTCCACCTGCAACAACTATAAGTAGTTTGAGGATGTTGCCACTTGTCAATATGCTCTCAACCCAGTCTCCTCCACCAAGTGACCAGTAAACACTCATTTAATAGCTTCCCTAAGCTATTGTCTCATCTTTTATTTATTAATTAATAAAATATTCTACAATACATTAAATTAAGGCTTGACCCCATTTGGTCATTAATTACAAACTTTAACATAAAATATAACATAATGTTCCTCAATAACATAAAATTGTTTTGCAAATTGGGCAATGTGATAGAAAGCTAGTTTGGGATCATTAAATTATTCAAGAAGCATAAACGTATGGTGCTCCAGAAGGCTCCACAATTCATAGCAATAAGTCAAATCCATTTCCTATTCATGTGGATTTAATGTGTGATATTGTAGACAAAGAAACTACTTGTTTTGAAGCAGTTGTTCAAAATAAAGAATGTGTAGAAGCTACGAAGGAATGATACCAATCCATAATGAAGAATGATGTATGGGAAGTAGTTCCCAAGATAGAAGGAAAAAGTGTGGTATCTTCTAAATGGATCTACAAGATAAAACATACAGCTAATGGAAGTATTGAAAAGTACAAATGCATATTTTTGGCCCATGGATTATCTCAAACAAAAGGAATCGATTATGAAGAGACATTTTCTCCAGTAGAAAGGTACATTTCTATCAGAACCGTCATGGCTCTAGTAGCCAAGAAAGAATGGAAGTTACACTAGATGGAGGTAATGGTGTTATTGAAGAATAAGGTTACATAGAACAACCAAAAGGTTTTGAAGTCAAAGACATAAGAACACATGTCTGTAAATTAAATAAGGCTCTAGACATACTTAAACAATATCCAAGAGCTTGGTATGGAAGAATCAATAGTTTTCTGACGAGCTTTGGATTTACCAAAAGTAAGGTTGATCCTAACCTTTACTTCAAGGTTATGAATGATGAACTTGTCATATTATTGTTGTATATGGATGAATTATTCCTTATAGGTAATGATAATAAAATATTAGAGTGTAAGAAGAAGCTTGGTACAAAATTTGAGATGAAAGACCTTATGCTGATGCATTATTTTCTAGGTCTTGAGGTATGGAAGAGCCTAGAATGAATCTTCATTAACCAAGGGAAGTATGTAGTGGAAATATTGAAAAGGTTCAACATGCTAGAATGTAAAACCATGGCCACACCCATAGATACAAACTTGAATTTGTTGGCTGATGCTTGATTAGAATTAGTGGATGTGACACTGTACAGACATATCATTGGTTCATGATTTCTATAAGGAATACCTGACCAAATATATGATTTTCTATGAACATGTTGAGTCATTATCTCGTTGAACCCAAACATGTTCACTTGGTATATGAAAAGCATGTGATGAGGTACCTAAAACATATGATAGACTATGGTCTCATTTATACTAGAGAACATGACTTCAAACATATGATTATAGAGATTCATATTGGACAAGAAGTGTTTCAAATAGAAAGAGCACTTTAGGAGGATTTTTTAGTCTGGGGTCAGCCATGATCTCATGGATAAGTAGGAAGTAGTCTAGTGTTTCTCTTGGAACTACATAAGTAGAATATATTGCAACTTGTTCCTCCAGTTGTGAATCCATATGGATTGGAAAGTTGTTATCAGATGTATTTGATCAAGAGATGGATTCTACCATGATTATATGTGATAACCAAAGTTGCATGAAGATGATAGAGAACCATGTGTTCCATGATAAGATGAAGAACTAAGAAATATGGTGTTTCTAAATTCATGACATGGTACGGAAGCGATTTATAAAGCTCCAATACATGAGCATAGATGAGGAAGTTTCATATGTGTGGACTAAGCCTCTCTCTTGTGTGAACTTTCAACACTTCTGAGACAAGCTTTTTTTTTTCCATAAGGACTTCCCTCAAAAGGGGGAGTAGTTGAATCCTTATCAAAATAGGTAGCTCAATTGGGATTGATCATCCTTAGACTTGATCTCCTAATTCTGAAAGGAAGGATCATCCAAAGATGTTGATATTAGGATTTATCATCCTTATACTTGATCTCACATTTTGAAAGGAAGGATCATCTTAAATGTTTATCTTAATAGACTTGATCCCGTAATTCTGAAAGGAAGGATCGTCCAAATATGTTGATTCTAGGATTGATCATCCTTAGGCTTGATCCCCTGATTTCGAAAGGAAGGATTGTTTTAAATGTTGATATTGATGGAATTAATTCTGTAATTCAAAAAGGAAGGATCATCCAAGTATTTTTTATGTTTGGATTGATCATACTTAGACTTGATCCCATAATTTTGAAAGGAAGGATCATATTAAATGTTGATCTTGATAGACTTGATCCTATAATTATGAAAGGAAGGATTGTATTAAATGTTGATCTTGATGGACTTTATTCCATAATTCTGAAAGGAAGGATCATCCAAATATGTTGATGTTAGGATTGACCATCCTTAGACTCGATCCTATAATTCTAAGAGGAAGGTTTGTATTAAATGTTGATCCTAATGGACTTGATCTCATAATTATGAAAGGAAAAATCATCCAAAGATGTTGATGTTTGGATTGATCATACTTAGAATTTATCTTGTAATTTTGAAAGGAAAGATCATCTTAAATGTTGATCTTGATGGAATTGATCCCATATTTCTGAAAGGAAGGATTGTCCAAGATGATGATGCTAGGACTAACCATCCTTATAATTTATCTCATAACATGTTGCTGCTGCAACTACTTCCCCAAAAGTTTTATATTTTAGGCCCCTCCTTTCATATTTTTTATTTCTAAACTTTTTTCCCAACTCAGATAAACCCTCCCTGCATACTTAGTCTTTCCTAGAATCTTGAACAGAAGGTTTTTCCCTTAAGACTGAAGTGTGATTCTAGTAAAAAATACTTAGGTGTGACCAAGAAGCAAGACTTACAAGAAGTGTTAAAATATCGTAACTTCAGAAGATATTCTATTGTACTTTTGTTGTATTATCCTTTGGATATGTTCTTCCTCCATTTGAAGATGTCCTGGATGTAATTGGTCATGTAAAAGTCATGAGGTAAGCCATCCTTTGTGAGTTGGGGAAATAGTACCCACAAAAGTAGTATATAAAATGTATTTTGAGTCTCCGAAGGTAGGTCAGCCCTAATTAGGGAACCTGAATGACCTAGTTAGTTAGTTGATACACTCACCTAATGAATATAAATAGGTGAGGTGCCTCTATCATTGATGCACATATCACACTCAAGTATTGCGCTGTAGAGAGAGAGAGAGAGAGAGAGAGAGAGTCTATTGTGGAATATGAGAAACTATTATTGTTGCTTGGGTTTTACAATGTCTTGGTTGAATTCTATACTGAGGAATTTTGGCGGGGTTTTTTTCCTTGTGGTTTCCTCGAGGAAAATATTTGTGTTCTCTTGTGTTGTTGAATTTGTCTTTCTTTTAGTGATTCTTTGCATATTGTTATGATATTATGATGCTAAATATTTTAGATATTGTATAACCATTAAAAATATAACATGATATCGGAGATACCCTGAAAGAATTCTTTGTGTAGCTAAAACAATGCTACAGCTTCAACTATTGAATTTTAGGGTTTCAAGCTTGAAAACCCTAAAATACCAAAACTAGTAATTTTGGTACTTTCTCCATATCTCGATATTGGAGAATCCTTAGGAGAAAATTTTTTTAAAGGACAAAGATAAATTCCTTATATACCCTGTGTAAACTTTTCAGCCTCATATTCACTATAATTTAGGAGATAATATTCCTCCAACTCAGGGTTCCAGCCTCTTCAAGATTTCAACGTTAAACATGTGACCTAGGGAGAATCGCTATATCATGGGATAGAAAAGTATAAATGAGATTTATTAAGATTTTATAGAAAGGGAAAGGAGTGTAGTTTCTATGGTAAAACTGTCAGACTCCGAAGGTGAACGAGTGACATGTGGAAATCTGTACATGTTCGCTATGATGAACAGTATTGAAATAAGTCACCTTGAGAAAATGATCATAAGTCCCCATTGGTAAAACCAATTATTCTCTAATATGTAATTATGGAAAGAGGAAAAGAAAGGTTATGTCAGTGCAAATTTTTAGACACAGAGGATTAGTACGTTCAGAGATATTGCAGAAACAAGATCAGACACTTTGCACACTAGGGCTTCATGTTCCAGACACTTCCATCCACCTATCAATTGAAGAAGGAAGACCATAAAATTCGCCCTAGGAAGGTGCATATCTCTATGTAAGAATTTTCTCATTATGTTAACTTTCATTTTTTGACCTAACACTATTGCCGAAGAAAACTAGGGCATCAAATAATTTCCAGTTCTATCCATAGTTTTGGGAAAATAAGTATATTGCTCAGCTTGCCTTGAGGAGGTGCATCTTTCTATCCAATCATATATGAAATATACTTAAGGAGGACCATAAAATTATACCTAGGAAGGTTCATCTCTCTATGTAAGAAGTTTCTCATTCTGTGAACTTTCATTTTTTGACCTAACACTATTGCCGAAGAAAAATAGGGCATCAAATACTTTACAGTTCTATCCACAATTTTGAGAAAATAAGTATACTACTCAGCTTGCCTTGAGGAGGCGCATCTTTATATCCAATCGTATATGAAAGATACTAAAGTTTGAAAATTAAGGTTTCTTTATCAAACCCTAGGTCCACCAGAAGTGGTCTTTCAAAATATCCTTCAAGCAAACATCAAGTTGAAGCATTGTCAGTGTTAAGTTTCATCGTCTCTATTTCCATTTGAGGTTCTCATTTTTATCATAACAACAAATAGTACCAAGCTTTAAAGAGTCAAGAACTTCTAAGCATGGAATTATAGAGTGCTTAGCATACTTAAAGAAGCATGCCATGAAGAACTATGTCAAATAAGAAGCTACAGATATAGATGAAGATGAAGTCGAAGCCAAGAAGGACCTAGTCAAAACAAAGATGACTATTTTCACCTCCATTGGATCTCATAGGTATCATTCTTGAAGAAACATGAGGATATGTTTGATGCAATGAATAGTATGAAAAAATATGACCTTGGAAAATCAAATCAAAGAATGTGAAGAAAACATTCAATCATTACTTCACAAGAAGACCTCATCTCAAGGAGCAATTAGAAGTCATTGAAGACAATGACAAAGAAGCAGAAGCATAAATTACAACTTTGAATGGTCTTCCAAATATAGTCGAGAGAATTGTCCTAGTAGGAATATCACATATGAATAAATGCATGATTGACTAAAGAAGAGATGGCAATCAATCCCTAACAACCCAGTAAAAGAAGAATAAGGAAGAACATTCCCGCCAGTAATAGAAGGACATCTCACGACTCAATAGTTTGGTTGTGATGAGAAAGGACACCTTGTAAAAGAATGTCCCAAGAAGGAATAATGGAAGGATGATATGATTTAAGAAGTACCATCCGATCATACATAATGATGTATGGATATGAGTTCTAAACATGAAGGGAAGTTTTGTAAATTCTTCCAAGTAAATCTACAAAACTAAGTATATCGCCAATCGAAGTATCAAAAGATATGAAGCAAGGTTCGTGGGTTTTATCAAAAGAGAGATTCGATTTTGGAAAGAAATTGCTCCATGAGCTAGACACACCTCTTTAGTAATGGATATTACACTAGAAAATTGGTGTAATCAATGTAAAATAATAGATCAAGCAAACTATAGAGTTTGATACTCTCTACAGAGAACCACGTATGTACATAAGGATTTGTACAAACTCAGTAGGCACCCATGGGATAGCGCATACAGTTACATGAGAAACTCGAGGATAAACTAGAGTGATGGAGGTTCAAACCTTTACTATAAGGTTGAAGATAAAATCCTATAAATGACACGAAAAAACTTGCAACAAAGTTTGAGATGAAGGATCCTAATATCTAGTGACATAGATGGATACAAGTAAGAATAACAGTAGAGGAGACTTCCTGTCACCCCAATGTCCTAATATAGATGTAGATGGAGGATGGTTCTCCACCTAAGAGGGAGTGACTACAGTATATCTCAAAGTTCAAGAATATTGACATGATTCTTGATATTAGAAGCATGATGAAATCCAAAACACATTTTACTTATCCAAGTCAAATATGCAGATCAAATGGTGTGGTACCTAAAGGGTACTGCAAAGGTATGATGACTTTGATTGAGTTGGTATTACTATGTACTCCAACATATTGTAGAAATAAAAGTGTTTATCTAAATGCAACCAAGGATGAACATATTGTAGCTAAGAATAAAGCAAGTAAATATTCCTCAAGTAATGAGGAATATGATCCAGAAGAATCATACCGATGAAGATGAATATTATAATCTTATCCATTTCATCATTGGATAAGAGGAGATGCACTAGAAATACACACAGACACCGTTCTATGTGATCTATGGTGTAAGAAGACTTGCTCAGTATTTCTGATCATGAGAAAGCTAGGAACGGGTCCTCAGAATTAGACAATGAAGTTGAACACATTTGACAGAGTCTCCAGTAATTCAAGAAGACAGAAATCAAGATGGATTCTACCAAACAAACAAAGATAAGTATTTGAATAGTCATTTCCTATATGTTCAGATGTTCAAATATTTGTACATGATATGTTTCTATATTTAGGAAATGTATACTAGAATATTTGTAGTTTACTACTAATATGCAGGTGATGGGTTAAGTGGCTTAGATGATTGTTGCATTAGCAGAAATAGTTGCATGATTATATATATCTTTATGCATTAGAAGTTGCCATTTTGAGTATGTTATGAAATGTTTCTAATCATAACAATTGTATTTGACTTGTAGGAAGGATTGTATGCAATCACCTACAAGAGAAGAAATGATGAAGTTACAAATGTACGATACAATTGTGTATATACAAGAGAAGA
Organism: Pseudotsuga menziesii; assembly: GCA_001517045.1. Classification (NCBI taxonomy): domain Eukaryota; kingdom Viridiplantae; phylum Streptophyta; class Pinopsida; order Pinales; family Pinaceae; genus Pseudotsuga; species Pseudotsuga menziesii. Next base: position 23,364 of record LPNX010496287.1, on the reverse strand, counting down.
ATGATGCAATTATAGATACACAAAAGAAGAATGATGCAAGTTGTAAATGTACGATGCAATTGCAGAGGTATAAGAAGAGAATGTGGCTGAAGGGAGCTATAAAGATCGTGTTCCCACCGAGGAATGAGTAGCAGATGTATTGACTAAGCCTCTAGCTCATGTAAATTTTGAATACTTTTGAGAAAAGCTTGGTGTAGTTTGAAAGGACCTCTCTTGAAAGAGGGAGTGACAGTAGAGCTTGGATGCAGTGGTAAGTAGATCAATCTAGGGGAGGGTACGTCTATCTTGGCTTGTTTGGCCCGAAAGGGTTAGTAAGCCAGACTAAAGACATGTCGATCCCAGGGGGATTAGTATGTATGGATAGGATTGTTTGGATCGAAAGGGTTAGTAAGATAGACAAGGATTGTTTGGTCCCTAGGGAGATCTATCTATCTAACTAGGATTATTTGGCTCAAAAGAGTTAGTAAGTTAGACAAAATGTCAAGATGGATCTACCAGATAACTCACCATGATGCTGCTCTAAAGAAGATGAAGGGAAATATGTATCCTCAGTATTTCTATATGGTTGATTTTTGATGACTGCTGAGATGCTTGATGGTTGTTATAGTATTGCTTTACTGATTGATTGTTGATGACTGCTGAGATGCTTAATGGTTTTCACAATATTTCTATACTATTGATTGTTGACGATTGTTGTTGATGTTTGATGATTGATGCAATATTGTTATACTATCGATTGTCAATAATTGCTGATGATGGTTGCTAATATGTTTTGATGATGGTTGAGTCGATTATTTCAGTATTGTTATACTCGTTCTTGCTAATATACTTGATGGAATGATTGCTTCAGTATTGTTATACTGATTGTTGAGATGTGTGCCTCAGTATTACTTTAATGATGAGTGTTGAGTTAGTTGCAGTGTTGTTACACCGATGATTGATGATTATTGAAGTTTCAGTGTTACTACAGTGATGATTGTTAATTGTTGAGATAATTGCTAAGGAAATTTCAGTATTTCTATATTGATGTTGATGATGTTGTTGCTTTAGCATTTTGAAGCTTATGATGTGGTTATGGTCCCAACACCGTGTGTTGATGTTGTTGTGTCATAATCTTGTGTTGATAATGTTGATATGGTTGTAGTCCCAACACTCTATGTTGATGATGTTAATGTGGTTGTGGTGCCAACACCTTGTGTTGTTGTTGATATGATTGTGGTCTTAGCACCCTGTGCTATTGATGTTGATGTGGTTATGGTCCCAACACCTTGTGTTTTTGTTGATATGATTGTGGTGTTAGCACCCTACGCTATTAATGTTGATATAGTTGAAGTCACAACACTTTGTGTTGATGATGATGATGTTCCAACACCTCTATGCTGGTAATGCAGATGACGATATAACATTACAGATGATTTGGTTTTTAGTACTAACATGATAATGAATTTGTTGATTGTTTTGGTATTTATATACTGAAGATACATATGATGATTTTTCAGTATTCCCATATTGAAGATATAGATGATGTTTCAATATTTACATACTCAAGATGAAAATTATGGTGATTTAGTATTCGTATACTGAAGATATAGATGATGATGTTTCAGTATTCCCATACTGAAGATGCATATTATGGTGATTTAGTGTTTCTATATTGGAGATACAGATGATAATGATGTCTCAGTATTCCCATACTGAAGATGCAGATGATGATACTTATGATACAGATGATGATGCCTTCAGTATTCACATACTAGAGATACAGATGATGATAGTTCAGGATTCACACACTGAAGATTCAAATGATGATGGTTCAGATGATGATGTTACAAGATGAGGATTCAACACTGATGTTGGAAAGTAGATGATTTAGAAGATGTTGATATTAAATATGATGGTTCAATGTTTACACAATGATGTTGGGAAGTAGATGATTCAGAAGAAGATCCAGTATTCACATACAGATGTTTTAGAAGAAGATCTAGTATTCACATACTGATGTGGAAGAAGAAGATTCAACATTCACATACTTATGTGACAAAATAATATTCAGTATTCACATACTGATGTTACAGAAGAAGGTTCGGAAGATGATTCAGTATTCACATACTAATATGGAAGAATATGATTCAATATTGACATACTAATGTTACAAAAGAGGTTCAATATTCAGAAGATGATTGAGTATTCATATACTGACGTGACAGAAGTTGATTCAGTATTTACATACTAATGCTACAGAAGATGATTCAGTATCCACATACTCATACTACAGAATATGATCTAGAATATGATACCGATGGTATATGATTCAACACATATAGAAGATGATTTAGTATCTACATACTAGGATTACGAAAGACGATACAACTGAGATTGATGATGAATATGTATGATGATGTTCCAAAATTTCCTATGACATATAAAGATTCACTAATCAGTTGTACAGTTGTAATAATGGTTGTTGTTGATGTAGAATACCTTCCTAGTTAAGAGGGAGTGTTAAAATAATGGAACTTTAGAAGATATTCTATTGTACTTTTGTTGTATTTTCCTTTGGAGGTTTTATTCCTCCATTCAGAAATTTCCTTGATGTAATTGGTCATGTAAAAGTCATGAGGTAAACCCTCCATTGTATTTCAGGGAAACAATACCCACAAAAGTATTATATAAAATGTATTTTGAGTCTCCCAAGCTAGGTCGGCCCTAATTAGAGAACCTACCCGACCTAGTTAGTTAGTTGAGGAACTCAACTTATGAATATAAATAGGTGAGGAACCTCTCTCATTAATGCACATATCACACTCAAGTATTGCGTTGGTGAGAGAGAGAGAGAGAGAGAGAGAGAGAGAGAGAGAGTCTACTGTGGAAGATGAGCAGCTATTCTTGTTGCTGGGGTTTTACATTGTTTTGGTCAAATTCTATACTGAGGAATTTTTTTGAGGTTTTCTTTCTTGTGGTTTCCCCGAGGAAAATATTTTTGTTCTCCTGTGTTCTCTTATGTTGCTACATTTTTCTTTCTTTCAGTGATGATTTTGTTATGGTTATGATATTATGATTCTAAATGTTTTAGATATTGTATAACCATTAAAAATATAACAAGAATCCTACTCTAATTTAAGATCAATGGCTGAGAATCACTCCAATCAAGATCCAATGACCAAAGAAATGGCGGGAGAGGAAATGGGCATTCGGAGAGTTAAAGTTTGAAATTCATGAAAATTGGACAATCTGACTTCCAATTTCTGTCTTCTGCAGCAGGCAGAAGTGAAAAGATGGAAGCAAAAGGTTAATGTTTGAACCACGTAAAAAGATTGATCTTTTGCTTTCCGCTTTCGGATTTCCTAAAGGAGGAAGTGAAAGGTGAAGGTGGAAATGCAGAAGTGGAAGATGCAAGTTTCACTTATGAAAATGTTACAAACCCGATTTATGACTCCCACATAGATCCAATAGTCAAGAAGGTTTTCATGCAAATCAACGGCTCATAAAGGTGAAAAAGAAAATGGAGGAAGCAGAAAAGCGGAACCAGAAGATGCAGGTTTTGATCAAGTAAGGGTTCGAATCCCATTTTCCAATTTCAACATAGTTTGATAGTTTAGAAATATTTCTTCTATATCAATGGATCAGAAGGTTTTGGAAGGGAGGAACCAGAAATGGGGAGGTGGAAAAATATATTTCTGACTCAATAAAATTCATGAATCCGACTTTTGATTTCTGGAAGGGTGGAGGCAGAAGGGAGTTATCAAGGCGACATGATATGATGGTTCAAATTAGACCCGATCCATATTTGTTTTAATATGATCTGTCCATTTTCTATTTGTTTTGTGACTGTGAACCTTTAGGGAAAATGAGAAATATTTGTCTCGAAACTTAAACTGTGTTCTCTTTCTTAACAGGGCGTTAATCATCGCTTTTTTGTTATATTTGAATAAATGACATATATCATTAGACTTATAACTAAAATAGCGGTGATTAGTTACATTCTCAATTGAGAAATTATTATTATTTATAGATCATATATATCTCTCATGATGTTCTCTTTATGTGTTACAGGTACTATGGTTCACCAAATGCAGATTGGCGATTGCGAGAGAGGGAAAGGGTTGCAGTTTTCAACAACTTAGATTCATGGCCGGTACAGATATGTGGTCCCTAAGAAGTATGTTGTCTTGACTTGAGCAAATAGGATAAATCTTTTATATCTGCGAGATTGGTTTAAAGACATGGGAAAAATCAAGGAGCATGTATTTCCATCAGGGCAAGGCCTGTGTAATTTTCTTTATTTCTTTTTGAAATCGTTAGATTAAGCCAGGTGGGAAAATAAGAAGCTTGTGAATCCCCTAGTGATGAATAGAATTAGTATAAATAGGGTTGTAGAGCACCATAGAAAGGAATTTTCCTGGTGAAATAATTATGGACTAGTTATGTAAAAGAGCTACCTCTTTGCTAATAAGAAGGATCATTTTGCTGAAACAAAGGGCCTGCACAGAGATTTAATCAAAATGTGTGTAATGCATACTATATAACTATTTATCCTTTCTTTCGTACATCATACAATGAGATTGTTCTTGTAGCATGGATTTCTCCTTGCTGCAGGGGTAGGAATGGATCCCCTCTGTCTATAGGACAAAAGGGTAGGTTCCTGCGTGTGGAAAATGTAGTAAAGGAATCAAATAGAAGGGTAGGTTCATGCGTACTATTTATTCTTTCTTCCATACATTATACAACGAGATTGTTCTTGTAGCAGGGATTTCTCCTTGCTACAGGGGTAGGAATGGATCCCCTCTATCTATAGGACAGAAGGGTAGGTTTCTGTGTGTGGATGCAGTAAAGAAATCAGACAGAAAGGAAAGCAAACAACAAAAAGGAAAAAACCATGAGCCCCTCTGTAAACAAGGTTAGGGCTTTGCCTTCGCTATCCACAAACAAATATTAAACAGAATCAAACATGCAAAACATGTTAGAAATCAAACCTGCAAACAAATAATGGTCAGAAAACAACTAAACTAACAAAGCAAACACATAAACAACGCTATTTTATACCTCTTCTTTGGTGAAATGGGCCACCATGTCCTGGCTGGAAGAAGCACCTCCCTATCTCACTCAACAATGGGGGAGCTATGGCTCAATGGGGAAGGGAAGCGAGATGGATGTGGGTGGCTTGAGAGGCAAAGAGGTCTCAAGGCATCCATGGGTAGCATAACAGTATGCAAGAGAGGACTTGTTTGAGAGTGACCCCCCACCATCCTTTTATATCTTTTTTGGGGACTTTTAGGGTTTTAAGCCCTTGGTCAGGGCTTTAGCCCCTTTTTTGGGATTTTATCCCCTTCTTCCCTAACTTTAGCTCCTTTTAGGGTTTTAAAGCCCTTTCCTTCATAATTAAGAGTTTTTTAGGGTGTGGGGGTCTAACGGAGTCATACGAGGGTAGATCATGGGTGTCCTTGGGTGGTGTAAGCCATGTAGAGCTGAGTGAGGGATTTTTTGGGTTAATAGATTGCCCCTTGATGTGTGAGGCCAGGAGCTCATCGTATGGCTGATGAACATCATAGGATTTGCTGCGTAGAGATGGTGCTTCCAGGGCTGGGGCATGGTGGATTTTGGTTTTTGTATTAATATGTTTCCCATCAATCGGTGAGATACAAATAATGTGTGACATGTATATGGACGAGGAGGGCATCCCCATGCTCATGACAATGTCAAAAGAATAATTTGATCTATGCTCTAAAATACAAGAGTTGATCATATATAGTTGATGATACAATAATGGTTGCCTCAATGTGAGGATAAATACAATACTGATCTGGTACATTGGACCCATGGAATTCTCATGGAATGCTATATCTTCATGACTGATGGTCTGCTGGATCTGGAATGGTACATAGCTATATGGACTCATTGATTGAGAGTCAAATTCTCTGTGGTACAAGTATGCTACATCAATCATAAATATTTATAGAAGCATTGCTAGGGCTTCTGAACACTGTCTCCAACGCAACCCAAAAATCACGAGGGACAGAACCTGTTTAGGTCCCTTGAGTAGACTCATCAATGTGCTAGAGTCAGGTGACATCCGAGGTCTCTGACCAAGTACTATGCAGACCAAACCTTGTACAAATCTCAATGATGTGATGATGTGGTTGGATTCGAGCACGTGAGAAACAACCATCACAAGAGGCAATAAGGACTCCTCTCAAGTGGTCCAAAGAACTCATCAATGAGGTCAATGAAACTAGGATACAGGGACCTCTAGGTCTATCCTTTGGAATATGTGTGTTTTGGTCGACAGAGGGAGACCTACCCCTAGTCAAGGCAATGGTGTTTCATTGACCAGAAGCGTGAGGGAGATAACCGAAAGGTGTGAGACAATCTGCGAATTGACCCACTGAATGGGGGCGGGGGAGGGGGAGGGAAAGAATTGAATAGGGAAAGGGGGAGTGTGGTAGACTGAAACTTCCTTTGTTTAGAGTATGATGACAAGAAGGACGAGGAAGCAAATGAAATTGAATCACGAGAATGGGATCATAGCTGTAATATCGGGACTGCCACTGTAGATGGGAAATATTTGGGGGAGGTAGAGATCTTTTATATTGATGGGATCCAAGGAAGACACATTGCAGAGTACTCTGAACAAAGGTGACCTAATGTGGGAATGCTTCCAAACTATTTTCTGTCGGGTGGTGTCTAGGGACACCATTGTGTTACGATCTTGTGAATTTTTAGTGAGCCCAAGAAGGTAAATGCTCGATGGTGCTTTCAATTTTAGAGAGTTTGAAAGAACAAAAAAGACTCCAGTCGGGGCTCTTTTTCGTTTGTAGTCTCCTGTGCCTGAAAAACGATAAAAATATACATAGGAGAGCTCGCCCATCCTTTGGGGGATGAGAGACTTCTTTACTGTTGGTAGTCCAATCAGGATGGAAAAGGTTAAACCTATAGTGACTGGATGGTCATTCAAATACTTTTATGAGCATGAAAGAAACCAAGTTTTCTCAGTAATATTTTCTTGATGAGAAGGATGGAAAAGAGCTTAACAACAACTCATGGTGAGCGTTTTCGTGAGGTGTGACCCCTCTGCCCGAGAAAGCATAAAAGTATGCAGAGGGAACGGTCTTAGCTTGAATACGCCAAGGTGTCCTTTTCAATTGATGGTCTACATGGTCCACAAAAGGAGGTAAATGAGACGGTGCAGATGCCCTTTCCTATACTTTAGTGAGTGGGAAAGGAAGTAGCTATGCTCGGCTATATTTTCATTGTTTTAAGGAGTCAAAAGAGAGCTTAAAAGAAACTCTGGTACAGTCAACCGATTGTGGTGGCACAGACAGTGCCCCATGTCTTGACGGTGGAAAGTGGTCTGAAGGTCATCCATGTAGTATGGATGGAGCAGAAGGCTCTCAAACATACCAATACATGCGTGGGATAGATTGCAGTAGACGCTCGTGAGTTGGTGTAGTAGAGGCACACAAACCGAGGTGGTTCTTAGACAGAGGTCAGGAGAGCATGTGTGTGTGTTGTGGTGGATGGAATTGACTACATGAGATGTGAGTGTAAGTCCATGGGAAATTCTATGCTAAATACATGCAAGAAAAATAAATTGTTTTGTGGACAGTGGTCCAGAAGTCCGTGTAAGGTGTGGTGAATAGAAAAGACAACTATATGTTAACATACAAAAAAAAACTGAAAAATGGTAACCCTTAATGGGAAGTGGCCTGAAAACCCACACGAGTTGCGGTAGGAAAGAGCAATTAAAGTACAAGTCTGCAGAAACTTGCATCACCATGATGTGGCTCGTAAATCGAGGTAGTTTTCAGGAAACGGTCCCAAAATTTGTTTGTTAAACATGAGACAACGGTCTCATAAGGAGATAGAAATTTGGACCCGGAGGTGTGAGAGGTGTCTCGAACAGGTTCTGTGTGACTTTGAATTAGCAGCTAATGGTTCTTCCTCTGAATGGGGGTCTTTGATTTGTGGTAAAAATGTTTCAAAACAAAAAAGGGAAAAAACTATGCTATAAGGGACTCATAGTGGTTATATGAGGCATAGACTCTATTGAGGTGGAGCCCATTGTGCAGCTTCTTCAAGAGTCGACTGTCTGAGTCAGCAAAGAGGTATGCCCCCTTGCCGAGATGAAGGTCATTAACAAGGTGGGATGATGGAATCTGGTCTTTTATGGGAAGAACTGATTCCACACTATGGTTTAAAGGGAATGGGGTAAAACCAGAGGCGGTCTTACAGATCTCTCCCTCATTGTGTGAGTGGTGTCATGCTAGATCAGGTGGATCTTCCACAAGCGATGAGACGAAAGGGTGACTGGTGCTAGCAATCATGTAAATGGTATTGGTTGTGGTTTTTATGGCCTTGCTCCTGGTCTCTGTTGGAGGAAGAGGGGTAGGCCTGGAGACGGAAGGAGTCATTGATGGACTTGGAGGTAGGTGAAACATCATCTCAATTGGATGGACATGAGTTAACACATCCTGGGGCATTAGAGGTAGGGTAGGTGGTTCAAGGTACCACATAGGATCTCCCAGTGTGAAATCCTATAGATTGTGGGCTTCCAAGACAGACTTACTCACAATCTCTGATGGTAGGAAAAGGAAAAGGATCATGTTGATCAAGAATGAACCCCAATGTTCCCTTGGTAACTGAGGTTAAGGTTGTGACTGAGGTTGCAGCTGTGGCTGGGTAAACAATGGAAGAGACGGGTCTGATGGACCATCAGTGATGGTGGAGACAAGAGGGTCTATAGAACTGGACATCATGTAAATGGACATGGTGTCAGAAGAAGGAGGTGGGGGGTGAACTTCTTCGATCAGAATGATATTAGATTCAAGGGAATGTTAACAGAGGTTGGCTAAATCCATTCAGAACTCAGGAAAGTCTCATCAGTGGTGAGAATAGTGTCCATACAATCCATAAAGGGCACAAGCATGATTTGTTCTCAGTGACTTGTTTCTAACTATTGGCACGGTTGGAAGTTCAACCACAGGGAGGTTTTTTGTTTGTATCCATGGCATCCAAATGCACATGGATCATTGGGATTTTAGGGAAATTGTGAGTTGGATGGCCCTGCTACTTGCAGATGATGCAAGGTGGGACTTGTTGCAGCTCTGCAGTAGCTTTTGCATTCTTTCCCCTGGCCCTTTTTGGGTGAGGCAGTGCGAGTGCGGTGGTTGGTTTTTGTGGACTGGTTGGGGGATGGGACTTGAACGAAATGGGTTGCACCAGGGTTAATACCACTTAGGGCATTGGTGGTTGACCTGGTGGATGAAGATACCACACCGGAATTCCCAATGTAAAGTTAGGTAGGCTTAAGGTGGCCATTACCGGCTTGCTCATGATGCCAAGCAGTGGAATGAGGAAGGGAATCGTATGGACTGGAGATGAGCCCAGATAAATCCATGACGGTTGCATGTGGGGATATGGTTGTGGTTGCGACTGTGCAAAATGCTGCTACTACGGATGGTGTTGTAGCTACTATTGGTGTTGCGGATGCGGATGGTGTTGTGGTTGGGGTTGGGGCTGCCGCTTGTTATGGAGAGAAATTCCTATGGCTTGGGGTACCACAACAGACATCTTGACTCCAGAAATCAATTCTTTCCAATATACAATAGAAATTAAATATCTAACACTAAAGGATCATACCTCGTACCTTATTTCGGACGGTTGAAGTAGATCCCCGTTGAACTTTCCAACTTCAACTTGAATTGATAGATTACTTCCTCAACAACAAGTAAACAATACAAGCATACTATATACCTTGGTTTTAGATCTATTCTAGCATATATAATCAACAATGTATAAGCATTTGAAAACATCCATGGATACAATATTCATTCAAACACACATTATTGGATAGAAACAGATATTTTTATTAATATAAAATCAGAGATTACAATAGATACAACCTCTGTCGGCATGTCTGCAAATCGGATAAATTGAATCCCCCACTTGGGCTTCCACCACCTCAATCCTCCATCTCTTGATAGCAAGCTCACAAGCAAAAGGAAAGCTTGGGAAGAACACAAAAGTGCTCCAAGGGACAAAGGGATGTAGACTCAAGCATAAGTTCCGACAACAATGGACTATAGTTTCTTTGCTCTAAATTCTCTCATATGCCTTCAATGTACCATAGAGTTCCTTATATAGCTTTTCAAAGGGGTAATGAAAGGTCGAATCCGAGCGATCTCAAGGCATAGGGAAGGCCAAGAGTCAAGTGAGTAGGATCCATGTCAAGGAAAAATCCAAAAGAATTTTTATTTTGTACACATCTCGATGTATGTGGTTTTAGTGGTCAAACCCACATATATACATGATTAAGGGTTTAAAATTCATGTGTATCATTTTTCGCATGTTTTTAGGGATGTTCAAGGAAACATCAAAGGACAAAAAATGGTCCAAGGGTCTAAGGAGTCTGCAGAGGGACAGGCCGGGAAGGCCATACAAAGTGTGATTCATCTGGAGTGGTAAAATCAGCTATAACAGATGCCCCCTAATGTGTGAGGTCAGAGGGGTCAAATGATGGCCGAAATACATTATAAGTCCATCCCAAAAGTGGACTGATGAAGAATCCCAAATGGAAGACTAGCCATCCAATCAGCATAGTACAATGATAGAACTCTGCATATAACTGCAAATACATATAGCAATCCCAGATACATAAGAGTACAATGGCCATGAATAGGAATGATACAAGATATCACATAAGTGGTCATCGCCACATATAATATACATAGATTAGAATCTCCATGATGAAGATATGCAAAGGACCATGATCTCCATAATGGATGAAGATATACAATGGATC
>LPNX010496257.1:246283-318258 GCA_001517045.1 Pseudotsuga menziesii | reverse complement strand
TTCTTTTCAAAACTATGCCACCTCAATTAATTTATTCTCTTCTATCTACAAACTTTCTTATTTGAGAATCTTTCATTCATCCAATATTGGAGAAAGTGCTAATTATTATCGCTCAGAAATACTTTTCAACCAAAGAGGCCAAAGGTGTCATAAGTATCAGGGAGTAGGTCTGTATCACTGATTAAACTTCCTCTCACTTTTGAATTGGTGCTTGCTAATTTGAGGGGGGTCCCTAGATGATTTGAGACTTCAACCTTAATTTCATGGTGGGGAATTGTACCTCAAATCTGCAATAAAATACTCAAAATATGCACTTTCTTCTTCAAATCAGTAGTATAAACTTCAAATTTATGATTAAATATGTTTAAAAAACACAAAATTTGTAAATATGTGGTAATCTTCCCCTATTTTTGCAATGAAAGTTGCATAACAGAAAACAAAATTGACCAAAAGAACAACCTAAAATCAATGTTTTATTGCTTATACAAAATATCCCCCTTATAAATCTGCAACTAAGTTTGAAAACCAACAATGATATTCTAGGAAAATTCCCTTGAAACCACTTGAAAATCCACTGTTTTTGATGATGGGTGTATTGTGCTTGGAATGATAGAGTGAAATGAAAATAAAAATTGCAATTCAAAAGATAATATTTGAATCTCACAAGTTCAAAAACTTCAAAACTAGAACTTTGAACATGTAAGAGCTATGCTAGATACGATTCTTACACATGTATTGGCATATTTTTTTCCAAAAGATGTTAATTTAGTCCTCATTACAAAGTTTCAAACAAATAGGTTACAAGTCAACACAGTGAAAGGTTTTTCTTTTAGGATACATTGATTTTTATACCATGGCCAATGGCTTTTCCTTCACATTTTCTACTTTTACTTTATCCTCTTTTTTTTGACTTTTCCTTTATGGGTGGAATAATCACTGTGAACATGATTTTCTTATAGTGAATCTTATACTCTGGAATTTGTTACTTGATGCAACATTTTTGTCTCATCCACCCTCATTGTATGTTGTTTGGCTTCAAATTTTATTTATATGTTTTTTTCAAGTGTATCCTCACTATTTTACTCTTCAAGTATGCTGTTGATTTGTTCTAACTATTTGGTTTAAGAATTTGAGTTTGATAAGATAATTTTCTAGATGACCATGTGCAATACTTTGATAGTGTTTTGAATGCTTACACTCCTAGAATATGTTCTTGACCGTGTCTAGTTTTCCATGTCAAGGGAATTTTTCATCCTTAAAACTAATTCAAGCTAATCTTGATTTTGTAGGGTGAGGCCTTTGTGCACAGGGATGAAATTCATTCAAAGGAGAGATTAATGGTCCATCTTCGTGTAGTATCACAAATTGTTGAGAGCTAGAATAAGCCAGAAGATAATGATACTCAAGCTAGTCAGTTTGCACGAGCTCTAAAGAAGGTGATATTCTCCTGCTGTTTGATTAATAGCTTTTTTCATTTGATGTTGCATTTGGAAATTCATTGTCAAAAGTATCTTGAACTAGAATATTTAGTTAATCCACTCCATTTCCTATTCTCATGCATGTACATGAACATGCACATATGGGGACATGTTTACTGTCACAGTCATAGTCATCTCCATGCCAACGTCAGGCAGCCTCCAAGTCTGCTTGAATTCCGCAGCTTATTACAGAACTAAAATAAAACCAGGTGATTTAATATAATGTTATGGTCATGTAGGTTCCTTTCCTAGTATCATTAGTAAGTGTCAAGATGTTCTAAGAGTCAAGTGCTGATATAAATTTTCTGTGTCAAAATAATACACAACAATCATTTCCAGCTCTGTACAAGTCTTATTCAATTCTTGAAAATAAAGGTATTTCTGAACTGAGGTTTCTTACAGTCATTTTTTCCAATATTTAGCATCATTATATAGTGTGTTGATGACTTAAAATTACAGCAGTACCCTCTTATTGCAATATGGTGTAAACAATGGTTATTTTGCTTGAATTTCACTGTATTCTCATTTAAGAATGTGTCTTCATGTCCTCTTATCACGGATCTCTTAATGGAGTATGATTAAATATTAAACCTTAAACAAACATAATGGTTGTTAGGGAATAGTAATTTTTGCAATCCCATTAAGCCAATTTCTTGAGTTTTGTTCAAAATTCCTAAAAACGGTTTATGGATTTCATAATATGCTTGATCATATATTGTGAACTTATACAGCCTATCATCCTTTGTCGACCATTAGATACTTAGTTGTCTATTAATCCTTTATACCGTTATAGAGGATTCTGTAAGTTAGGTTCCTAAATTCTTAAAGGGTACTAGCTCAACGCAAGAGCGTCTGCCTTACAAGCAGGAGGTTGGTGGTTTGATTCCTCCATGCCCTAATGATATTATAATATTTGTTAAAAACAACTAAATTAGTAGCCAAAAAATAAGAGATAACTGATGAAACAACGAGAGATAAGTGACCAAACAAATTGACCAAAATTCATATATAAAATTACTAAAAATGACTAAATTAGTGACCAAAAAATGAGAGATGTGAAACTAGGCATTAAAAAGGATGCAACACGTGGCGTTAATGATGAAGCCAAACAATGCATTGATATGGTAGAAAAATAAGACATTAATTTGGATGCAAAACATGACGCTACATAGGAAGAAACATATGGTGCAACAATAGAAGAAATATTTGGCGTCATTTTGGTAGAAAAACACGATGAAAAAAAGGAAGCAAAAATTGGTGAAATTTGGAAGCAAAAATTGATGCATATTTGGAAGTAAAACATGGTGCAAAATGGGATGCTAAAGTGGTAGCAAAAATGGATGCAATATTGGATGCTAACATGATGGTATTAAGGATGCAAATATGGCACTAAAGGGGATGTCATTTAAGAAGCAAAAGAGGATACTCGCCAGGAAGCAAAATCGGACGTTATTTAGGAAGCAAAAATCGACATTGTTTAGGAAACAAAGTTGGACGCTATTCTGGAAGCAAAAAAATAGACGTTATTTTGGATGTCATAAAGGATGCTATCTAGGAAGCAAAAAAAGACATTTTGTGAGAAGCTTTAATTTTTTTACATGACGCGTCCCATTTAGGATCTAGTTTGACCATTCAATGTAAAAAAAAAATTACACTAAAAAGGGACGCTAATTCCAAGATTTGTTGTAGTGGCGTCGGAGATATTTCTTGAATTGTATTCATATCTAGGGGATTTTGAGGTACTAGTTGGTGCTTTCGAGCTTCAATATTTGCTACCCCACCCATACGGTCAATCTCGCTTGTGAATGTCTACTTGAGCATTGGTTATATTGGGGTGACCTTAGTTTCCTTACCTAGGTATCGCAGGGGGTACTTTTAGAGGTTGTTCTGTAGGTTTCCTGGCCAAGTAGGGGTCAGACAGCATAGTTGCTTTATGGTAGTCTCAATCCTCTCCTAGGTGAGGCATACCTATTGCATTCGGTAGCTCACATATCTTCCCCTTGCTTTGCTTTTATTTTGGCTATAGATTTTCTTAGGAGTTTGCGATGTGTATGCTAGATTGCTTAGGGTTGCGTAGTTAGATCGAATATTTTTATTTTTGTTGAGTCATAGTAGATCTGAGTGTGACACTCTACCATTTTCTCCATTTAGCAGGACTTCCGCCTTCTACATCTCGTCCTCCTTTGGGAGAGATAACCAGACAATCCGGGTAGACTGATTGTCACTTTGATTCACACATAGATCTCACCTTGAGTCTGAGATTCCAAAGATCCATTCTTCTACACCTCCCATGTGGGAGGTTGAAACTTCAAGCACATATGGGACTCTGGTTGGGTCTGGCCACCATGTGGTTGGGATATCACACAATGATTTATCACAATTTCCAGACTACATAAACAAATACCGTCATTATTGGTCACATAATTTGAGCGGTGAGACTCACCATGCACCCACTAGCACTAGAAAAATTAAGTATGGCATGTCAGACCTTCGCGAGACCAATCCAACACCCAATGTCAGATCAGGTGTTGACCTTGGTGTTACGCCTAGGGTCAATTTTATTCCTTTCCACATGGAGAGGTTTGGTAGTACTAGTCATATTGCACCTTCTATCTATACAGTGGGAGGACCTTCACACATGCATCCTAGGCCTAGTACCATTGTTCTCATTCATGGAACTGACCCTATACATGTGAATATTGGGGGCACAAGTTAAATCCCTTCCCATGTTCCATCGGCTTTAACATTGGTTCCTTTAAATCTATTTTTTACTACACATCCTCCTCCTAACTCTCATGGTCCTTCGGGCTGGAGTTCTATAGTTATCCATGTTTGTCCCGTGTCTTCTCACATCATAGTGTCATAAGCATATGTGCCTCCTTATATCTCAACAGGGTATGTACCATTTTATGGAAAGTCTTGTGGACCATCTTATGGAGCGTCTTATGTTCAAAATTATACACCTTATGGGTTTGAGTATCAACCCGCTTATCAGTCTTCGAACTATGGATTTGTAGCACATCAGCCTTGAGGTACTATGAACTACAATATGCATCTCTATATGGGTCAAATGAGAGGAGGTTACTATCCCACTAGCTAAAGCCATGGCATTTATAGAAATCAAACCTATGTGTGCCAGCTTTATCAAGGAGCATGGAGCCAAATGGCTCAGCCTAGGCTTCGTTTCCTTTCAATGTTAAATATACCTCACTTTTTAATATTGAAAAATGATCTGGTTTCTCATGACCTGGCATGGCCAGTCGTTCCCACCAAACCTCCTTTCAACATTCCAAAGTTTGAATGTAAGTCTACTAAATACCGTGGTGCACACGTCATGACATTCCACCTATGGTTCTCTACAAACTCCTTGAATCGTGATTCATTCCATTTAATTCTATTTCAATGCACCCTCACAAATCCTACGGTGAAGTGGTACATAGAGTTTCTCAGGGGGACTTATACATCGTTTAATGACCTAGCTATGATCTTCCTCAATCACTTTCCACTACTCGTGCATTACAATGGCGGTACTGAACTCTTGTCAAAATTTTGGTAGGACAAAGCCACCCATATATTTGATCACATTCAATAGCGGCATAGATAGGAGAGATTTATTAAGGACTTCATTCCACCATAGTTCCTTTTGGAATGGTTCCTCATGTATTTATTTCCTTACATAGCGAAGGATGGTTCCACAACTAGAGTGCAGAATGAGGAACAAGCTATATTTAGAGCTCAACAGTTGGATTTGATTTATGCTCAGTTTGGGTTCTTATATGAGATCATACCAAATGCACCTAGATCCAATTTCAACCTCAAGTTTAAACCTGGGACACATGCCGATGGCATTGTTGGCTCCGCAAGTGCTAAGCCTGCAGACTTGGTTACAAACTAAATGAATGACTTATCTATTAACCATCCTACGTCGGGACAAACTTTGGCTTCATATCACCCTACTGAAGTGATGGATGTACTTTCAGTGCAATCATTGAATTAGAAAGGTAACTAGCAACCTGGATGGAATAAGAAGAAAGGTAAGAACAATCAAAAGGGTCAGAATAGGAATGAAAATGATAAAATGACAAGAACAACAATAATGTTGAGGGGGATAAGAAACCTAAGCATAAGGTTAAATTTCCTTGTAAGTTTTGTGGGGATGATCACCTCACTCACCTATTCCCTCAAATAGAAGACACCTATAATTTCATTGCATAGAGCCCAGATGTGTTGAGAAATCCTTTACCACAAAACCATAACCTTTACCGAAAAACTAGAATATGAACTCGAGGATCGTGGACCGTGGTAGTGCTTCTAGTGGGACTCAAAACCCATTAGAAACCATTAGTGTCCATGGTTCCATCAATATTATGTCTACAAAAAATGTTGACACATTCTAATGATTATGGTACATCGTATCCTGACCTAGGCAAAGAAAATGCTCCACCTTAGAGCTCTTTCCGTATTGAGAAACCTAGTGATAATCTGAACTCAACCTCGCATTCATAGGGAGTCTTAAAATGGTCAGGGCATAATCCTAATTCTCAAGCCACCTAGAACTATTCTATCGTCAAGGATTTGGGCTAGACTCCTTGTGTAATGTCTTCTTTAGAAGTTCTTTAAACTTTTCCTCTGCAAAGGAAAGCCTTGTTGTCTGCTCTTGGGGTGGCTGATGGAAGACCTCTTTCAGTGATTAAATTTGAAAATCATGGAGTCCATCCTCACTTGCCTTACTTGTGTCCCTTTTGGTTCATGTAGAGTGTCTAAAAAATACCATCAAGCGTACTGTGATTGATGAAGGCGCTGCGGCTTCTGTGATGTATTTGGCATGTTGGAAGGCTTTGGGTTCTCCTACATTGTCTGATTTGGACACCATGTTGACTTTGTTTGACGGAAGATATTTTTTTCCATGTGGCATACTTCCTTCCCTTTAGGTCCAATTGGGAGGGAATATTGTTGCAATCAAGGTCGAGGTGGTCGATGCACCCCCTGACTATAATATTTTACTGGGTAGGAACTGGATTTATAACATGCAAAAGGTTGCATCATCACTATTTCTAGTTGTTTGTTTTCCTTTGGATGGGAAGATTATGACGATCGATCAAATATATTTTGATAATTCTGGTTCGAAAGCATCGTTAGGATATTCTATCCCGGTTATCAATCATTCTTAGTTGACAACTAAAAGTATTGGGGTGGGCATGTATCCTTTGTTAATGGGAACTTTTAATTCCACTACACCTATTCTTATGATCGATCTAGTCTTGGTAAGGCTTCAACATCATTGAGTTCAGTTCCTTTTCACACTTCACATATGGAGGATCCTTGGAATCTTCCTTGTCCGAGTACTTCGGGTGAGGATCTTATACCTGCCGAGATGGACATGCCGTTGTCTACAACATTTTTGGAATATCAAGCTAATCTTGATCCTGTTGTAGAGTCGAGTCCTTCCTCTTCATGGAAGGAGGAGGAGGACCCTTATGCACTAACTGCTTGGGCAGTGGCGTCATATCACTCACATGACTACCTCAATGGGATATTTCCATCAGATGAGGCTATTCTTGAGGTTATGTTTGGGTTAGAACAACCTTGGGGAGAGTTGCATCATAGATCTTATTTTCTTCCTAAGCTTGATGCTATTTCGTGTGATGAATTTAAGGTGATATTTAGCAAGAAAATTGGTAGGCCCGTGGTCCCATTAGGATATCGTAGCTAGTATGTTGAAGGGAACATGGCTAACTTGTCACCAAATATACCTATCGATATTTCTCGTGTTCCTGGAAAGGTTGAAAACATGTACATTGGGTCGGATTGTTCCCTCGATGAGGTTAGAGAATACACCAAGATTTTTAAATAATTTTGATATGTGTTCACTTGGTCGTATGAGGAAATGTCAAGAATTTACCCTTGCATTGTTGAACATGAAATCAAAACCTATTCAGGTGCTAAACCGGTTCGAAAATGTTTATGTGAAATGAATCCTAGGAAAGCACCCGTTATTAAAGTAGAGATAGAGAAGTTGCTCAAAGATAGCTTCATCTATTCTATTCCCTTAATGGAGTGGGTGTCAAATCCTGTTTTGGTAGATAAGAAGCAAGGAATGATCCATGTATGCACTGATTTTAGAGACTTGAATCAAGCCTGTCCTAAGGATAAATTCCCCACACCATTTATTGATCATATTTTGGATGAGTGTGTAGGGAGCGAAGTTTTCTCCTTTATGGATGGCTTTTCAGGATATAATCAAATCCATATTAAACCCAACGACCGACACAATAATTCTTTCATTTGTCCTTGGGGTACGTTTTCATATTAGAATATTCCTATGAGTTAGTCGATTATGAAGGGACAGCCTTGGTGAAGCCTAGAAATGGGATCTATCTTAAGAAGTTCTATGCATGATTCTCATCCAACGCTAATTTGTTGTATATTATTATGAATTTGCATAGCTTAGTTTTGGTCTACTTCTAGTGATCCAGTTTGTTGAATAGATTCCGTTTGTTGTGGTGGATGTCGACAAGTTCTTCTGTTTATGTAGGATTCACCGATGGTGCTAGCTGCCACACTCAAAACTTAGCTTCGGTTGCTTAGGTGATTTATACCCCTACGAGTCAGGTATTCTCTTCAGGAGGTGTGTTTTTGCAGCCTTCATCCAACAATTTCATAGAGTATAGTGTCGTTATTGAGCTATTATGTGATTCCATTCCACATGGTGTTCACTCTCTTGAGGTACGTCTTGATTCGCAGTTAGTGGTCTCACAACTAAATGGCTTGTATCATGTTAGGGATCCGAATTTGTTACAAAGGTTCTTGCATGTTAGGTTTCTAGAACGACAATTTGAGAACATAACATACATCCATATTACAAGAAATTTTAATCAAGTTGCTGATTCATATGCTAACTATGTACTAGATTGGCATTTGTTTCACAGATGATAAATCATTCACAAACACATTTACACATGTAAATAAAATAATAACCAATCATCATAGGTATTTTTCATTAAAATATATGCCCAAAATGTAGTTTCATAATACATAAATGTCATATACAAAACGGGGCTTCCGAGCCACCAAAATATACTACACGGTCATACAAGAAAAAGTACACACAGGTCTCTAAGCTTGGGGAGGAGGAGGGTGCTGATCATGGTAGAAATATATAGCTCTAGATAGCCAGCATAACCAATGCACCCATGCATGTGGCACACCCACCACCTGGCGCTACATGGACTGAGGAAATTCCTCGACTTGCGTTATGGGAAATCTATGTGCCAATCGAACAAAGTTCATGTAAATTATTTGGAGCGTATGCTCTGCATACACAGCCATAATCTCATCTCCTATTCCCCTCCCTCAATGAAAATGGAATGCATCTAGCCATCATGGTCCCACATCTGCATGTACATGACCAAGTATCACTATATGTCATCACACGAAAACCATGTCTTTTTTATTACATATATCAAAAAACACAAAAAAAATTAATAATTCAAAAAAACAAAGTTTGAGTTGGGACCGTTACCTATATCCCCATATGAAGATCCTGGTGGAATGGGCATATCAGTTTCTCCATGAAAGTCTATCCCCTCATAGGGGTAGTAGTCTATGGAAATGATTTGACTGTGCCACCAGAGAAAGAAGTCTGTTGAGTAGGGGTTGGCCACTCACCCCCCTCCTAGTATTCGCATGACATTGGCCCATCCTATCTCAAATGGATACCGAGAACCATGTGGGGAAATATAAACTCTTGGGCTTATCCCTGACACACGCTCAAAAAAAAATCACTCAAGATGCTTCCGAAACCAAAGTTCCTTATCCTTCCCATCTTGCAGTTCGTAAGTTACTACTTCATGTTGCTCATTAGTAAGGTACTCCAATAATATATAGTATGCTGCATATACTCTACCACATAGAACATAAAAGTCCTTTAATCCTAGTGGAGGGATTCCAACCCCATTATCCTACCAAGTGCCAACAATATGGCCTTTAGCCCTAGGTTCTGGATCGAGTTTGTCGAGATTTGACTCCTAACCTTTTATGTATCTAGGAGGCAATAAACAAGAATGTATTCCTCTATAGTTCGACAACCTCCTATCCCATGAGCTCATAGGTTCACCAATTCCCCTCTACAGGATAGTCCTGTAATGAAATAAATATTTGTTGATGTAATTGTAACTTCGAAATGTATTCACTTGTATTTCTTATGTATTGTATCCCGATGTTTATTCCAGGAATTGTTTGTAATGTAATTGAGTCATGTCATGCCCCAATGTTCCGATTGGGAGTTTCTATAATATAAACAAGTCATGTCAAGTCAATGTGGGTAACCCTCCTGTTGTTCAAGGGTTAAAGTCCCAACAGTTCCGGGGCCCTAGGATTGTTAGACTCACCTAGTGAAGTCAGCCATAGTGAGTTATTGTCAAGTCAAGAATTAGTATAAATAGAGAGTGAGCCTCTCTATTTATCACACACTCACTCACACTTAGTTGTAGTGCATAGCTGAGGGAGAAGAAGTTGTTGAGGCTAGAAAGAAAGAGGCTACTGCTGTCAGGGGATCATCTTACTGTTTTGGGTTTTACTTTTGGTGTTGATTCTATCTCAGAGGAAGTTGCAGGGTTTTCTCTATTTATGGTTTCCCCGAGGAAAAACACTGTGTTCATTGTCTCTTGTGTTTAATTGATGTGCTTGTTATTCTCTCAGTTAAAAGATCCTAATATAATGCTAGCTTAATGTTAAAAATCTAACATGGTATCAGAGCTAACCTGAGATGAACACATTGTGCAACTGCGAGAACTAGGGCTTCCTACTTTTTGGATCTCTCTCCATAGATTTTCAGAAAAATAAGGTTGGGCTGACTCTCCTCCCTAGGGTGCATCTTTCTGTTGAAACAAAATATGATTCTGAGCTTTTTCAGTTTTGGACCCAACATCACTGCTGGAAATTAGGGATTTCCATAGAATTGGAATTTTTTGAGTGAGCCCAGGACTTGATTGATCTCCTCCCCAAAATTGAAGTTTAGAGATCAAGATAAAAGCATTTGGTTGGATAGAACTCTGGGAAAGTCAAACCCTAATATGTTCCTGAACCAACACTACAGAAATTTAGCTCGAAATCCAGATCTGACATCTTGACCTGGTAAGATATAAATCTTTTGTATTTCCATTTGAGGTTCTCAGTTACAATGTCTCATCATACCAAGATTGATGAAAATCTTGAGGGAGATGATAACTTCTGAGCATGGAAGTATAGGATCTCCTTGGTCCTGGAAGAAAATGAGACGGACTCCTACACCAATGAGGAGGTTCCAGTTCCAGAGGAAGATGAGGCTAAGGTCTTACATAAGAAGAAGTTGGGTATGGAAAAGAGGATTATTGCTAATTCAATCAAGGATCACCTCATACCACAGATGTCTTCCCTCAAGACACCTAAAGCTATGTTTGATGCCCTAACCAAACTGTTTAAAGGGAAGAACATAAACCAGAAGATGACACCAAGGAACCAGTTGAAGAATGTAAAGATACATAATGAGGAGACCATCAAGTCATACTTCACAAGGGTCTCCCAGATCAAAGAACAACTTGAATCAGTAGATGAAGAAGTGGAGAATGTAGAAATTTTGATGACAACCTTAAATGGTATCCCTATGTCATGGGATTCTTTCATCCAAGGAATATGTTCTAGGAAGAAGCTAATCAAGTTCAGTAGACTATGGGAAGAACGTTCAAAAGAAGAATCTCAAATGGCAGCTCAAGAAGAAAATATGGGAAGTGAAGATCAAGATCTCACAGTACACTCCAAGAGAGGAAGAAGGGAAAATAATTATCACTAAGGTAAGCATTCTCATTAGAAAAATAATTTTGTAAGAAGGGATCCATCCAAACTCAGATGTTATACATGTGATGAAAGAGGAAACTTTGCTATAATTTTTCCCATGAATAACAATGGATCCAAGAAGAAGAATAACTCCAAAACAAGATTTCATGCTCACACTATTGAGGATGATGATCCTCCTATGAAGAAAGTAAAACAAGAAATTGAAGACTCTTCAAGTGATGAAGAATATGTTCTAATCTTCACTCTCATGGGAACTGTCACTCAAGGAAGCAAAGATTGGCTTATTGACAGTGGGGCTTCCAAACACATGACAAGATTCAAGGAATATTTTGAGAAACTATTTGAACATAATTCAGCCCATAAGGTGAAGCTTGGGGATGACTGCCAATATCCCATAAAAGGTAGTGGTGAATCCTCCTACAAGCTAGACTCTGGAAAGTTTATGAAAATGAAGGATTTCTTGTTTGTACCAGAACTTAAGAAGAATCTTCTCTCCATATCGGCAGTAGATAGAAAAGGCATGAGGGTTGCATTTGGAGATGGCCAAGTCCTCATATGGCAAAGAGGAAAGAATATTGACGATGCAATAGTAATTGGAGAACAAGAAGGAGGATTATACAAATTGAAGGGCCATCTAGAACAAGCTTTGGTCCATGCCATAGTAGAGACAAATGAACTTTGGCATAGAAGGCTTACGCACATGCACTACATAGCACTACCACTTACAAGAAAAGTTGTTGAAGGTCTTGCATAAATTCAAGCAAAACATGAAGGAGTCTGCAAAGCATGTGCGAAAGGAAAGAACACAAAGAAGACATTTCCAGGTAGTGAAAGAAAAGCAAAAGGAATATTTGAAATCATTCACTTCGATGTATGCGCTCCAATGTCATTTAGTTCTTTAAGTGGGTATGTATACTATGTTTCTTTTATTGATGATTATTCTAGGAAGACATGGATATACTTTATGAAGAACAAAGATGAAGTTTTCATCAAGTTCAAGGAATTCAAATCCTTGATAGAGAACCACACAGAAAATAAGATCAAGACCTTTCGATCAGATAATGGCAGAGAATTCACATCAAATGAATTCAAAGAGTTATGAAAATATTTAGGGATTAAGAGGGAGTTATCCACTCCATATAATCCACAACAGAATGGGGTTGCAGAAAGGAAGAATATAACTATCATGGAAGTTGCAAGAGCAAAGCTTCATGATCAAGATCTTCCCATGCATCTATGGGAAGAAGCTGTCAGAACAGTGATGTGTGTACAAAACTGTACTCCACACAGAGTACTCAAGAAAAAGACACCTAAAGAATTCTTTTTTGGTAAGAAGCCAAAATTCAGCCATCTCAGAATACTCGGATGTCGAGTGTACATACACATTCCGAAAGAAAAGAGGACAAAGTTAGATCCTTCAAGAAAGAAGGGTATATTTGTGGGATACTCTGAAAGCTCAAAGGCTTACAGGATATACTTCCTAGGATTCAAGAAGATCAACATAAGCAGGGATGTAACATTTGACGAAGACTCAACTTACAACAAATCTAGAAAGAGACCTGTTGAAGATCCTGAAGAATCAGAAGCACCCAGAATTCATGACACAACCATGAATGAAGAAACTCAAGAAGAAGATCGAGAATTTGAAGAACCTAAAGAACCTATAGATCCACCTCAGGAGAAGAATCCTCAGAAGAGGAAACCTTCTTGGGTACAAGAATCTATGCAAGGTGCAGAAAGATATGGGGTTCCAGAAGAGAATCACAGAGAAATAAAGAGGACTAGGTCCTACTCCAGGTATGTAGCTTTATTGTGTGACTTTATCAATAAAGAACCTTCCAACTATGAAGAAGCGGTAGAACGAAAAGAATGGAAGGATGCTATGATCGAAGAGTATCAATCGATAATGAAGAATGATGTTTGGGATGTTGTCCCAAGACTAGAAGGGAAGTCGGTTATAACTTCCAAATGGATCTACAAGATCAAGCATGTTGCAGATGGCATCATAAATAAATATAAAGAATGATTCGTGGCTCATGCCTTCTCATTGAAAGAAGGAATAGATTATGAAGAAACCTTTTCACATGTAGCTAGAAACACTTCCATCAGATCAATACTTGCTCTGGCTACAATGATGAAATGGAAGATACACCAAATGGATGCCAAGACTACTTTCTTGAATGGTGTAGTGGAAGAGGAAGTGTATGTAGAGCAGCCCCTTAGTTTTGAGACACATGACATGGATTCTCATGTGTGTATATTGAATAAATCCCTGTACGGTTTGAAATAGGCACCCAAGACATGGTATGGCATAATTGATGGCTTTCTATCCAGTTTGGGATTTACCAAAAGTAAAGTAGATTCCAACCTTTACTACAAGGTTGAAGATGGAGACCTAGTGATGCTCCTACTATATGTAGATGATCTGTTTGTAACAGG
This sequence comes from Pseudotsuga menziesii, assembly GCA_001517045.1. Taxonomy (NCBI): domain Eukaryota; kingdom Viridiplantae; phylum Streptophyta; class Pinopsida; order Pinales; family Pinaceae; genus Pseudotsuga; species Pseudotsuga menziesii. The sequence continues at coordinate 304,507 of LPNX010496257.1, read as the reverse complement.
TATGGATGGGTTGATTGCTGACACAAAGAGGAAGCCTATTGCTAAGTTTGAAATGAAGGACTTGGGTATGATGCACTATTTTCTAGGCATGGAGGTGTGGCAGAATGCGAATGGAATCTCCCTTGGATAAGGGAAGTATGCTGTAGAGATCCTAAAGAGGTTCGAGAAGATGGATTACAAGGCCATGCCCACACCTATGGCATCAAACCTGAAGCTATTTAGTGATACTTCATTAGATTCGGTTGATGCTACGATGTATCATCAAATGATTGGGTCCTTGGTGTACCTAACAAACACGATACCAGATATTTGCTTTGTTGTGAACACCTTGAGCCAGTTCCTGACAGATCCAAGACATGTTTACTTGATTGTTGCAAAGCATATTCTGAGGTACTTGAGGGGTACAGTTGATGATGGGCTTAAGTATGAGGTGAATCAGAAGATTAACCTGGAGGGTTATGTTGATTTAGATTGGGAAGGTACTCCCATCAATAATAAGAGCACTTCAGGGTGTTGCTTCAGTATGGAATCAGGTGTGATCTCTTGGTTTAGCAGGAAGCAATCTTGTGTGTCATTGAGTACAGCTAAAGCAGAGTATGTCACATCTTGTTCAACTAGTTGTGAGGTAGTATGGCTAAGGAAGCTACTATATGATTTATTTGATCTCCAGTTGGATGCTACTTGTATATATTGTGACAAATAGAGTTGTGTGAAGTTTTCGGAGAGCCCGGTGTTCCATGACAAGTTGAAGCATATCAAGATCAAGTATCACTATATCAGGGATATGGTGCAGAGGGGAGCAGTGAAGATCCAGTATGTTGCGATAGATGAACAGATAACTATTGTGTTGACAAAGCCATTAGCTAGAGTGAATTTTGAGTACTTCAGGGAGAAGCTTGGTGTTCTCCAGATCGAGGTTCCCTTTAAAGGGAAGTGATGAGTTCGTGAGCCATTCTAACATGGTGAGAGGATTAGTTCCTTGCATGGTCAAATTTAAGGGCTGAGCCATTCTGTCATGATGAGAGGATTGGTTCCTCGCATGTCAAATATGATTGCTGAGCCATTCTGATATGACTATAGGATTGGCTCCTACATGATTAGATATAAGCATTGAATGCAATTCTTGGAATGGAGGCACCTGGTCAGTTACCAGGAAAGTTCAGTCTAGGACTGAGGGCCATTCTAATGTGACTGTAGGATTGGTTCTTACATGATCATATGTGAGTGCATTGCCATTCTGAGGTGATTGTAGGATTGGTTCCTTGCATGGTTGAATGTGAGTGCTGAGACTTTTTGACATTGGTTGTCAGATGTAAGTGTAGAGCCCTTTCAGAATGGATGATTGGTTCCTCGCATGGTCGAATGTAAAAGCTGAGCCTTTTTGACATTGATTGTCAGATGTGAGTGCTGGGACTTTCTGACAAGGTTGTGGGATGTGTTCCCACATGGTCAAATGTGAGTGCTGGGCGTGCCTTTCTAATATGATTATAGGATTGGTTCCTACATGATCAAATATAAGTGTTGGGTGGGCCATTTTGACTTAGGGTCAAATATAAGTGCTGGAAAAGACCTACATGGAGGCTAGTCCTACAACCAACATGAAAAAGGGATGGCTCTGTAGAACTTCCTATGACGAGAAGAATAAAGAGATAGAACCTATGATGATGATCCAGCAGAGATGTTCCAGAACTAGAGATGATCTAGATCCAGTGATGATCCAGATCCAGTGATGATCTAGATCCAATGATGATGATCTAGATCGAGTGATGATCCAGAAGAAGATGACTTGAATATGACAAGGAGTCGATGATGATCCAGATGATATAGAGAATAATACTTGTGATGATAAGTTGTGTTGAGAGAATACCTTCCTAGTTAAAAGGGAGTGTTGATGTAGTTGTAAATTTGGAATGTATTCACTTGTATTTCTTATGTATTGTACCCCGATGTTTATTTCAGGAAGTGTTTGTAATGTAATTGAGTCATGTCATGCCATGATGTTCTGATCGAGAGTTTCTATAATATAAACAAGTCATGTCAAGTCAATGTGGATAACCCTCCTATTCTTCAAGGGTTAAAGTCCTCGCATATCCAGGGCCCTAGGGTTGTTAGACTCACCTAGTGAAGTCGGACCTAGTTAGTTATTTTCAAGTCACGAATTAGTATAAATAAAGAGTGAACCTCTCTATTTATCACACACTCACTCACACTCAGTTGTGGTGCATAATTGAGAGAGAAGAAGTTGATAGGCCTAGAAAGAAAGAGGCTACTGATGTCGAGAGACCATCTTACTGTTTTGGGTTTTACTTTTGGTGATGATTCTATCTCTGAGGAAGTTGCAGGTTTTTCTCCATTTATGGTTTCCCCGAGGAAAAACACTATGTTCATTGCCTCTTGTGTTTGATTGATGTGCATGTTATTCTCTCAGTTAAAAGATCCTAATATAATGCTAGCTTAATGTTAAAAATCTAACAATATCCTCAACCTCGAGGATGAGGGGAATCCTGTCTAGCTGGAATGTCTTTGAGTCAAGATCCCAATAGTCTACTAGAATTTGGAGGAGCCTTGCTTTTTCCCTCAAGATTATAAGGCACCCAAACTTATACAAACCACAAGCCCTCAAATCTTTTTGAGCCGTCAAGTCACCTTGCACATCCTAATCAACATCTTCATGCTCACGTTCTCTCCACTCAAGAACCATCTTGTGTAAAAATTCCCAAGTTTCATTAGTTTTCGACCTTGAATTTGTCTTTTGCGGCCCTTTACATGACTGTTTTGAAAACAATAGCATACATACATGGGTATTACATTTTTTTCTACATATGTCCTACCCTATACATGAAAAAAGACCTGACTTCCATGTGGGCCAGAACCACCTAGTTTGGGATGGTCCAATATAAAAATTGACCATCAAAATTAAAAGTAAAAGCATGAAAATGGAAGAGTGGGGCATGCTTATCTACCTGAACCAGACGGTGTGAGATTTTGTGGACAGATGCTCCCAGAATTAGATTCTCAAAGTTTGTAGTCCAAAAACATTATGTTGGGTAAATTTTCAAATGGTATGGAAAAAATATTTTTTCACTATTTTATAGAATTTTTTTTGAAATTTTTACGCAGTTTTCTATAGTTTGGGCGATTTTTGACCATTTTTGGACCGTTTGGCCTAATATTGTGTTGTAGGGACCTGTTTTGAGCATGTTTTGACCGAGTCTTTGATCTATTCGTGCTTATCACATATATAATGTTTGAACTTGCATATAGGTTAGGATTTCCCATCCACTTGCATTTTGCATGGCCTTATGATCGTTTCATCTTAACCTTAGGTATGAACCCATTCCATGATATCATGAAAAATTCATGCTACTGTTAGAAGTGGTATTGTGCGAATGGTAGATCTTTCCTATACATGGGTGCCCTATTTAGATCCTATTTTGCATTCGGTACCCATGCTGAGATGCCTCCTTTAGGTTGTGGAGTCCTTTTTTAGTCCTACCATGTCCTTGAGCAAGAGCTTCATACTCCTCTTGAACTTTATGCTAGCCTTTCCCCATAGGGAATCCCTTGTATATATCAAGTTATAATTTCATTTCATGAGTTTTTCTTTCCCTATTGAGCCTTATGACGACTCCTTGCTTTAGAGTTATAAGCCATATAGCCCGATATTATCTCATGTCTATCCAAGCAGAGTCTTTTACATATCCTTTGCAACTTGATAACCCCTTTATCGAGAGGAGACCTTCCCCCGAGTGTCGTTATCCTGCACATACTTCCTTTCATTGAGCATAGGTATGTTCCACTACTTCGAACTAGTTTTCCTATACCTGACACTTGTCTCCTCCTAGCTATGTACTATAATCACTTTTATTCTTTTTCAATCTTTTCAAAATATCTGAAAATGTCCAAAAAAATAAAAAAACAAAAAAATACGGATGAGAAAAGATGTTATCTTCGGCAAGATTCAAGTCATGTCACCTTTGAACAGATCAATATATATCAAATCCATTGGTTGGGTTGTTAGTTTGACTTTAGGAGCTTTACTCGTTACTCTGAGTTTATCTCCATCAACTGGTTACGCTTCCAGTCCCCATGGAGCCTCTGTCGATCCTTCTTGGGTCATAGAGATGTCCCAGTTTGCATATCGATTCCATGATTCCTACCTTCAGTCACCACTTGCCTTATTCTCTTGTTCAAAAGAAGTTTAATCTTGAGTCAGTCATTCCTCAATTATCTTGACTTTGCATGTCAACCATTTTCGGTACTCTTACTGGTTCGTGCACATCTTGTTCGAGTTCTTCCACATTATACAACGTTGTTGAGTACCTCATGTTGGTTTATGGGGAATGCCTTAATTCTCTCCTTCCAATGGATTCCTATTGTAATCACATAGATCACATAGGGTTACCAATAATACACATTGAATCATACATACATAATAGACACAAGAGACAAGAACATAGATAAAGAGTAACAAATTATATTATATCATGATGATCCAAACATACACAGAACTGAACCAAGTTCTCATCTGGCTCAACAGCCTAATATATATGATTTACAAAAAGTTACATATAACTACCTATCAATTCGGTCAGCCGACACAACCTTATGCGACCAACCTAATCTCCATTAGTTGGCTATTCGACTAGTCGGCTCATCGACTAGCTCCTCCAACATCTCCCCTAGGGACAAAATATTTCTTTGTCCTGAAGAAACAGGGGAGGTACTTCAACAATGTGCTATCTTAGGTAGTTGTTTCTGGTATTGTTTGTCTTCATGGACTATGTAGTCAGATGGTTGGTCGTTTCTGCACACATATTTCCACAATTGCTTCTGCTATAATGGATGCTTGATGTTGAAATTCTGCCTTGCTCTGTAATACTTTTTGGATGTTGATGGTTAATTTTGTGATGCTTGATAAGGTCGACATATTCTCTTGGATGGAAAGGTATGCTATGCTCTCCATGTCGGGTCCCATGAATTTATATTTTTCTTCTGCTATTTCCAGTAGTCTTTTCATCTGCGGGCAAATGGTATCTAGTTTATCCAGGCTTGGGAGTGCTTGCTATAGACATTGGTGTGCTTGTTTTTCTAGTTTCTATAGTTTAGCTATCTCCAATACAATTTGATCTTGTATCTAGTTTATCAATGCTCCTTTGGTGCCTTTTCTTCTTTTCAGTGCTTGAATTTGTTCTTGGGTTTGTCGGGTTTGATGAAATACTTTCCCATAATAAGTGGGCCAATCATGTATTATTTCTTCTATGATGACAGATTCTTCCATGTGGTCCTGCAACACTCTCTGAGCCTCCAAGAATGCTATGTAATGTTGCCTTAACAATATGGAAGTCTCCTCTTTTTGGTATTCTTTCATATTTAGCAGATGTGATTGTAAGCCCGACACCATGCTTTCAAATAACTGATATGCCTTTTCAAGCGGCTTGTCAGTGTCAGCTTCTAGAGGTCCTGGTATTACTGTTTGAACTAATTTTCTACATTTTGATAGAAACTCGACTTGTTCATTCCTACTATTGTCGAGCTACTGTCGTTTGGTCCGGCTTCTTGTTTTTGCCTCAATGGCCAGATTTTCTAAGAGTTGTCCCAACTCACAGTCTCTCTCTTAGTTTTGTTACATTGACTGCAGTAGTCGATCCAAATTGATTAATGTGGAATATTGTCGACTGCGATTCTTTGTGGTGTTCCTTTTTCTTTTTGTCTCTTTTTCTATTGTGTTTATGTTGTTCTGTCTACTGTTTTGCCTGTGCATCTGTAAGTGGTGGATTCTCCTATGGTTGGTTTTCTAGTTGCTGATCTTCAACAGTCGGTGGAACTTCTGGTTGGCTTTCTTGGGTGGGATCTGTAGCTAGATGTGTATTTGGAGGATTTGATATAGATGGTTCAGGGTTTGGTAAAGGTTATGGATTGGGAAGTGGTGGTGGATATGGTGAATGGTCAAGTGTAATTGGTGTAGTTGTTATAGATGATTTTACCACACATGGTGAATCACATTTTTATGGCCTTCCCTATCCCTCTACAGACTCCTTAGACCCCATGGACCATTTTTTTTCCTTTTATGTTTCCAAGATCATTCCTAAAAACATGAAAAAATTTCCATACGCGACTTTTAAACCCTTTCTCGGGTATATATGCGGGTCATTCTCACGTATATATGTGGGTTTGACCCTTAAAACCGCGTACATCAGGATGTGTGCAAAAGGCCAAATTATTTTGGAGTTTTCCTTGATGTGGATCCAACGCACTTGTCTCCTATCCTTCCCTATTCCTTGAGATCACTCGGATTCGACCTTTCAATACCCCATTGAAGTTCTATATAAGGAACCCTTTGGATACATTGAAGGCATGAGGAATTGAGAGCAAGAGAACTATAGTCCATTATTGCCGAAACTTGTGCTTGAGTCTGCATCCCTTTGTCCCTAGGAGCACTGTTGTGTTCTTCCCAAGGTTTCCCTTTGCTTGTGAGCTTGCTATCGAGAGATGGAGGATTGAAGTGATGGAGGCCCAAGTGGGAGACTCAGTTTCTCCGATTCCCAGACATGCCAACACTGGTTGTATTCATTGTAATCTATGATTTTATATTAATAGGAATATCTTTTCCTGTCCAATAATCTGTATTTGAATGAATATTTGATCCATGGATGATTTCAAATGTTTATATGTTATTGATTATATATGCTAGAGTAGGTCTAACACGATTATATATAGCATGCTTGTCTTGTTTATTGAATGTTGAGGAAGCAATTTATCAATTCAAGCCAGAGTTGGAAAGCTCAACGGGGATCTACATCAACCATTCAGAATAAGGTATGAATCGAGATCCTTTAGTGTTAGATATTTTGTTTCTCTTGCATATACGAAAGGACCGATTTCTGGAGTAAAGCTGTCTGTTGTGGTACCCCAAGCCATAGAAATTTCTCTCCATAACAGAATTGGCAACTCCGCTAGGGAGTTCCTAGTAGTTTCCCTTTGGGGGTTTTTTATCGACATTCAATGTTCTTGAATTGCTCTTATTTCTCTATTTCTGAGTCGGGTCTAGGGGCATGTTTTCCTAGTAGTGTCTGATTGGTGTAAATTTTGTCTCAGCTTATCTATTTGCCTTTATTTTTATACATTTTTCTTCCTGTATGTGAGTTTTTAATTCACAGTCGCGTATACATGCGGCTTTGACTTCTATATCCATGTACATACACGGGTCCACTGTGAATAGTCGCGTATGCATTGAGTTTTTCCTTTTATAGGAAGATGGATTGTTACTGGGTGAATTTTGATGATTACTAAGTCTCCTTTAATAATACTATAGTATGTATACACCTCTGTTTTTGACTAGAGACACATTTTTTTTTGGGTAAATTTCTTTTTTAAGAAGTTTCTTGTCATTGCATTTTCAATTTTTTGTTTTGGGATTAGTGCATTAGATTTCTTTTACCTTAGTACTTTGCATGAGTACTGTTTGATTGTGCTTGCAGAGTCTAGGGGTGGTGGAGTCATTCTCTTTCTTTAGTATCTCATTTTTATTCAAAAAATCCAAAAATATTTACTTCTTTGCATCATTATGCATTGCACTTTGTACTTTGCATGGTACTTGCACTAGGTTTTCTTAGAGAAGTATTAGTTAGGATTTCATATAGGAATGACTGCATTTGTCATTTGAAGAAAATTTTGCATTTCACGTAGTAGCATGCCTCGTTTTTCATTCGACACAATTCATTTGCATTGATTGTTAGGTGTGCATTTTACTTCAAGTTGTGTCATAACACCATTGGTTGCACGGTCATCTACCTTTTTTGAGTAATAAAGCCAAATAAAATCAACGCTTAATTAAAATGGATTACACTATTTTCTTTGATAGGGTACACCAACAAGATTAGGTTTTAGGGTCTTGGAATAGTTCATTGTGAGTAAATTCTCCAAGACCACTAAACAACAACATGTATGTGTCTGTCCAAGTGAGAGTGTGAAATTCCTTGGTATAATTAGTGTTTCTCAGGATCCTCCTCTTATAAGGGAGTTAAGCACGAGGCAGTGTGAGCGGTTATTGATTGAGATGACCCCTATTCATAACTGAGTAGCACTAGAGATATTTCCAGGATTGTATTTGTAACTGGGGGCTCTTTCGAGAGTTTTGGGCTTTGCTACCCTGTCCATACGGTCAATCCCACCTGCTACTTTCCACTTGAGCATTGATTATATTGAGGTGACCTTAGTTACCTTACCTAGGTTATTGAGGGGGTACTTTGCAGGGGTTATTCTATAGGTGTCCCGGCTAGGTTGGGGTTGGACAGCATAGTCGCTATATGCGTTGAAGCTGAGGGACAAAATAATTGGTTACGAACCTCCGCTTGTTTTGTATGGGAGTCTCAAGCCTCTCCTAGGCAAGACATACCTGCTTCATTTGGGAGCTCACATATCCTACCCTTGTTTGTTTGTGATTGGATTTAGATTATATTGGTGTATGCTCTGTGCACATTAGCTTGCTTAGGGTTTGCGTAATTAGAGAGTCGTTTTCATTTTTTGAGTCATTGTGGATTCGGGTGCGGCACCTCATTGTTCTCATTGTTTAGCAGGACTTCTGCCTTCTACATATCCTCCTCCTTTGGGAGAGGGAAGCATACGGTCCATGCAGACTACTTCTCACATTGATTCGCACATGATGGGAGATCACGAAGATGAAATTCCTGAGCTACCTTTTTCACTTCATGAGGTTGAAGGAGAAGAGCCTACCCCTACATATGACCCTTCATCTGACATACCTACACACTCTGGGTATGATCCTTCATGTGATATACCTACACACTCTGGGTATGATCCCTCATCCACAGGTCATCAGTATTGGATGTCAGGCGACGAGACTCACCATGAACCTGCGAGCACTAGTTATGGTAGTTATGATATGTCTGGTATTCCTACACATGGTTCGGTACTGCATATTGAGTCGGAGTTTGAACCTAACACTATGCCTTGGGGCATTCCTAGTCACTTCCATGAGGACAGATTTGGGAACTCAAGTCACATTGTACCCTCCATCCTCGTGGTGGAGGTCACATCACATGTTCATCCTAGACCTAGTGCTAGTAGTCCTATTCAGATACCAGAGCCAAGACGAGTGACTGTAGGGAATACCACTTACGTCATTTCACATGTCCCTTCGTCCTCTATTCCTAGTTCTTGGAATGCTATTCCTCCCCCACATTCACATGGTCCTTCAGGTTGGAATGTTGCTATGAGTCATGTGCGAACTGTTGCTACTCCCGTAGTTGTGTCTCAAAGTCAAGTACCTCCTATTGTGTCGGGAGGTCGTATTCCTACTTCTAGAGGTTATATTATTACTTTTGGAATGTCTATTACTACTTATGGAGTTTCTCATGGGACATCTCATGGGACTTCTTATGGAACATATTATGGACCATAGTATGCACAAATTTATTCACCTTATGGGTATGGGTATCAACAACCTGCTTACTCCCCTAATTATGGCTTTGTAGCCCCAAATAGCCAAGGTACACCACATTATGGTGCTTCCTTGCCACCCTACACGGGTCAAACGGGAGGAGGATACCATGGCCATGACCATGGTGGTTATGGTAATCAGTCCTATGTGAACCAAAATTATCAGGGAACGCCTCATAGACCTGCTCAACCTAGGCTCCCTTTCCTCACAACATTAAATCTTCCTGACTTGTCAAGACTAACGAACGATCCGATATCTTATGAACCGGCTTGGCCGGCTGTCCCTACGAAGCTTCCCTCGGACATTCCCAATTTTGAGGGAAAACCAAAAGAATATCCAAGTGAACATGTTACTACATTTCACCTGTGGTGCTCTTCTAACTCCTTACACGAATATTTGATCTGTTTAAGGCTATTTCAATGCACCCTCACTGAGCCTTCCATAAAATGGTACATAGAGATACCTAGGGGGGAATTCACTGTGTTCGATGACCTATCTATGACTTTTCTCAACCAATTCTAGTTATTAGTGCGTTACAACATTGGTACAGAACTCTTGTCAACATTTCATCAGATAAATCCATGCATATCTCGGACCATATCCAAGAGTGGCATAGACAGAAGAGATTGATTAAAGCCCTCATACCACCTGAGTTTCTCCTCGAGTGGTTCCTTAATTCATTAATACATTATATAGCAAAGGATGTTTCTACATCCAGAGTTCAGAACGAGGAATAAGCCATCTTTAGGGAACATGAATTGGACTTGATTTATGCTCAATCCGGTTTGTTATATGAGATCATTCCTAATGCTTCGTGTTCTAGTTTCGACCCTAAGGTCAAACCTGGACCACATGCCGATGGAATTGTTCATTGTATGAGTACAAAACCTATGGATTCAGTTGTGAAATAGGTCAGTCAATTATCTATCAACCAATCTGCTTCAGGACAAGCCACATCTTTGTCTCAACCCACCCAAACGGCGAGTGTGATTTCGGTACAATTGTCGGACCAGAAGGGTAACCAACAACCCGGAAGAAATAAGAAGAAGGGTAAAAACAATCATAAGGGTGGGAATAAGAATGGAAATGACAATTCTAATTAAAATAATGCCCGAAATGCTAGGGGGGACAAGAATCCTAAACATAAGGTTAAGTTTTCTTGCAATTTATGTAAGGAGGACCACCTCACTCACTTGTGCCCTCGGATAGAAGAAGCCTTGAGGTTCATAGCATAGGGCCCAGCTGTGCTGACTAACCATTTACCTCGTAATCAAAATATGAACTTGAGGACCCATGATCAGTATGGTGGGGATCAAGATCCATCGAAATCTTGTAGTGGTCATGGCTGCATCAACATGGTGCATGCTGCTAAGGTTGTGACTCATACGAAGGACTATGGTTCGTCACAACCAGACCTTGGAAAGGAACTTGCTCCACTCGAGAGTCCTTTGCATATTTAAAAAATTGTGGATAAACCTAAAGTTTCTCCTCACATTCCTAAGGGAGTCCTTAAGTGTTCAGGACAAAATCCTAATGCCCAAGCCGCCCAGAACTATTCTGTTGTCGAGGATTTGGGCCACACTCCTTGTGCTATGTCTGCACTCGAAGTACTTCAGAGTTGTCCATCGCAAAGGAAAGCTTTGATTTTTTCTCTTGGTGTTAAAGATGATAATTATTCCTCTGTCATCAAATTTGACACCGTGGAACTACAGCCTCTATTGCCTTACTATGTGTCTCTCCTGATTCATGTAGAATGTCTTAATAAGACCATCAAATGCACTGTGATTGACGAAGGCGCTATTGCTTCCGTGATGTCTTTGGTGTGTTGGAAGGGTTTGGGTTCCCCAAAGTTGTCTAAATCTGCTACCATGTTGATTGTGTTCGATGGTAGATCATTTCAGCCACACGATGTTATAGCAGATTTCACCACTCTAGGTGAATCACACTTTGTATGGCCTTCCCCTGTCCCGCTGCAAACTCTTTAGACCCCATGGACTATTTTTTATCCTTTGATGTTTCCTTGATCATCCCTAAAACTATATAAAAAATGATATACGCGGCTTTTTACTCGATAACCGCGTACATACGCGGGTTTGAACCCTATAACCGCGTACATCGGGATGTGTGCATAATCCAAATATTTTTGGAGTTTCCTTGACATGGATCCAACTCATTTGACTCCTAGCCTTCCATATGCCTTGAGATCGCTCGGATTCGACCCTTCATTATCCCTTGTGAAGCTATATAAGAAACCCCTTGGTACATTGAAGGCATATAGAGAGATTGAAAGCAAAGAAACTATAGTCCATTGTTGGCGGAATTTATACTTGAGTCTGCATCCCTTTGTCCCTTTGGAGCACTTTTGTGTTCTTCCCAAGCTTTCCTTTTGCTAGTGAGCTTGCTATCGTGAGATGAAGGATTGAAGTGGTGGAGGCCCAAGTGGGGGATTCAGTTTCTCCAGTTCGCAGACGTGCCGTCAGAGGTTGTATCTATCTTGTAATCTCTGATTCATATTAATAAGAACTATCTTTTCCTGTCCAATGATGTGTATTTGATTGAATATTGTATCCATTGGAATATGTCAAATGCTTTTACATTATTGATTATATATGCTAGAATAGATCTAACACCATGATATATAGTATGCTTGTCTTGTTTACTTGTTGTTGAGGAAGTATTCTATCAATTCAAGCTGAAGATTGGAAAGCTCAACGAGGATCTACTTCAACCGTCCGGAATAAGGTATGAGGTCTGATCCTTTAATGTTAGACATTTTATTTCTATTGCATATTGGGAAATATTGATTTTTGGAGTCAAAGCTGTCTTTTGTGGTACCCCAAGCCATAGGAATTTCTCTCCATAACAGAATTTGCGACTCCGCTGGGGATTTCCTAGTAGTTGTCCTTTGGGGGCGATTTTCTCGGCATTCAATGTATTTGAATTGCTCTTTCTCTCTTGTTTCTGTGTCGGGTCTGGGGGCATGTATGCCTGGTAGAGTTTGATTGGAGTGGATTTTGTCTCAGCCTACCTGTTTTCCTTGTTTTATGTGCCTTTTCTTCCTGTACGTGGGTTTTTGATTTACAGTCACGTATACATGCAGTTTTATCTATGATTTCCGTGTATACACGCGGGTTTGCTGCGAACAGTCGCGTATACCCTGGTTTTTTCTCTTTTTTGGAAGATAATTGGTTGCTAGGTGAATGTTGTTAGTTGCTGAGTCTCCTTTGGCACTACCTGAGTCTGTTTTGACCTCTGCTTCTGACCGGAAATGTTTTTTTTTAGCCTAAATTTTTTTTTAGGAAAGTTCTTGTCATGGCATTTTCGATTTTTTGTTTGAGATTAATGCATTAGAGTTCTTTTACCTTAGTGCTTTGCTTGGATGCTATTTATGTGTGCTTGCAGAGTTTGGGGGTGGTAGAATCATTCTTTTGCTTTTTGCATCTCTTGTATTTTCAAAAAATCCAAAAACATTTGCTTATCATAATGCATTGCATTTTGCACTTTGCATTACACTTGCACTAGATCTAGATTTGCTTTGGAGTACTAGTTAGGACTTCATATAGGAAAAATTTGCATTCATCATTTGAAGAAGAATTGTGCATTTCACGTAGTAGCATACCCTGTTTACATGGACATAATGCATTTGCATTGATTGTTACGGTGTGCATTTTAGTTCATATTGCGTCATAACACCACTAGTTGCACGACCATATCCTATTTTTGAGTAATAAAGCCAACTAAAATCAACACTAATTAAAATGAATTACACTCTTTTCTTTTCTAGGGTGCACCAACAAGCTTAGGTTTTAGGATATTGGAATAGTTCATTGTAAATCAATTCTCCAAGATCACTAAACAACAACATCTAGGTGTCTGTCCAAGGAGTGTGTGAAATCCTTGATATAACCATCGTTCTTAGGATCCTCCTCTCAAACAGGAGTTAAGCACGAGGCAGTGTGAGCGGTTATCGATTGGGATGACCCCTAGTCATAACTAAGTAACACCAGAGATATTTCTAGGATTGTATTTGTATCTAGGGGCTCTTTCAAGAGTTTCGAGCTTTGCTACCCTGCCCATACGGTCAATCCCACCTGCGACTGTCTTCCTAAGCTTTGATTATATTGAGGTGACCTTAGTGACCTTACCTAGGATATCGAGGGGGTACTTGTAGAGGTTATTCTGCATGTGTCCTGGCCAGGTTGGGGTCGTACAGCACAGTCGCTTTACGCGTTGAAGCTGAGGGCCACAATAATTGGTTACGTACCTCTTCTTGTTGTGTATGGGAGTCTCAGGCTTCTCCTAGGAGAGACATACCTGCTTCATTCAGGAGCTCACTTATCCAGCCCTTGTTTGCTTGCATTTGGCTTTAGATTTTGTTAGTGATTGCTCCGTTCACGCTAGTTGGCCTAGGGTTTACGTAAATAGAGAGTCTTTGCTATTTTTGGTTTGAGTCATTGTGGATTCGAGTGCGGTTCCGCGCCGTTCTCGTCAGTTAGCAGGACTTCCGCCTTCCACTTCTCCTCCTCCTTTGGGAGAGAGGCCTAGACAATCCGGGTGGACTATGTCACACATTGATTCACACACCATGGAGGTTCATTTAGAGACTATTCCTGAGCCACCTCCTCTCCTTCGTATCGACGATGGGGAATTTACTCCTACATACGATCCTTCACCTGACCTAGCTGAGTTTGGTCCTGTTATTTCCCAGATAGGATCTTTGCACGATAGACCTACTCACCCTAGGGATGATTCCCCGATGACACATTACCGGTATGGAATGCCGGATGATGCCGAGACTCACTTTGAACTTGCCAGCACTAGCTACGGTAGTTATGCTATGGCTGGTTTTCCTATGCACGATTTGAAATTTCATGTCGAATCCGATTTTGAGCCTAGCACTATGCCTGGGGGAAATCCCATTCCTTACCTTGCGGAGAGGTTTGGGACTACTAGTCACATTGCACCTTCCATCCCGGTGGTGGAAGCTACATCTCATCTCCCTCCCAGGTCTAGGGTTAGCGATCCGATTAGGATACCAGGTCCAATACGGGTGATGATAGGTGGTAGTACATATCTTATTACTCAGATTCCTTCATCCTCAATTTCGAGTTCTTCAAATGTACATCCTCCACCTTATCCACGTGGTCCTTCGAGCCAATATATGGCTATGAGTCAGGTCCATACTGCGGTTACCAGGCCGATTGTGTCTCAAGTCCATATACCGCCCGCTACTTCGGGAGGCTATATTCACGCTTATAGTGGTCAGCTTGTTATGTCCAGCGCCTATATACCTACTTCTGGTATGTATGTTCCCCCTTCCGGAGCTTATCTTCCTACCTATGGAGTGTCCCATGGGACATCGCATGCGATGACTTATGGACCTCATTATGGGGTGCGGTATGGACAGGTTTCTTCACCTTATGGAGGCAGGTATCAACAACCTGCTTACTCTCCTAATTATGGCTTTGTAGCTCCCACTAGTCAAGGTCCACCTTACTATGGTACTTCCATGTTACCCTATACGGGTTAGACAGGAGGAGGACACTATGGCCAAGGCCATGGTGGTGCTCAAACCTATGTGAACCAGGGAGCGGTCCATCGACCTCATCATCCTAGGCTCCCTTTCCTCACGACACTTAACCTTCCTGACTTAACGAGACTTACGAACGATCCTGTGGCTCATGACCCAGCTTGGCCGGCTGTCCCTACCAAGATTCCTTCGGATATACCTAAGTTTGAAGGAAAACCGAGAGAGGATCCAAGCGAACACGTTACCACATTTCACCTTTGGTGCTCTTCGAATTCGTTACATCAGGACTCAGTCTGCTTGCGACTATTTCAACACACCCTCACGGGGCTCGCTGCGAAATGGTATATAGAGTTACCAAAGGGAGATTTTATCTTGTTCGACGATCTTGTGATGACTTTTCTTAATCACTTCCAGCTACCAGTGCGCTATGACGTTGGTATTGAACTCTTGTCGACATTTTGGCAAGATAAAGCCACCCATATTTCTGATCATATTCAGGAGTGGCGTAGATGGAAGAGATTAATTAAAGCTTTTATACCGCCGGAGTTCCTTCTCGAGTGGTTCCTCAAGTATTTATTTCCATATATCACAAAGGATGTTTCCACATCCCGAGTGCGGAATGAGGAACAAGCAATATTTAGGGTGTAGGAGCTGGACTTGATTTATGCTCAGTCTGGTTTGTTGTATGAGATTATTCCCAATGCTCCTCATTCTAGTTTTGATCCCAAGGTTAAACCTAGACCACATGCCGATGGCATTGTGGGTTGTGCAAGTGCGAAACCTGCAGATTCGGTTGCAAAACAAGTTAGTCAATTGTCGCTCAACCAGTCTTCTTTGGGACAAGCTACGGTTTCGTCTCAACCCACACAAACATCGAATGTACTTTATGTGCAATCGTCGGACCAGAAGGGTTACCAGCAGCCTGGATGGAATAGAAAAAAGGGTAAGAATAATAATCGAAAGGGTGGGAATAGGAATGAGAATGCTACCAATAATGAAAAGAACGGTGAGAATGCTGGCGGGGACAAGCAAGCGAAATGTAAGGTTAAGTTCCCTTGCAAGCTATGTAAGGATGATCACCTCACTTACTTGTGTCCTCGAATTGATGAAGCTTCGAGACTCTTAGCACAAGGCCCAGTTGTGCTAACGAACCCTTTACTGCATAACCAGAATATGAACTCGAAGTCCCAGGAGCTATCTAGTGAGAATGATCCACCTAAGACTAGTGATCGTGGGTGCATTAACATGGTCCATGCTGCCAAGGTTGTGACTCATGTGAAATATTATGGATTGTCACAACCCAACCCAGGCAAAGAACCTGATCCACTAGGAACCCCTTTGCGCATTGAGAAACCTGTAGATAAACCTGAGGCTGCACCTCGCATTCCTAAGGGGGTACTTAAGCACTCGGGGCATAATCCAAATGCCCGAGCCACCTAGAATTATTCATATGTCGAGGATTTGGGCCATACTCCTTGTGCGATGTCTGAATTGGAAGTGATTCAGAGTTTTCCTTCGCAAAGGAAGGCTTTTCTTTCTGCTCTTGGTGTGAACGGTGATGATTCTTCCTCAGTGATCAAATTTAAAACCGCGGGTCATCAGCCTCACTTGCCCTACTATGTGTTTCTTTTGGTACACGTATAATGTCTCAATATGATCGTCAAGCGCACTGTGATTGATGAGGGTGCTGCTGCATCTGTGATGTCTTTGTCTTGTTGGAAGGGTCTTGGTTCTCCTGAGTTGTCGAAATCACCGACTATGTTAACTGCTTTTGATGGGAGATCTTTTAGGCCGCATGGCATCATTCCGTCCCTTAAGGTCCATTTGGGAGGGAAGACCATTGTGATAGAGGTTGAGGTGGTTGATGCACCCCTCGACTACAATCTCTTGCTGGATTGGAACTGGATGTATAGTATGCAAGCCG
This sequence comes from Pseudotsuga menziesii, assembly GCA_001517045.1. Taxonomy (NCBI): domain Eukaryota; kingdom Viridiplantae; phylum Streptophyta; class Pinopsida; order Pinales; family Pinaceae; genus Pseudotsuga; species Pseudotsuga menziesii. Next base: position 287,590 of record LPNX010496257.1, on the reverse strand, counting down.
TTGCTTCTTCCTTCTTCCGTGTTGTATGATTTCCACATAACGGGAAGATTGTAATGATTGATCAAATGAAATTCAAGAATTCCCCTGTTACTGCATCTTTAGGAGCTTCGCTCCTGGTCATTGAAGACCCTCAGCCGAAAACTGGGAGTGTGGGTGTAGGCATGTATCCATCCCTCATGGGAAGCCTTAGTTGTCTTGCACCGATCCTCATGATAGGATCTTGTTCCAATGAGGCTTCGAATTCTACGACTTCAGTGTCTTTTCGCACAACTCATATGGAAGATCCTTGGATTCTTCCTACACTGACTATTTCGAGTGAGCCTGTCGAGACCAACGTGCCGCTTCCTGCAACCATGATAGCTTATCAAGCCAATCTTATGAATGTTGCAGAGCCTTGTTCTTCCTCTTCGCGGATGGAAGAGGAAGACCCCTATGTGCTGCCAGCATGGGCAGTACAGTCTCCTCATGCCCACGATTTCCTGGATACGGTTTTCCCCTCAGATGAATCGATCATCGAGGATATGTCGGGTGTTGAGCCGCCATGGGAGGAACTTCATCATAGATCATATTTCCTTCCACCGCTTGACTGTTTGGAGCATGAGGATTATAGGGATATTCTTAGTCAGAGAGTTGGTAGTCCCATGATTCCATTAAGCTCTCCTAGTCAGATGGCTGATGGGAACATGGCAAACATATCTTCCACAATTTCTATCAACATCTCTCGAAATCCTGGTACCATTGAGAATGTCTATATTGGGGCGGATTGTTCCCAGGCTGAGATTCTCGAATATATCGAGCTATTCAAGGAATTCCATGATATTTTTGCTTGGTCTTATGATGCGATGCCAGGTATTGACCCTCGGATTGTTGAACATGAGATTAATACTTACCCCAACACTAAGCCTGTTTGACAACGTTTACGCGCCGTGATTCGTGAATCCTAGGAAAGCACCCGCCATTAAGGCAGAGATAGAGAAGCTATTGAAAGCTGGTTTCATCTATCCCGTTCCCTTGACAGAGTGGGTTTCAAACCTAGTTCCGATGGATAAGAAGCAAGGAGTGATCCGAATATGCACTGATTTCCACGATTTGAATACTGCCTGTCCTAAGGATAACTTCCCCACACCATTTATAGATCAGATTTTGGATGAGTGTGCAGGTAGCGAGGTGTTCTCCTTCATGGACGGCTTTTCTGGGTATAATCAGATCCAGATTAAACCTGAGGACCAACACAAGACTGCATTTATTTGTCCTTGGGGAACGTTTGCATATCGGAAAATGCCTTTCGGCCTGAAAAACACCGGAGCTACATTTCAGCGGGCGATGACCTTGATTTTCCACGATCTCAAGTCTATTATTGAAGTATTTTTGGATGACCTTGCTACTTATTCTTCTATGAGAATGTGTCATTCATATCACTTGAGATTGGTCTTCGAAAGATGCCGGCACTATTCGGTTCGATTAAATCCTCATAAGTGCATCTTTTCTTTGAAGTCAGGTAATTTATTAGGATTCATCATTTCAAAGGAGGTCATAAGAGTCGATCCCTTAAAGGTTGAGGCAATACTTCAGTTGTCTCCCCCGAAGAATATTCATCATCTTCAGTGTTTGCAAGGTATGGCAAACTTCTTACGAAGATTTGTGGTCAACTTTGCCAATTTGACTAGAGGCTTTATGCATCTCTTGAAGAAGTATACTCCCTTTGAATGGGATGAGTGAGCCCAGGAGTCCTTCGATGCACTTAAGCAAGCCCTAGCATCAGCCCCGGTGATTAGTCCTCCAGATTATAGCCGTGATTTCATATTATATGTGGTCGTGTCTTTAGAGACGATTGGTATGGTATTGGTTCAGGAGGATGAGGAGCTCCAAGAGCATGTCATATATTATCTGAGCCGAAACCTTATTGATGCAGAGATTCATTATTCTCATGTCGAGAAGCTTGATTTAGCGACCGTACATGTGGTTCAGCATTTGAGACATTATATTCCCCTTCGCCAGACCTCAGTTGTGGCTCATGTCAATCTGTTTCAGTTCGTCCTCACACGAAGGATGATTGGGGGAAAGTATAATAAATGGATTGTCATTTTGCAAGAGTTCGATCTCGAATTTGTTTCGGCAAAGTCGAAGAAGTCATTAATTTTTGTAGAGCTTATATCAGATTTCCCAAGCGAGGCCGAGGAGTTGGTTTGTGAAGATACGTTTGTTGATGAACACATCTTCTTAATCTCAACATCTGACCCATGGTATGGAGATATCATAGTATATCTACAAACACAGAGGACCCCTACTCACCTCTCGCGAGATGAACGACGTCGATTACGTCACGTCTCTAAGAACTACCTTATAGTGGACAATGCTTTGTACCGCCGTGGGGTAGATTCCATTTTACGACGTTGTTTAACTCATGAGGAGGCTGAGGTTGTGATGAATGATTTCCACGGAGGGGCGTGTGGTGGTCATTTATCTGGGATTTCTACAGCTCAAAATATTTTGAGAGCGGGTTATTTCTGGCCGTCAATCTTTAAAGATTGTGTTGATATGGTCAAGAGGTGCCACCCTTGCCAGGTGTTCACACTAAATATGTGCTCGAAGCCTACCTCGTTACATCCCATTATCACCACCGATCCCTTCACCAAGTGGGGGCTCTATTTTATGGATTGCAACCCAGCTTCGGCTGGGGGGAACCATCATATTATAGTGGCTGTGGATTATTTCACAAAATGGGCTAAGGCAATGCCTATAGGAAAATCCGATGGTGAGACAGCTGCTCACTTTGTATTCAACCAAATCATTACTCGGTTCGAGATTCCAAAAGAGCTTGTCACTGACCATGGCTCACACTTTTAGAACCGTATGATGGAAGAGTTGGCATCCAAGTTAGGGTATAAGAAAGAGCACTCCTCTTCTTACTACCCCCAAGCGAATGGACTAGTTGAAGCAGTGAATAAATCAATTAAGTCCATTCTCCAATGAACCATCACACAAAGCAAGATGAATTGGCATATTATGTTATACCCTGCTTTGTGGGCATATCGAACCGCGATCAAGACTGCCATTGGTTTTTCTCCATATTAGCTTGTGCATGGAGTGGAGTCGATATTGCCGGTTGAATGCGAGATTCCTTCATTGAAGCTAGCTGTGGAACTATTACCAGACACTTCACCTTTGGAGGAGTGTTTGGTCTACCTCGAGCAACTTGATGAGCAGCGTCAAGATTCCTTGGTGGCTCTAGAGGTTAATAAGCATCGCGTTAAGGTCCAGTATGACAAGTCTATCCGTCCAAGAGTGTTTAGTGAAGGAGACTTGGTCCTTTTGTGGGATCAATCGAAAGAACCCTTGGGGGTAGGGAAATTCAATCCTATGTGGCATGGTCCTTACGTGGTCAAGCGTGTCTTAGAGAAGGGTGCCTATGAGTTAGTCGATTACGAAGGAACAGCTTTGGCAGAGCCTAGAAATGGGCTCTATCTCAAAAAATACTATGTGTAATATTTAACCAAGGCTGCTTGTTGTATATTAGTGTACAACTTTGCATACTTAGGTCTTTTTCTTATCGTGATCGGGTTTGTGATTAGTTTCCGTTTCTTTCGGTAGATGTCAATGAAATCTTCCACCTACATAGGATTCACGGATGGTGCAATCTGTCACACTCAATAATCAGCCTCTGCTACTGGGGTGATTTATACTCCTATGGGTCAGGTACTGTCTTCAGGAGGTGTATGTATACGACCATCTTCCAACAATGTTGCTGAATATAGCACCGTTATCGAGCTTCTATGGGATGCCATTTCACATGGAATTCTATCTCTTGAGGTACATCTTGATTCGGAGTTAGTAGTGTCATAGCTCAATGGTTTGTACCATGTTAGAGATCCGACGTTATTGAGAAGATTCTTACGTGTAAGATTGTTAGAACAACAATTTGACAGTATTACATATATACACATTCCAAGAAATGATAATCAAGTTGCTGACTCATATGCTAACTACGTGTTGGATTGGCATTTGTTTCATTCATAATAAATTAATCACAATCATTTTTACACATGTAAATAAATAAACCGATCACCATAAAATCTTTTGTATATATAAAAAATGTGGTAATACATAGTGTCATATACAAAAGTGGAGCTTTTAAAGCTTCCATCATATAATACATGGTCGTACAAAACATATGCACTCCCAGGTATCTAATCCTATGGATGGGGGGGGGTGTTGTGATCATGATACATCACTACGGCTCTAGATAGCCATTGGAATAAATGCACCCATGCGCGTGGCACACCCACCACCTGTCACTGCATGGCCTCAGGCAAGTCCTTGACTTGTGCCATGGGAACTCTATGATTCAGTCGCACGAAGTTGGTATGAATGCTCTGGAGCATTTGCTCTGCATCCACACCTGTGATGTCATCCCCCCTTCCCCTCCGTCTATGATGTGGGAAGCCCTCTGGTCGTCGTGGTCCCACATCTACACATGAATGGTAGATGTCACTATGTGTTGTCACGCCAAAACATGTCTTTTGATTCCACATAATCAAGAAAATACAAAAAAATTAAATAACTCAAAAAACTTTTAAAAAAAGTGAGAGTTGAGATTCGGTACCTATCTCTCCATATGCCGATCCTGGTGGCAATGGAATGTCTGGATTCCCCCAGAAATCTATCCCTCCATAGGGGTAGTCATCTATGGCAACAATCTGTCATCGCCACCATGGAAAGAAGTCAGCCGGATATGGGTTGGCTACCCTACCACCCCCCAGTCTACGCATATCATCTGCCCAACATTGTTGGGATGGATCTCGAACCTCGTGGAGAGGAACGTCCACTCTAGGGCTCAATCCTGGAACACGCTCGAAGAAAAACATGCTCAGAATGTTGCTGAACCTGAAGTTCTGTATCCTTCCTTCCTTACACTCACTGAGCTAGTGTTTCATGTTGCTCAGTAGTGTAGTACTCCAGTCGTATATGGTCGGTCTCATACACTCCACCGCATAGAACATCAGTGGCCACGAGGCCTGATTGAGTGAGGCTAAGCCTGCTATCCTACCCAGCGTCAGTAGTATGGCCTTTAGGTCCAGCACCTGTATAGAATTGGTGGGGAGTTGACTTCCCACCTTCTCAGTATCTAGGTAGTAGTACACAGCTACGTACTCATCGATAGTAATCCCATGACCTGGCCCACCTCAGGAACGAAGGTTCACTACCTCCCCTTGTCTAGATAGACCTGTGATAAAGTATATGTCTTCCACCTCTATGGTGAGATACATTCCATCTATCCTGAAGGACTCTGAGTCAGGATCCAATAGTCTACCAGCATCTCTAGCAGTCTTGGTTTGGCCCTCAAACCACCAAGGCACCTGAACGTGTAGAGTCCACATGCTCGAAGAGCTTGTTGAGCCATCACATTAGCCCTTACAGCTTCCTCTACTTCACCATGCTCATGCTCTCTCCATTCTAGCACCATCTTGCAAGAGAAATTACCATATTGTCCATTAGAATCTTATAAATTCACTTGCGCGGCATCATACGTGACTGTTTTGCAAACAGCCACATATGTACGCGGTTTCTAGCCTCTTTTCCACGTATATCCAGCCCTATACACAGAAAAATCTTCAATATCCACGTGGCCCGCAGCGCTCATGTAAAGATGGCATAAACTACCTCATTTCACCATGAAAATCAACAAAAATTATATGAAAATGCATGAGAAGAGCATGAGTAACTACCTGGAAGAAACGGTTGTGAATTCTGCCAGCTAGATCTCCTAGAATTTGCAGTTGAAAATCAGAGCTCCAATGGGTAAAAGTTTCAAATGATTTCTATTTTTTACTATTTATAGAAAAAAATTCAAATATTTGAAAATTTTTACCCCCTTTCCTATAGTTTTGACAGTTTCTAACCATTTTGGATTGTTTCTGACATAATTTGTGATGTAGAAGACCATTTTCAGTGTCGTTTCAGCCATTGGATTGACCCATTCGTACTGATCTCAGGTATAATGTCTACACTGGCATATAGGTTAGGTTCACCACCGTTTTCATTTTGCATGAACTTATGACCATGTCACCATGACCTTAGGTACGAACCCACTCTATTATGTCACAGAACCTTCTTGCTACTTTAGAAGTGGCATAATGTGAGTGGTAGAGCTTCACCTTACATGGGTACCCTAGTTAGCGCCTTATTTGCATTTGGTGCCCATGTCGACGTTTTCTCCTTTAGGGTGTGGGAGTCCGTTGTATAGTATTGCCATGACATTTCGCAAGAGCCTCATACTCCTCTTGATCTTATGCTGGCCTGTTTCCCTCCAGACTCCCCTTATGTCAAGTTGTGAATGCATTATCATGAGCTTTTCCTGCCTTATTGAGCTTTATGCCGGCTCCCCTGACATTGCGTTTCAGCCATATAGTCCGAGCTTGTCTCATGTCTAGCCATGCAGAGCCATTTTTTATATCCTTCGCAGCTTGATTCCCTTTTTACTGGGAGGGGATTTTCTCCCGAGTGTCGATATCCTACACATGTATCCTTGCATTGAGCATAGGTATGTTCCACTACTTGGAACTAGTTTGTTTTCCTTGATGACACTCGTCTCCTCCTAGTTTGTAACTATAAAGCTAGTTTATTATTTTTTCAAGCTTTTCAAATAATTGAAAAAGTCCAAAAAAAATCAAAAAACCAAAAATCCGGATAAGGAAAGATGTTATCTTTGGCAGCTGTCAAGTCGTGTCGCCTTCGAACAAAGCACTATATATCACATCCATTGGTTGGGTTATAGTTTGACTTTAGGAGCTGTACTTGTTTCTCTGAGTTTATCTCCACCGACTGGTTAAGCTTCCAGTCCCTATGGAGCCTCTGTTGATACCTCCTGTGTCACAGAGATGTCCCAGTTTGTATATCGAGTCTATGCTTCCTTCATTCAGTCACCATACGCTGTTATGCTCTTGTTCGAAGGAAGTTGAAACCTGTGTCGGCCATTCCTCAGTTATCTTGACTTTGCATGTCGGCCATTCCCGGTACAGTTACTAGTTTGTGCACCTTATGATCGAGTTCTTCCACATTATACAGCCTTGCTGAGTACCTCGTGTTGGATAATGGGGGATTCCTTAATGCCCTCCTTCCAGCAGATTTCATCCCATCGACTTCAGATCACTTATTCTAGGATTGGAATCTAGAGTCCTTTTGAGTTCCTTGAGACTTGCAATCATCAGTGGCAGGTTCTCTCGCCATTGACAGTTTCTTGGGAATACATCAATGTCCCTTGATCGATGGATTCTCTCAAGTGTTCGTCCTCAAATCATCTATTCACACTTGTTAGTTTGCACTCTAGTACCTTGATTCCCATTTTCATTATTGGTGGGTAATCTCGCGTCTGTTAAAGGTATACATCAATGACCGGTAATCAGACGATGTACTACTATGTTCGACCTCGAAACCTCTATTCACATAGTAGGACATGTACTCGTAGCAGTTTGTGTAGAAGACCTTCTAGACTAGTGGCATCTCTTATATGCTACCTCCTTGATCATGCCATTGTTCATGAGATTTCATCTCTCGTGACTTCATTCCAGTGTATGTCAGACATTTCCAGCCACTATGGAGATCTTGATCTATTATATATCTTCAACCATTTTGGAGATCATGGTCCTTTGTATATCTTCATCATGGAGATTCTGATCTATGTATATTGTACGTGGTGATGACCACATATGTGATATCATGTATTATGCCTATTCATGGCCATTGTACTCTTATGTATCCGGGACTGCTATATGTACTTGCAGTTATATGCAGAGTTGTATCATTGTACTATGCTAATTGGGTGGCTGGTCTTCCATTTGTGATCCTTCATCACTCCACTTCTGGGATGGAATTATAATGTATTTCGGCCATCGTATGACCCCTCTGACCTCACACATTAGGGGGCATTTGTTATAGCAGATTTCACCACTCTAGGTGAATCACACTTTGTATGGCCTTCCCCTGTCCCGCTGCAGATTCTTTAGACCCCATGGACTATTTTTTATCCTTTGATGTTTCCTTGATCATCCCTAAAACTATATAAAAAATGATATATGCGGCTTTTTACCCGATAACCATGTACATACGCAGGTTTGACCCCTATAACCATGTACATCGGGATGTGTGCATAATCCAAATCTTTTTGGAGTTTTCCTTGACATGGATCCGACTCATTTGACTCCTGGCCTTCCATATTCCTTGAGATCGCTCAGATTTGACCCTTCATTATCCCTTGTGAAGCTATATAAGGAACCCCTTGGTACATTGAAGGCATATAGAGAGATTGAAAGTAGAGAAACTATAGTCCATTGTTGTCAGAATTTATACTTGAGTCTGCATCCCTTTGTCCCTTTGGAGCACTTTTGTGTTCTTCCCAAGCTTTCCTTTTGCTAGTGAGCTTTCTATCATGAGATGGAGGATTGAAGTGGTGGAGGCCCAAGTGGGGGATTCAGTTTCTCCAGTTCGCAGACGTGCCGTCAGAGGTTGTATCTATCTTGTAATCTCTGATTCATATTAATAAGAACTATCTTTTCCTGTCCAATGATGTGTATTTGATTGAATATTGTATCCATTGGAATATGTCAAATGCTTTTACATTATTGATTATATATGCTAGAATAGATCTAACACCATGATATATAGTATGCCTGTCTTATTTACTTGTTGTTGAGGAAGTATTCTATCAATTCAAGCTGAAGATTGGAAAGCTCAACGGGGATCTACTTCAACCATCTGGAATAAGGTACGAGGTCTGATCCTTTAGTGTTAGACATTTTATTTCTATTGCATATTGGGAAATATTGATTTTTGGAGTCAAAGCTGTCTGTTGTGGTACCCCAAGCCATAGGAATTTCTCTCCATAACACATGACATTCTTCCTTCTCTTAAGGTCCATTTGGGAGGGAAGACCGTCACGATCGAGGTCGAGATAGTTGATGTGCCCCTTGACTACAATCTGTTACTGGGTAGGAATTGGATGTACCATATGCAAGCTGTAGCTTCTTCTCTATTCAGATTTGTATGCTTTCCATTTAATGGGAAGATAGTTACGATTGATCAAATGTCATTCAAGAATCCGTGTGTTACCACATCTTCGGGAGCTTCTGTCCCGATTGTCATGCACTCTCAGCCAACAGCTGGGAGTGTGGATGTGGGCATGTAACCATCCCTTCTGGGATCATTTAGTTGTCCTAAAATTGTTCTCATGATTGGGTCTAATTTCGGTGAGGCTTCATCATCATTGTGTTCGGTGTCTTTTTGCACCACTGATCATATGGAAGATCCTTGGATTCTTCCTACACCGATTCCTTCGCGTGAGCCCATCAGGATGGATGTGCTGTTTCCTGAAACTATGATAGCATATCAAGCTAATCTTGGATGTGTTGCAGAGCCTAGTCCTTCCTCTTCGCAGACGGAGGAGGAGGACCCATATGTACTTCATGCATGGGCAGTTCAGTATTCTCACACACATGACTACCTTGATAGTGCTTTTCTGTCAGATGAGGCTATTATTGAGACTTTGTGTAGAGTTGAGCCACCTTGGGAAGAGTTGCATCATAGATATTATTTTCTTCCTGAGTTTGACCATTTAGAATGTGAAGACTTTAGGGAGATTCTTAGTGACAGAATTGGAGTCCCATGGTTCCGTTAAGCTCTTATGGTTTGATGGCTGATGGAAACATGTCGAATATATATCCTACCATCCCTATCAATATCTCTCGCGATCCTGGCAAGATTGAGAATCTCTATATTGGGGCAGAATGTTCTCATGCTAAGATTCAAGAGTATACCGAGCTGTTCAAAGAATTTAGTGATGTATTTGCTTGGTCATATGAAGAAATGCCAGGCATCGACCATCGCATTATTGAGCATGAAATTAAAACTTATCCCAATGCTAAGCCTGTTCGACAATGCTTGTGTGCGGTGAATCCTAGAAAAGCACCCACGATTAAGGCTGAGATAGAAAAGCTATTGAATTTTGGTTTTATCTATCCCGTTCTGTTGATGGAGTGGGTTTCAAACCCCATTCTGGTTGATAAGAAGCAGGGAATGATCCAGATATGCACTGATTTCCATGACTTGAATCGTGCCTATCCTAAAGATAATTTTCCCACACCATTTATTGATCATATTTTGGATGAGTGTGCGGGAAGCGAGGTATTTTCCTTTATGGACGTATTTTCTGGATACAATCAGATACAGATCAAACCTGAGGACCAACATAAGACTTCCTTTATTTTTCCTTGGGGTACCTTTGCATATCGGAAGATGCCTTTCGGCCTTAAAAACACCGGAGCCACTTTTCAGCGGGATATGACCTTGATCTTCCATGATCCCAAATTGATTATCGAAGTCTCTTTGGATGACCTTGCTTCTCATTCTCGTCAGAGGATGCGTCATTCCTACCATTTGAGATTAGTGTTCGAAGGGTGCCACCATGATTTGGTCAGATTAAATCCTCACAAGTGCATATTTCACGTGAAGTTTGGTCGCTTATTAGGGTTCATTGTCTCCAAAAATGGTATAAGAGTTTACCCTTTGAAGGTTGAGGCAATACTTCAATTGTCTCCCCCAAGAAACATTAGACATCTTCAATGTTTGCAAGGCATGGCAAACTTCTTACAGAGATTCATCGTGAATTTTGCCAATTTAACTAGAGGCTTTATGCATCTTTTGAAGAAGGACACTACCTTTTGGTGGGATGAGCGAGCCCAGGAGTCATTTGATACGCTTAAGTGATCCTTAGCATCGGCCCCAATAATTAGTCCACTTGACTATAGCCATGAATTTATACTTTATGTGGCCGCATCCATGGAGACAATTGGTATGGTTTTGGTTCAAGAGGATGAGAAGCTCCAAGAGCATGTCATATATTATCTGAGTCGAAACCTTATAGATGTGAAGATCCATTATTCTCATGTGGAGAAACTTGCCTTAGCTACAGTTCATGCGGTTCAAAGATTGAGACACTATATTCTCCTTCACCAGACCTTGGTGGTTGCCCATGTCAATCCATTTCAGTTCGTCCTCACTAGAAGGATGATAGGGGGAAAGTATAATAAGTGGATTTTCATCTTGCAATAATTTGATCTCGAGTTTGTTTCAGAAAAATTGAAGAAATCGTTGATTTTTGCGGAACTTATATCTGATTTCCTGAGCAAGGAGGAGGAGGAGTCTTGTGAAGATACGTTTTTCGATGAGCACATCTTCTTAATATAAACTTTGGATCCATGGTATGGAGATATTATCATATAATTACAAACATTGAAGGTCCCCACTCACCTTTCACGGGATGAACAACGATGATTACGTCACGTATCCAAGAGTTACCTCATAGTGGATAACACATTGTACCACCATGGGGTAGATTCCATTTTACGTTGTTTTTTAACTCATGAGGAGGCTGAGCTTGTGCTGAATGATTTCCATGGTGGGACGTGTGGTGGTCATTTATCTGGGCTTTCTACAGGCCAAAAAATCATGAGAGTGGGTTATTTCTGGCCGTCAATCTTTAAAGATTGTGTCAATACGGTCAAGAAGTGCCAGCCTTGCCAGGTGTTCACACGTAATATGTGCTCACATATTTCCCCATTACATGCAATTATCATCGTCGATCCCTTCACTAAGTGGGGGCTCTATTTCATGGAGTGCAACCCAGCTTTAGCTGGGGGGAATCATCATATTATCGTGGCTGTTGATTACTTCACAAAATGGGCTTAGGCTATGCCTATAATTAAAGCCGATGGTGAGATAGCTGCACACTTTGTATTCAACCAGATTATTACTTGGTTCAGTATTCTGAAAGAGATTGTCACTGACCATGGTATGCACTTTCAAAATCAGATGATGGAAGAGTTGGCCTCGAAGTTAGGGTATAAGTAGGATCAATCTTCTTCTTATTACCCTTAAGCGAATGGATAGGTTGAAGCAGTGAACAAATCACTCAAGTCCATTCTCCAACGAACTATCACACAAATCAAGACCAATTGGCATATCATGTTATATCCTGCTTTGTGGCATTATAGGACCGCGGTTAAGACTACCACCGGTTTTTCTCCATATCAGCTTGTACATGGAGTGGAGTTTGTATCACCGGTTGAGTGCAAGATCCGTTCTTTGAAGCTAGCCATAGAGCTCTTACTGGATACTTCCTCATTGGAGGAACGTTTGGTCCATTTAGAGTAGCTTAATGAGGAGCGTCGAGATGCTTTAGTGGCTCTAGAAGTGAATAAGTGTCATGTTAAGGTCCAGTACGATAAATCTGTCCATCCAAGGAAGTTTAGTAAGGGAGATTTGGTCCTTTTGTGGGATCAATCTAAAGAACCCTTGGGGGCAGGAAAATTCAACCCCATGTGGCATGGTCCTTACGTGGTTAAATGTGTGTTAGAGAAGGGCGCTTATGAGCTAGTAGATTATGAAGGGACGGCCTTGGCGGAGCCTAGAAATGGGCTCTATCTTAAAAAGTACTATGCATAATTTTTAGCTAGGGATGACTATTATATATTATTGTACACCATTTTGCATAGTTAGGTTTTTCTTATGGTGATCGGGTTTGTTGATTAGCTTTTGTTTCTTATGGAAGATATCAATGGAGTCTTCCATCTATATAGGATTCACGGATGGTACAATCTATCACACTCAACACTCAACCTCTGCTGTTTGGGTGATTTATACTCCTATGGGTCAGGTATTGTCTACAGGAGGCATATGTTTATGGCCTTCTTCAAACAATGTTGTTGAATATAGTGTCATTATTGAGCTTCTACGGGATGCCATTTCACATGGTGTTCTATCTCTTGACGTACGTCTTGTTTCGGAGTTAGTAGTGTCACAGCTTAATGGCTTGTATCATGTTAGAGGTCCAACATTATTACAGATAATCTTATGTGTGAGATTGTTAGAAGAGAAATTTGACAACATAACATACATACATGTTCCAAGAATTTATAATCAAGTTGCTAACTCATATGCTAACTATGTGTTAGATTGGCATTTGTTTCATAGACAATAAGCTCATCACAAACATACATTTTTACACATGTAAATAAATAAACCGATCATCAAAAAAAAAAATTCATTAAACATCCCAAATGTGATAATACATAGTGTCATAATACAAAAATGGGGCTTTCGAGCCACCAAAATATAAATACACAGTAGTAAAAAATGTATCACTTGCAGGTATCTAATCCTGGGCAGGAGGAGGGGGGTTTTGATCATGGAATGTCACCACAGATCTAGCTAGTCATCTAAACAACCGCACCCATGGTCATGGCACACCCACCACCTGATGCTGCACGGCCTCAGGTAGGTCCTCGACCTGTGCCATGGGTACGCTGTGTGTCAGCCACATGAAGTTGGTATGAATGCTTTGGAGCATCCGCTCCCCAACCACACCTATAATGTCATCTCCTCTTCCCCTCCGTCTATGACGAGGGAAGCCTTTAGGCCACTGTGGTCCTACATCTGCATACATATGATAGGATGTTACTATGTGTTTTCATGCAAAAACATGTCTTTTTTATTCCATATATCAAAAAACATAAAAAAATAAAATAACTCAAAAATATTAAAAATACGGTTGGGATTCATTACCAATGTCACCGTATGCTAATCCTAGTGGTAATGGCATGTCGGGTTCTCCCCATAAATCTATCCCTGCATAGGGGTAATCATCGATGGAAACTATCTATCGTCGCCACCATGGAAATAAATCAGCTGGATAGGGTTTGGACACCCTACCTCCACCCAATCAGCGCATCGCATCTGCCCAATGTTGTTGGGTCAGATCTCAAACCCCGTGAAGAGGAACGTCAAATCTAGGGCTCAATCCCAGAACACACTCAAAGAAAAACGTGCTCAGTATGCTACTAAAACCGAAGTTTCATTCTCTGTCCATCTTGCACTCACTGAGCTAATGTTTCATGTTACCCAGTAGTGTAGTTCTCCAATCGTACACCGTGGGTCTCATGCACTCCACTGCATAGAACATCAGAGGCCATGAGTCTTGGTGGAGTGAGGCTAGCCCTACTATCCTGCCTAGTGTCAATAGTATGGCCTTTAGGCCTAGCACCTATATGGATTTAGTTGGGATCTGAATCCCAACCTTCTCCATGTCCGGATAACAATACACGGCTATGTACTCATCTATGGTGAGACCACCTCCAAGCCCGCGAGATCATAGGTTCACCACTTCCCCTCATCGGGTGAGTCCAGTAATAAATTATATTTACTCTAATTCTATGGAAAGGGACATCCCATGGATTTGGAAAGACTCAGAGTCAGGATCCCAGTAGTCTACTAGCATCTACAACAGTCTTGGTTTGGCTCTTAAGCCACCAAGACACCCAAACTTGTAGAGCCCGCATGCACGAAGAGCCTATAGTGCCATTAGATCACCATGTACTACCTCTTCCACATCCATGTGCTCACGTTCTCTCCATTCTAGAACCATCCTACACATTTAAATCAAGTTTGGGTCATTAGAAGTCTTTAAAAAACTTGACCGTCGCTGCATATGCGACTGTTTGCTAAACAGCCGCATATGTACGCGACTGTTTGCTAAACAATCACATATGTACGCAACTTTGAGGGATTTCTCCGCGTATATCCAGCCCTATATGTAGAAAAATCCTTGATTTCTGCATGGGCCAAGGCACACACTTTAGGATGGCCTAGAAATCAAAATTGACCATGGAAAATTGAAAATTTTACATGAAAATGAAAGAGCAGGGCATGGGAAATTACCTGGAAAAAACAGTGTCAGATTCCATCAGCTAGATTTCCCAGAATTCACGTTTGAAATTCTGAGCTCAATTGGGTAAAAATTTCAAATGTTATATAATGCTTTGAATTTTTTACTATTTATAAAAAAAATTCAAATTTTTGAAAATTTTTACCCCCTTTTCTACAGTTTTGGACTATTTCTAATCCTTTTCTACCATTTTTTTACTAATATATGATGTAGGAGACCATTTTGAGTGTCGTTTTGACTATTGTTTTGACCCGTTCATGCCGATTTCACGTATCATGTCTAAACTGGCATATAGGTTAGGTTTCACCACTTTTTTCATTTTGCATGACATTATGACCGTTTCATCGTAACCATAGGTACGAACCCATTCTATCTTGTCACAGGACCTTCTTGCTGTTTTAGAAGTGGCATGATTTGAATGGTAGAGCTTGAACTTACATGGGTACCCTAGTTAGTGCCTTATTTGCATTTGGTGCCCATGCCAATAGTTTTTTCCTTTAGGGTGTGGGAGTCCGTTGTATAGTATTGCCATGACATTTTGCAAGAGCCTCATACTCCTCTTGATCTTTTGCTGGCCTATTTCCCCTGGACTCCCTTATGTCAATTTGTAATTGCATTATCACGAGATTTGTCTACCTCATTTGAGCCTTATGTCAACTTCCTTGACTCTGAGTATCAACCATACAGCCCGAGCTTGTCTCATGTCTAGCCACGCAGAGCCATTTTGTATATCCTTTGCAGCTTGATTCCCTATTTTTACTGGGAGGGGACTTTCCCTCGAGTGTCTCTATCCTACATATGTGTCCTTACATTGAGCATGGGTATGTTCCACTATTTTGAACAAGTTTGTTTGCCCATTTGACACTCGTCTCCTCCTAGTATGTAACTTTAAAGCAATTTTATTCTTTTTCAAGCTTTTCAAATATTTGAAAATGTCCAAACAAAAATTAAAAAACCAAAAAGATGGACAAGGAAAGATGTTATATTTGGCAGTAGTCGAGTCATGTCGCCTTCGAATAGAGAAATGTATATCACATCCATTGGTTGGGGTAAAAGTTTGACTTTAAGAGCTGTACTCATTTATCTCAGTTTATCTCCACCAACTAGTTAAGCTTCCAGTCCTTATGGAGCCTCTGTAGATGCCTCCTGTGTCGCAGAGATGTCCCAGTTTTGCATATCGCATCTACGATGCCTACATTCAGTCACCATTTTCCTTTATGCTCTTGTTCGAAGGAAGTTGAAACTGAGTCATCCATTCCTCAGTTATCTTGACTTTGCATGTCGGCCATTCCCAGTACAGTTACCAGTTCATGCACCTTATGATCAAGTCCTTCCACATTATACATATTTGCTGAGTACCTCGTGTTGGATGATGGGGGATGCCTTAATGCCCTCCTTCCAGTGGATTTCATCCCATCGACTTCAGATCATTTATTCTGGGATAGGAATCTAGAGTCATGTTTGAGTGCCTTGAGACTTGCAGTCATCAGTGGCAGCACTAGTGGAAAATGAGAGATTAGTGTCCAAAAAAATGACCAAAATCTGCATATCAATGACCACTTTTGGTTTGGCGATCGCTGGTGGCTAATTTACGGTCTTTTATTACGCGACCAAAATTGGTCATTTTTATTTTGGTCATTTATAGCTTGTTAGTTGGTCATTAATTTGGTCATATATTTGGTCATTAATTTGGTCATATTTGAATCGATGACCAAATATATGACCACATTTATGACCAAATTAATGACCACATGGCAAACTAGAATATGACCAAATTTGGTCGCGTATTAAAAGACCGTAAATTAGCCACCAAAACTGTTTTTTGGTCATTGATATGCGAATTTTGGTTGTTTTTTTGGTCATTTATATCTCATTGTTTGGTCACGTGTCTCTCAACTTTTTGTTATTTTATATATGAATTTTGGTCATTAATCTCATTTATTGGTCACTAATTTAGTCATTTTTAGTGGTTTTATGTGTGGTTATTATATTTTAGTAGTTTTAATGGTGTCCATTATTAATCAATATAAATTTTTAATATGGTATTGTGTTTAAATTTTAAAAAAAATCATACATTATTTATCATCATCTAATACACATTTGAATTATGAAAATATAAAGTGCAACCATATAAGTTTTAAATCGCACAAATTATATTATATGAAATGTCAAGAATCACAATAAATGAGTTTTCTCAAAAAGTATCTCCATATAACTTTACATGAAAATCATCTAGTACACCGATGACTTTTCAAAATATTACATTGGCTAAACTATCCCACTTGTACTTTTTTGCTAAGCCATACTTGGATCCCGTGACAACTTCAAAACCATACTTAGCAACTTGAAACCCTCAGCAACAGGGTCTTCATACTCAATGGAAAAGCATCAGCAACAGAATCTTCATACTCAATTGCCCACTTTTTGAGCTTTCTATGTGCGCACGCGCTTTTGTATCCACACTACACATGCTTCTGAGCTTTCTGAGCTTTATATATGCACACGTGCTTCTGTATCCACATTGCAGCAACCTCCCTCTTCATGTTTTTACAAAGCTTGCGAGTAAGGTTACCTGCAAACAACACATGTTAAGCAATAAATTGTATTGCTCAGTAAAAATAAAAAACAAATAACTGAAAAATGTACATAGTAATTTCACAAGATTCAAGATAGAAAAAAGAAACAATTCCAACAAACAGTTATATATGTGCTTATTATAACAAATACAAAAACACTTATGATACCTCTGATTCTGAGCTTTCTGAGCTTTATATCTACGCACGTGCTTCTGTATCCACATTGCAGCAGTAGCCCTCTTCATGTTTTTACAAAGCTTGCGAGTAAGGTTACCTGCAAACAACACATGTTAAGCAATAAATTGTGTTGCTCGGTAAAAATAAAAAACAAATAACTGAAAAATGTACAAAGTAATTTCACAAGATTTAACATGGAAAAAAGAAACAATTCCAACAAACAGTTATATATGTGCTTATTATAACAAATACAAAAACACTTCTAATACCTCTGAAGGAAGTCCAACTCCATTGTATTTCCTAGTAGCTCTTTCATGGATATGATGGCTTCCGTAAAAGTTCAATACTTAACAACCTGATTGGGTTTTTACAAATATTCTAAGACATTACTAGTAGTTTTCATCTCCCTAAAATTTACTATGAACCTTTATTTTAGTAAAAATGCGTCTCGTTAGATACAATGGGATGCAAAATTATTTATCTCAAGAAAATGTTTTCAGAGCTGCAATCATCTCTTGGCTGTTGAATTCTTCTTTATCATCACTTACAGTAACTGTCACTATATTTGGATTTTGTGAAGGGAAAACGTCTTCTCTTCCATTGCTAGAAGGACTCCTCCCCATCTTTTCACTTCCATCATAGACGATCCCTCTCAATATCAGTGTCTTATGCATTCCTCCAATCATCTCTTCATAGATTGTATCTCCTTTTTCCCCAGAAACACATACATATTGGCTATATCCAAGCCCCATCGAACATACAGGTACCTGCAAATCACCAAATCTAACTTTTAGTAATACAAATCTCGCTCAACAATAATTTATTGCATGGGCTCTGTTTGAGCCAGAAGTTCTTAACATGCACTCGCCAAATACCAAATCCATCCAATTAAATTTAGAGGAAAAAAAGTATCTAGAATTTTATCACCTTAAAGCTTGAGAGCTTGAAGCATGAAGAGGCAGCACACACAGTCAGGAAAATTTTTGAGAGTAAAGAACATGTCATCTTAAACCTCTCATTCTCAATTGTCGTCTCAGCTCATGTGCTTTGGGTGCCTGGAAAAACAGTACCCAAGTAAAATATTTAAAATATGGCCAGAAGTGCTTAAGCGACGGTATTGATTTTTTTTTTTTTAAATCACCTACAGGCCGTCGCTTAACCGACGGCTATAAGTGTTTTTTTTTTTTAAATCACCTGCTTCCCAACATATCAAAACTTTATTATTTATATATGTATGTTTATTGCAGGTAAATAGTATGCAGTAAAATGAAATTTCATTTGGCAATATTCACACATTATAAAGGCTGAGTTAGAATACATGGCAGATTATCTACAGAAGTGATAGACACTGCTGACCAGATAAACTAAGAGGTCATTTCTGAATCAACTTCAAGCGTTCACCCACTATAATGTGGTGTCTAATTAATCATAATCAGAGGGCATAAGCTAAAGTAAAATCCATTCCTACCAGAATACAATTGTGTTAAAGCTCTCTACCTTGTTCCTGAAGAACATTCCTTAGCTTGGACATTTTCATTTGCGAATGGAGGTATGGCAGCGTTGTCACCCTTGTTTGCAATTTTATAGGTACCATTCTCCCTTGCATTTGAGCCCTTACCACCACCAATATCTGAATAAAAGAAGTCCACAAACTTATTAAAATATGTTTTTAAACAATATACAGTATATGCATCGATGCCTTGTTCTTTCCCACTTGTTTTCCTAGTCACACTCTCTACCTTGTATACATATTACATATGTCATTTCTAGTTAAGCATTTTCTGTGATATACATGTAGTCTTTGCAATAAAAAGCATTATTTCATGTCATTGCCCTAGAACCTTGGGCAAGAAGAAAACAAATAGCATGTTTTAAAGTACTGCATTTTAAATAAATAACATGGGCACACAATAAGAAGCTACAACTTCTAAAATCTGGACAAATAAATTTAAATCAAAGTCCTGTGTATTAGTTTATTATAACAGCCATGATTTTATTCAATGGTACTTTCACTATAAAAGAGTTGTCTGTGGAAAAATCATACCTTGTAAAATAGGACGATAGCTTGCTCTAACAGATCCACGACCCATTAAAGATCCCCCCCTTCCACCTCGACCTTGAATTCCAGATCTGGGTCTGAATTCCATAGAGTTTTGAATGCTCATGTTCTGTACAAATAGAATGCATTATGAAGCATCAAATCTTTGAATGTAAAAGTGCATTAACCAAAATCATCACAAGCAAAACTATGATGAGACTTCCCTCTTAATATTAATGCAAATACAGCATAGCAAATCTATCCAACATACTAGACTAGAAAAGAGCAAAAATAGAATTCCTAACCCTATAAAGACATTTGCATTCATTAAATTACCACAATAATTACCCCCAAATAAATGATAACGGCTTCAAAATATGTTATTTCATATAACAAACAAACAAAGGCATAGGAATTTTGTTGGGCTCTTAATGGTAAGTTACAAGAACATCACATGCCATGAAACCAACCTAAATTCTATCACCGGCAGGTTGGCTCCATAAACAAATGGGAGTGGACAGAAACAAGCACTACATAGTTTTTGACACAATAGGAAGCCCCTTGTTTGTGAATTTTTTCCAGAAGGTATCCAACTTGCCAGTCTTCCAGAAAATGAAAGTGAAGGTATGGGATAAAAGTGTTGCCACAAAATGAAAATGAAGGGAAGGCATAAAAGTGTAGCCATGGGTACAGATATAGTCCTAATATTTCATGTCAAGGGATGCTTGAGGGAGATAGAAAAGGAATACAAATGAACCACAACTTATTAAGATTTACCCCCAACAATGTGGTATAAAACAAATGTCATCACTTAGTGTAGCTACTGAAGAATTGATAAATGGCAGATGAAAACCATGCAGCGTAGTATCAGACATGCCACATGGCTAAATCAGAAATTGAGTACTTAATTCAAGGGACCAAGGACTTTCAATTTCAAATGAAAGCCATGACCTATTCCACAGTAAATGCACCATCTTGTGTCTACTATTTCATCTGTTATAAAAAATGCCAGCATTATCTTGTAACACTTCTTCGAAAATCCATATATTGTATCTAGGTTATGTTGTATAAAATTCATGTAATGATCACTCTACAATCCTGTGTTGTATATCACAGGAAGCATCACATATCTGTTGGCATCATCCAAGTTCTATTTTCCCAACAGTAAAAGGTTTTCTCTTGAGAATCAGTATTGCAAGAGGAGGTACAGAATGGCTGGTTGAGAAAATGATGCATGTAAGAAACAGGTTAATGAGATAAGAGACAAAGGTCACAAAATAATGTGATGATAAACAATGAAGTTTGAACAACACAAAAAGGATGATAGAACACATACCAGATATTGTATTTCAATAAATAATGGCAATGTTACTTTTTCAAGGAGAAACAGTAACACTCAACGGATGGGCTGTAATGCTCTGTCCTGTGAAGAATATGCAGTCAAAATTTTAGTGAACAAACCAGCTGAAACTAGTGTTTCTTCCTGTGTTTCAAAGCTATGAATATAGGTGAGCAGCGCTGAGGAATTTATTGTCAATATTGCGAGAGAGAAGGCATGTTGCATTAAGTTAATTTCTGTGAATATATTCCTTGCCTGGGCCTGAATCACAGCAGCAAAGGTGCACAGGGTTTCAAGGTCGATGTACATGCAAAGGATAGAAGCACTTGTTATGGTGTTCATAAACAACATGTGCAGAACACTTCTTATATATGGATAGACTCTAGAGTATATTGCAAAAGAAGGGGGCACATTGGCTAGTGTAGCATGCAAAAGGAGCGCAGTCAAAACATAAACCTTGTCTTTTACCCATCTTTAAACAAACTATGCAGAAGTTGAGTTTAAGTTCTAGTTTTAGGTTCTGAGCACTTAAAACTTCAGTTAGTGTTGAGTTAGCAGCCAATTTCAGTGGGCATTTAACACTTTCAGTTAGCAGCCACCAGATCTATAATGATACTCAGAATTTAGTTTTTTTGTGGGGAAGCAAGTTTACTTATTTCTGTTGACCGCAACAGTGTTCAATACCAACCTATCCAAAATAGGAAAATCATGCATAAAGGTCTTCAATAGGACCTATGTGCACAACACACAATATTTAAATTTAAATTTAATATTTAGATATCCACTGACAGAAAATGGCCAATGGGACTGGCAAAAAGTACATGAATCCAATTTTACAGGAGAAAAATACAGGCCTGCCTGCGGCAGCATACTGAATCACATTAAAAATAAAAACTAGGAAAAATGAATCTGGAACCAACTTTTCAGCAGGATCAACAATGATAATTAAACAAAATAGTGACTCAATATGCCACAATGAATAACTTGCCTTTTCTTCTAGTAGGAAACTTACAAGGATGCATTTTCATACTGTTTTGGTGGAAAATCTTTGAAAAGCATGGCAACTACAACAAGATATCTGCTGCTAGTCCTTGTCATGCTTTCTTCTGGGAATGAAAGAATGATAGGCTATAGCCAAATAGACAATAGGACACAAATAAATGTGAATTTACTTACTATGCTCTATTACAATTAACCTCCAATTCATGATCTGTTCATGTTGGAACCAGTTATTAACTACCTTCCATAAACCATCAGTGGAGTCCTGTGCAATGGCCAATAAAAAGTAACATAGTGTCACCACATCATGTTTGTGCTGCTGGCTTCTTTGGTTGTGGAAACAACAGCTGAGAAAAGAGGAGTTCATTCCATGTATCAGGCACTCCTGGAAGACACCAATGCAGACAATCCTGAGAACCACCTTTTGATCTGAGAATGTATTTGGATATATGTGACTCGTCCCTCAACTCTAAAACCCCAGTGATATCTAAACATTCAACCCTTATGCCCCGCACATCACTCTCAACAGTTAGATCTCTAATATAGTGTTCAATATAAGCAAAGTCTAATATAAGCAGTACATAATCATTTTAAGCCCCTGCTCTTTTACATATTTGGATTTAATTTATTTGTCCCTGCTCTTTTACATATTGTACTCCTTTTGCATATATTTTGTGTAATATAAGCAGTGTTCTTTCCAAAAAAATATTATCAAATATACTTTAATCTTATGTTTTGTTTTATTTAGAGAATGTGCCCTTACCCAGCTTGCATGTATGGATCTTATTATGCCTAATAATTATAGTTCCTGCAAAATGTGTGCATGTCTTTTATCAAGATTTCAACATTGCATGCACCATGTCTGCTCAAATAATTTCCTAAGTTATATCTTGACTGCAAAGATGCTCAAATAATTTGCAAGATACTTGTAACAGCTCTACTTTTGGGCTTTTCAAGCAATTAGACAAATGCAGGGCTCAAGTACTCCATGGAGTTTCTTTCAAAATAGGATGCAAACAAAAACTTTCTCATGATACAATGTGATACCTAAGGTGAAAGGAAAGCCTAGAAAGAGAATAATCTTGTAGATATGATGGCATATGTGTTGCAAACTTGAAATTAGTTAGCATTTCAGCTTTTCTTCAGCATCCCTATTGCTTGTGTTCTTCATTTTCTTTTCATTTCCAGATTCTTAGGAGCTAGATTCAAAACAAATGCAATTCACATTCACACAATTGTTGGCACTTGGGCAGACCCGGGTTAACGCTTTATTCGTCGCACCAACAAAAGACCCACTGTGTTGGCCCTTTCGGCAACAACCTGCGCGCAGGTTGTAGTCTCACCCGAAACAGCAATGGGGTGCCGCAGAATCAAGTTTCTGCATGCAAAGAGGGGGATTACTGTACCTTAGCCTTCCTAAACAATTATTATTCAACTTCCTGTTGACTTATCATTCATTCACATATAACTTCAGAGCATAATAAACAAACCAAACTTGCATAACCCACTACAGGGAATTCACAGCGAAGCTTAGTATTAGCAGAGATCTTATATTATCAGATATATTCAGTTAAATGCATGAAAATAACAGAAACAGAAACAACACAACAAAACCACAACACCACATATAACGTGGTTCACCCCCAGTGTAGGGGCTACGTCCACAAACTGCGTTTTATTCCTCTTTCCTCAAAACCACAGTTTATCTGCGCACTCAGCTGCAGATTTCTCCAGCTCTTAACAGCCGCGCACACAGCTGCAGATCTTTCTTTCTTCCTTACAAAACCCTCTGCGCACACAGCTGCAGAGGTCATCCGCGCACACAGCTGGGACTTGTCCTTTCCTTACAAAACCAATCTTACTTGCCTTATCTTTCCTTACATCAAAAATCCTAACCTATCCATTTTACATAAGCGCTTATTTATACTGCGCAGTTTTACAAAACCCTGGTCTTAAACCATGGGCACCCACAAACCCTAAACCCTGAATTTAAACCATGGGTTTATTACAAAAAAGGGAGGGTTTTGACTTACCCTGATACCCCTAAGACTATTTTGACCATAGCTCCGCTTACAAATTTCCTAACTAACCGCGGAGTTACCCAATATGGAGTATGCGCCCCAACAGGCCCCTAAGACTCACTAGTGGCCCGTCCCGGGACACTCTGCATCTTTCTGATGGCCTAATTCTGCTGAGGAGACATATTATACTGCTTAATGAAGCTCTCCATGCTGTTGCCGGCTGCATACTTCTTTCCTTTGCAGTAGGTTTACTGATGAAAGCCGTTACGACCTCCTGCATCAACATCCGGCTCTCGGATGGCCGATACTTGACCATCCACGACTTTGGGGTCCCCTGGACTTGCGTGTCCCACCACATGAGAAGCCTACTTGGCGTGGTTCCGCGACACCAACAGTCGGCGCAGGGGGATTTCCCAGAGTCATTCTGCGAGGCCTCACGCCCTTGGCTGCTCTATGTTAGAGCAGACTCCTGGCCGTCGGTGCAAATTTAGAGCAAACTCCTGCCTGTCCTTGTACTTAGTGAAGCAGAACTGTGTAAAGGGCATAGTTAGGAGGTGTTGCAGACCTCTGTCCCTTACGTCCCGTACCAACGTCTGAACATTACTATCGTTCGACATAGTTCAGGTTGAAATGTCACAGAGGTGCTTCAGATAGAAATTACAAGTCGAAATATCCCCTTATAAGATCCTAATGCGGAGAGTGGCATCATGGTTTAGACATGATACTAAATCTGACGACGTTCCGGGAATCTGCTCCTCATGGCACCGGATTTTCCCCAAAATCTCATGATGGTCGGTAATGAGAGCAACGCTCGTGCTAGCGCCGCCGAATTGTGGTATGTCCCATCCACCCTAGTTGCGGCACACCCTGAAACTTCGACACAACCTGACCCTGCGACCTACGACCAGCTTGCTACTTCGCATGCTGTGGACAGAAGAGACTACATAGTGCAATAAGCATGTTACCTATTTACTTGGCTCTATCCCCTGTGCTGAACACCTGGCCTGTCTATGTACTTTTTTAAACGGCTCCCGTTTATCATAGAGGGGAAAAGCTCGCCATTTAACTTGGCTAACTGAACTGCGCCCCCATCAGTAACTCTCTGTACTACATACGGTCCTTTCCAGTGTGTTTTAAACTTTCTGGGGAACTTCATGAATCTACTGTCATAGAGGAGCACAAGA
The DNA here is from genome assembly GCA_001517045.1 of Pseudotsuga menziesii. NCBI lineage: Eukaryota > Viridiplantae > Streptophyta > Pinopsida > Pinales > Pinaceae > Pseudotsuga > Pseudotsuga menziesii. Next base: position 262,483 of record LPNX010496257.1, on the reverse strand, counting down.
TCACCCTGTTGAAAATGTTTCCTCTTGATGTGCCTGTCATGCCACGCTTTTTCTCGAGCTTTCTGCACCTGTTGCTGGAAGCCTGCGACAAGTCTATCCTCCTCAAGTTGTAATATCTGTGCCAGGATTTCTGTGATTATGGCAAGGTCATCCATCTTGGTGAAAGCAGCAATCCGGAGGCTGGGAACAATATATTCCATGGGCATGACAGCTTCTTGTCCATAAACTAGTCGAAAGGGTGTATGGCCTATCAATTTCTTGCAAGTAGTCCTGTAAGCCCATAGTACCGCTGGAATGCGAAGATCCCAATCATTCCTGTTAGCGTTACAGACCTTTGTCAATGCCTGCTCAAGGATTTTGTTAAAAGCTTCGACAGTCCCATTTGCTTGTGGATGATAGGCGGTACTCTTTTGATGATAAACTTGAAATTCCTTGGTCAATACTGCAATAGTCTTGTTTAGGAAATGCGATCCTTGATCACTCATAAGAACTTTGGGACATCCAAATCTGGATAAGATGTTGTCGAATATAAACTGCGCAGCAGTAACAGCGCTGCGGGTCTTGACAGGTTGAGCCTCGGCCCAACGGGTAAGATAATCAGTTGCTGTAATGATATAGCGAGCACCTGACTTTTTCGCAGGTGGGTTAATGGGACCAACAAAGTCAATGGCCCATTTGTCAAAGGCCTGTAATGTTATTTGTGGAGCTAGGGGCATTTCATCCCTCCTAGATGGTTTACCTGTCCTCTGACAGATGTCGCAGCTGTGGCAGTATTCTCTTGCGTCTTTGTGAAGTGTGGGCCACCATAAACCAGCTGTCAAGATCTTCTGTGCTGTTGCTTTTCCTACATAGTGACCGCCTGCGGCGCCAGAGTGTGCTTCTGCCAATATTAGAGGTTTTTCGTGTTCCAAGACACACCTGCGTAATATCTCATCTGGTCCCATCTTATACAGATGTCCTGCTATTAAAGTGAAGTCCGCGGCTCGGATCACCAGCTGCTTCTTCTGTTGTGTGGTCATTTCCGCGGGGGTAATACCTGTAGACAGATACTGAGCAATATCCTTGAAATAGTCATCAACTATGTGTATAGAAAATAATTGTGCATCAGGGAGGCCTTCGTCTATATTGGTAGGTTCCTCACCTGAGTCGAGCCTCGACAAGTGGTCAGGTCCTAGGTTAAGTCGTCCAGGATTAACAATGATCTCAAAATCATATTCTTGAAATAGAAGTAACCACCTGCATATTCTTCCTCCTAGCACAGGTTTGTTGACTAAGTACTTCAGAGAAGAATGGTCAGTAAACATCTTAAAATGAGAACCTAGAAGATAGTGCTGAAATTTTTGTAATGCATATACCATAGCAAGACCTTCACGTTCTGTCGTAGTATAATTTTTCTCCGCCGTAGACAACTTCCTGCTGGCAAAAGAGATAGGGTGATCAATATTACCTGCACCTGGCTGAGCGAGCACAGTACCCACAGCAATAGAGGAGGCATCCACATGCACATGAAATTCCTTGTTCCAATCAGGGAATACCAGGATAGGGGCGGTGACCATTTTTTCTTTCAAAATATCAAGGCTTGCTTGGCATTCTGGAGTCCATTCGAACTTGACATATTTCTTTAGTTGCCTCTCCATTGGGGCGGTAATCTTGGAATATCCTTGGATAAATTTCCTATAGTACCCAGTGTGACCAAGTGTTGTTCGAAGTTGTTTGACTGATTTTGGTGGTGGTAGGTTTACAATAATAGCGATCTTCGCAGGGTCCATCATCAATCCCTGTTTGCATACCACATGACCCAGTAGAATGCCAAAAGGCGCACAGAAAATGCATTTTTTTAAATTCAAGGAGATTTGGTGCTGTCTGCATTTATCCAACATAAGTCTCAAGCTAGTTATATGGTCTTTTATGAGCCCAAAAATAGTCCAGTCATCAAAATAAACTTCTAAAAATTTATGTATGTATTCCTTAAAAGCGGAAATGACTACTCGGGAGAATATGGCAAGTGCATTCTTCAACCCGAAGGGCATAACGGTATACTGGAAAGAACCCATTTCGGTAGCGAAAGTTGTCTTGTGTCGGTCTTCTGGAGCAATTCGGATCTGATGGTAGCCCGAAAAACCATCGGTAAAAGAGTATATTTCTTGGCCTCCGACATTGTCGAGCACTTCATCTGTAAAGGGAGTGGGGAAAGGGTCGTGCAGACAGGCATCATTAAGTTTCCTTAGATCGACACAGATTCGGATTTCGCCCTTAGTCTTCTTCTCCTGGACGACCATAGGGCTGACCCACTCAGATTCTTCAACAGGTTCAATGATTCCAGCAGTAAGCATCTTTTCCAATTCTAGCTTAACCTTTTCTTTGTATTTTGGATTCAATCTATAGGGGCGCTGCTTCACCGGCTTGGCATCCAGCTTCAGGGGGATCTTCATTACCCCGATATCTCCCAAGATACCTTTCATTTCAGAGAACTTTTTCGGAAACAGATCTTGGTATTCCTGGAGTAATTGAGTTACCTTGCTTACCATCTCGTCGTCCCAATAGTCGCCAATGGTAGCGAGCTTAGGCTGAGCGTCGGATCCAATGTTAACTGTGCGCGTCTTCAAGGGTTGTGTCACTTCGGGAACTTCGACTGTCGGTCCATGCACATCGCAATATCCTTCTGTTTCTGGGATAGCAAGACTGCGCGGATCCCCTTCTTCATCGACTGTGAAATTATAACATTCGACTGCGAAGGCCTCTTGTGCGGCCCAATCGGGATGATTTTCAGTCACTTCTTGATCATTAAATACCTTAGTATGGATGACCCTGACAGCTGCATCTAGGGCTGGACAGACATCATTAGTAGAAAAAGTATTGACAAAGCTATGAACAAGACAATCCCAACTTACAGTATCTCGGCGAAGTTCAGCCTCCTCGTACCAGTTCTTTGCCAGTGGTCCCAGCGTGTGAACAAATCTATGTACCCACTCGTCCTGAGGAACATACTTCCATGCCGCGTAGCAGTTGCTGAGATGGTCCTGGGGGAAATTTTTTCCATCAAACTTACTTTGCATTGTGGCCAACTGATCCGAGAACCGTAGGCGAAGGAGCTTCTGACATACTTCCCAGGTAGGGATCTGCTTCTTATGGCTCGTCCACCATCTGACTGCGGTAGCTCTGAATGCTGACTCTAGGGCTTCCATGATTTGTAGGGCAGGTATCTGAGCCGAAATGTGTGAGATAAACGATGCCGGATCTTTCGAACCATCATACACAGGTATATGTCGGGTCTGTGAGTCGACCCATCTGACAGACTTGGTAAAGCAGGCATTGCTGCCCCGATGGAGCTCAGACAATCGGTGTTGCCAATTTTCGAGTTCCTCGTCAAGGTCTGTCATACAGGAGCTACCAGACTCCCATCCTGCGGCCGGGGAATCCGCGTTACCTTCGTCCTGCGCCGTGATAGGAGATACAAGTTTCACATCAGCCTGATCGTTATGGTATATTGGCTCAGTATACCGTTCCCCTTGTGAAGGATCCAGGGGCAAGATGACCCTGAAGTCTTTCCCTTCGAAGACCATCTGTCTCTTTTTGAGGTTGATTACTGCGGCATTTTCCATTGCCCATTCAATTCCCAATAAGGCCGGGTAAGGGTTGCTGTCATCAATGATCTCAATTACTTCGAAGTCCGCGAAGGTACTAACTCCATCAATATCTATTTGGAGATCCAGGAATCTTCCTAAGGGTACAATCTTTTGCTGGTTGGCCAGCCGCAACTGTATAGGAGACCAGGCAAGGGTAGGTTTCCCCATTTTTTCCCAGGTTTGTTTGGTTAGAACATTGACATCAGATCCCAAGTCCAGAATAACATCGGTCATATCATATGCCCCGATCTGAGCATTCAGTCGCATTTCCCTGCCGGTCCTGCTGACTCGATGAATAGTTTTGTCCGGAGCACTAGTTTGCAAATATTCACAGGTAGTAAGGATGGTCTGCAGCTCATTCAGAGCAGATTGATTTCTTAAAATTTTAAGGCAGCTGTGCAAAAAGGTAGATAGTACACTTTCTTTATCCATCAATGTGTCGTAGGGCGGTGAATGAAGCTGCGCAGGGACACTGGATGGACTAGGGCTAGCAAAATATTTCTTGGCCGCCATGAACGTCTCTTTTTCTCTGAAGATATCAAATGCAGGACTTTTTTCAGGGGCCTTACGAATTAGAGCTTCGACAGGGCGGTTTGGCGTTTCCTGGATATGTGTCGTGAGTCCACTTCGTGTAACGACATTAATAGTCGCCACAGGGCGGGGCTCTACAGAGATCATCTGAAGGTTCTGAGTAGGGATAGTCTGTCGTGCCTGAATCTTAGCGATCAGCTGAGGGCACTGTTCAATCACATGATCGACAGCGCGGCAATACCGACACGTCGTAGTTGGGTTCCAACAGTCGCGAGCCAAATGCCCGGCTTGGTTACAATTATAACACACAATTTGGTTTCGGCCTCGCCCAGCCATGCTGCCACGACCTCCAGAGGTACCTCGGCCAGAGGCCCCCCCCTGGTAGCCATAACTGCCGTTAGGTGGGCCTTCCGTGTGCACCCTGTAGGCATTATAGGTGCGGCACTCCTCTTCATTATGACCGATAGATTTGCAAAATCTACAGTAGGGGTTCTTAGGTCCTTGCACATACTTTTGCAGCAGATAACAGTTCTCAGGTCAATGTTGGCCTGTCATTCTGCAAAGCTCACAATACAGAACCTGTGGTGGAAAGGGGTTTGACGCACCAGTCTGCAGGTACTTGGCTATTAGAGGGCACCGTTCCTTGTCATGTCCTTCAGTCCGACATTGCGTACACCACCCCGCTTCGCAGTTAGACTTCCCCTTTTTCATCTCGTGGAGTTCCAGGGCCATCGCAGCTAACTGCGCTTGGATTTGAGCAATCCCAGAGTCATCTCCGACAGGGGCAGTCTCTAGTTTCATTGCGATTTCTAGGGCCTCTTGCTGGTCAGCAACTTTCTGTTGCATAAGTGGAGTTCGGATATGTGGTAACAATGCGGCAATAAACCATTCCTTATGCTACGCAGGACTAATGGTAAAACTGACCTGGTCCAGTAGAACTTTGAATCTCTGATCAAAGTCCCAGACTGCTTCGCCGCGCCGCTGTTGAATTTCTTTGAGTCCAGTGATGCTCTGCGACTCCGCTTTAGGTTTCTTAAATTCTTTGATTATGGCCGCCTTGATTTCACCTAAAGTAGGGTTCTTGTTGCTAGAAAATTTCATGAACCAAGTCAGAGCCCTGTCCTGAAAAGATGTAATGAGCTGCGCGGCGCGCACATCTGGATCGGTAATTTGTTTCGCGGTCCAGACCGCATCGCAGAGAAACCAGAACTGTTCTGGGTCTTCGGAGCCCATGCCTTTAAAGATGGGGAGTTTAATATCATCAACGAGGTGGGCCATGTAATTTCGGGTGGTTTTTGGAAGGGGATTGGCGGTGGAAGGGGGGGGATTTGCACGGGTAGGATTCCCTGTGGTCGGAATACTCGAACCTGGTTGACTCTCAGACTGCGGCGGAATGTCAGGGGTAGCAGAGCGGCGTTGCGGGGTAGCCGGCGGGTTTTCAACCCCAGGGTTGTGTGCGGAGTCTGACTCTTCAGGGTTTACAGGGGTGGACGTGGTGACCGGGCTTAAGGAAGAAGGGCTAAAATTCCGCTTATATCTTTTCCCGTTTCGCAACAACCCGTGTTGCTCGTCCGAGAGAGTGGCACTTGCAAACATATGTTAGTACAACTAAACTAATAATCGGATTCAAACAGCAATATACCCGTGTTAGCCAATAGTATTTTAAGTCTTAAGCCTAATAAATGCAAGAACTTACCACAGAGATCTTTGCAATGCTGCCGTTCAGCGAACCAATTACTGATGTCCTTCATCGAGGGCCTCCGAAACATAGCCCCTTGTGGTACAAGGTAAACCCCTCGTGAGCAGGTACTGAGTTCAACCGGCAATGGAACCAATTTGTTGGCACTTGGGCAGACCCGGGTTAACGCTTTATTCGTCGCACCAACAAAAGACCCACTGTGTTGGCCCTTTCGGCAACAACCTGCGCGCAGGTTGTAGTCTCACCCGAAACAGCAATGGGGTGCCGCAGAATCAGGTTTCTGCATGCAAAGAGGGGGATTACTGTACCTTAGCCTTCCTAAACAATTATTATTCAACTTCCTGTTGACTTATCATTCATTCACATATAACTTCAGAGCATAATAAACAAACCAAACTTGCATAACCCACTACAGGGAATTCACAGCGAAGCTTAGTATTAGCAGAGATCTTATATTATCAGATATATTCAGTTAAATGCATGAAAATAACAGAAACAGAAACAACACAACAAAACCACAACACCACATATAACGTGGTTCACCCCCAGTGTAGGGGCTACGTCCACAAACTGCGTTTTATTCCTCTTTCCTCAAAACCACAGTTTATCTGCACACTCAGCTGCAGATTTCTCCAGCTCTTAACAGCCGCGCACACAGCAGCAGGCTTCTGCGCACACAGCTGCAGATCTTTCTTTCTTCCTTACAAAACCCTCTGCGCACACAGCTGCAGAGGTCGTCCGCGCACACAGCTGGGACTTTTCCTTTCCTTACAAAACCAATCTTACTTGCCTTATCTTTCCTTACATCAAAAAGCCTAACCTATCCATTTTACATAAGCGCTTATTTATACTGCGCAGTTTTACAAAACCCTGGTCTTAAACCATGGGCACCCACAAACCCTAAACCCTGAATTTAAACCATGGGTTTATTACAAAAAAGGGAGGGTTTTGACTTACCCTGATACCCCTAAGACTGTTTTTGACCCATAGCTCCGCTTACAAATTTCCTAACTAACCGCAGAGTTACCCAATATGGAGTATGCGCCCCAACAACAATCTTTGGAGATTTCGTGTTACAAGATAAAAATGCACATAGATGAAGGTTACAAATGGAGATGTAGTGGAAATTTGGTAAATATCAAATGCATAACAGTTTTTGAACTCATCTCAAATTGGGTCCACTATATTTTGATTGATGCACAACAAATTAGCTCCATGTGTGCTTCTCTATCTCTAGGACTGTGGGAATAATATCTGTCACATGATCTAAATTGCACGACATAGCATTTTATAGATTTAGGGCCAGCATGGCTTCAATGAGATCAAAGATAGTTGAAGATAGCTTCAAACAGAAAGAACATTACAAATGCCAATAACATCAACTTTTTGCACAAAAAAACAGTGACATAAGAAGCCCGTTTTCAGTGCTATACAAACTTTACTGTAGATCAGTTGAAGACTCTAAGGTTGTACTTGTACCTAAAACAAATAAATCCTGTGAAAACAAATAGATCACTCTTGGAGGTGATCTATGCACATTTTGAGGTCATTTGGTCTATGAGGAGACCTACGGTGTGATCTAGGATTCCTTCATCACTCATTGGACCACTTTTCTTTGGGAGCACTACTTTTGAAACTATGTTTGGGAGTAGTGAAAAGAGGAACACATGCTAGTTTGAGTTGTAACAAGATTAATGCAAAGAGGAACAACATTCAAGGAGAAATTCTCGCTCTCTTTCATTCTTCCACTTTGTTGTAAGACCTAGGCCATTACAATTTCAACAAATGTAAACTCTTGCAAGCTTAGACATCTGAAGCATGTGACTGTCCTGTTAAAAAATTGAAGCCATAAAGTATGGTTCATCCATCCATTGTAATAGCCCTCATTGATATCCATAATGATCTATCAGTAGATATGTTTCTTCTAAAGTAGATTAAAGAGCATTTTATAGGATATTTTTGTAAGAAAATCAAATCAAATCCAATTATATTGATGTTTACAAATGACCAAACTAGGTCAATGGGACTGGAAAGTAAAACCTGCCAAAATGAGCGATAGGAGAGTGCATAAGTCATCACCAAAGAATAGTAAAGAGAAACTCAAGCTAAAAGAATAAGAAGAAAACCCCACATATCATAGGGATCCGGCTATAAATACAGTCTCAAAGTAGTAGATTCTAGAGAATTCAAAGGATTCTAGAAAACGTTAAAGTTTCTTATATAATCCAAAGTTATTCGCTGGGTATTGACATATGGCATAAACATCGGCAACAGTTACCAGAGAGCACAATGAGAAACTACTATGTCAAACACCTTCACTAGAGAAATAACCTAAGCAAAACTGAAGAAACTGACTAGACTCTACATGGTTCTCCTTCATTCTTCCAACAACTCTGACTAAACTGCAATCATCTTCAAGGTATGAAATGCACAGAAAACAAAGTTGAAATGTACTTTATCCCACTTCATGAAAGGACAAGCATACCTTCCACATCAGCATTTGATGCTTCTGCACTCAGCTGTTGAATAATACGAGGTACCACATCTGCCCTTGTCACCCCTCCTGCAGCATCCAGGTCAGCAAGAGCATCCCAATTAGGTGTGGGTATTCCACCACCAGTACTTAAACCCTAAGAACCATTATCTAACAAATTCATGGCTAAGTAGTAGTATATATAGCGCAAAACACTTATGTCTTCACATTGTTGATGAAGCTGCATATTTACATATGTAACACCCATCATAAAAGCAGAAGTATATAAATGACATGTCTATTATAATAATTTTACTATCCAAATGAACATCTGGCATCACATTTTTATGCATATGACATTAGAAATTGTTTAGAAGGAAAGCTCAAAATCACTACATTATCCTCTCTGCTAATTAAAAAGCTAAAAAGATTATCACTTGAAATATGGTAAAAAATGCAAGGCAATTTCAAGTCACATAGCATATACAAATTGGAAACAAAAACTCAATTAAGCTTGTGGGATTTACATATTACAAGCAAAGGTTCATGAATATGCAGATAGATAAATAGTGAACAGTTACATACCATCAGTAGAGATAGAGCCAATGAAGGATCAACTGAATTATACACAACAAGTTTGGGAAATACTTGATGTACTAGCTGCTTTTGGGAGCTTTTCTGTAAAATTATTGCAAGAATGTTAAATACAGCCAATAAAAACTAAAAGGCCAAGAATAGATTACATATCAAAAGCACAAAGAGAAGGGAAACTGCAAACACTAACCTGATCAGCTGTTGCAGCAAGTTCATGAATACTTCTTGCAAGTTGGGAATAAGATAAAGGCTGCAAATCATAGTGTGCAACTGATTTTAGACATGATTCATCAAATTCAACTGATTTCTAATCCAGAAAAATTATTTCCCAGTCCCCAAATCAGAATGTTCATGTCAATTGTATTAAACTAAGAGATAATAGCCTGTACATCACATAATCTTATATTGCTTGTCCAAATGATGGTGAAATTTGTATCTTGCATGTACCTCAAGAATGAAGAACATACCAATATTGATCATCTGTGCTAATAGTATCTATCTCCATTGTGATTCATATCTAAAAAGTTACTTTCTGTGAACTGAATTGACTGCATAATTAAATTTAAAAATTTTCTAGGATACTGCATGTAGATACAAGCAGAAACCCTCTCTTATAGGATAGGGGATTTGGTCAGAAATAAAGTTAGAATAGATCAACTTGGAAAGAACTTATGCAAAATGACCTTAGAACTGCGTCTGGCTAATCCTGAAGAAACTAGAGAAATTAAAAATTCCTTCGGACAATTGGAAAGGTGTAGAAGGACAGGAAGACACCTCCAACAAAATAATAATAGTTAGCACCAGGTAAAAGGATGCTGAAGGATAAGGAGTCAAGCCAGCTGAGCTGGTTATGCTAGAATCAGGTCAGTTCCTCAATTCCATGGCAATTCATATGAGAAAGGGCACTTGTTTAGGGTATGAAAGGGCACCTGATTTCCACATGACAACTTTCTTACATCTATCTTGATAATGTGCAACTTGATTTTCTATTGACATTTTTGCTCAGAGTATTCCCACTTCCTTGCGAGGAAATCTTACCACCTTTCAGCAGTTTTAGCCTTGAAAATATACCACTACCTATGTGGTTTCAGCAGATTGTGTAGTCAATGCCCTTGATGAGGATGGTTACACTCCTCTGATGTTTGCTGCAAGGGAGGGCCATGGAGATGCTTGTAAAATCCTACTTCTCAGAGGATCTGACTATTGTCTAGTAAATCATAGAGGTGAGACGGCTTTGGCACTTGCTAGGAGAAATAACCTGTCAAGAGTTGCTGAAGGTGTCATATTGGATCATCTTGCACGGAATATGGTTTTTGCTGGTGAACAAATCTGCAAGCACACTAGGCAAGGTAAAGGTGCTCCTCATATGAAGATGGTTCGAATGCTTAAATCGGGATTTCTAACATGGGGCAAATCTAGCAAAAGAAATGTTATTTGCAAAGAAGCAGGGGTGGGACCAAGTGTTACATTCCGCAAAAAATGTTGCAAAGGTGATGCAGATAAACCAGCGATATTTAGAATTGTCACTGTTAAGGGAAGAGAGGTTCATTTTGAAGCTGGAAGTGCCACAAATGTAGAGCTTTGGGTACGTGGAATCAATCTGATTTCCAAAGAAATGACTACTTTGAATGGAAATGAAGTCAGGAAATGAAATTCTATAGGGAGGCAAATGTGGTCTTTGTTTCTTCATTTGGAATCAAATTCATCCAGTCTATAAATGAAAATCCATGGTGGAAATTGACTGAAAATGGTTGCTTTCTGATGCCATCCTCACACAAATGACATGATACGGATTCTCAACCATACAGAAGCTTTAACAGGTTTAAATGAGTACTATAAATGTAGAGTCCTTGCCTTACCTTGAATTAATATTGCATATGCAACCTAGCATTTTCAACTACCAATGCAGTTAAATATGGAGGTCTCTTTTATCTTTACAATTCTGTATCCTCACATTCTGGACAGCATGACAGGTGCTCAGAATGCTATCATTTAGAGTGTAATGTAAAAACAACATGAAGATAGATAGGCCGATAGATACATTAGGTTGTCCAAGCCTTTAGAACTATTTAACTGTCTATTGTGTGTTACGTGATCAATTTTGGAGTTAACTGCAGAACCTCTGAAATGACCTTTTAGACATCTTGAAAAATGTATGGGTTGCAACTTCTATCAGGAAGCAATGAAAATGCCTATACAGGATCTCAGAGAAGTAAATACATTTCACATGACATTACATACTACAGTTTGATGTAATTAGTTCTTCTTGTATGAGATGTTGAACTTTTTGGCATTTGGCATTGGCAAGAATTGCCATTACTAAGTGATCAGAAATGTGACATGAAACTTGATTTGACATAGCAATTGTAGAATTGGATTTTTTGAGGCTAAAGAGCTCAATGTGTAGCATATGCACTTGGAGATGGTTCCTTGCATGTCTGATTTTGTGTTATATTGTGTGCAACCTGATAAACCAAAATAACAGGATATTTTGTTTGTACAGATAAATACATGTTTTAAAATGACTAATGAAAACTTTTCAATTCCCATATATTGTTTTTACATTTTGTTTATAAGTTCTAAATTTTCTTTGTTGAAAGTTTGGGATGCCTTTCTCGAGCTGTCAAAATGATAATCAAAGTTTAATTGCAAAATTAAAATTAGAAGTCTGGTCTTGGATACACAATCAGATCTTGTTACTGTACGTAGACAGCCGTTAAGATTACATGGGCTAATACTTATCGTCCAGGCTATTTTTTGTTGCTAAGTTAATTTTGTGCCTCCTATGAATAATTTATGGCCTAAAGTAGATATATCAGTAGATGACTTATGTTGTGGTCCTTAGTTGTTTTCTTATGTTTCACAAAGGTTCATCCCAAGGGTAGGGGCCAAACAAGTTCCTGGGACAGCAGGAGGCTACAGCCAAAATTATGTGGATAGAACAGGAGACGTAAGGCACAGGACATAGGGGACCCCCCCAAAAAAACATTTATCTATCTATATGTATATATAGAGAGAGAGGATGGGAGAGAAAAATAAAAGATTAAAAATTTTAATGAATCATGATTAAGCACAAAAAACACAATGCATGGCAATTACATCAATACCTGAACTTTGGCAGCATCAACATGACCTGTGTTTACTTCGCATTATGAGTGGGCTAGACCTTCAAAACCTGAACTTTGGTAGGATATATGTGAACTCCTATAACATCAATCACAAAGCCCTAACACTGGACAGAAGTCTTCCCAAACAAGGATTTATTCATTTTGGCCTGCAACTTATATTGGCGAAGGAGATCCAAAACAGTGCAGACATGCTGCAAATCTGACTAAGACTTTCAGAAAATGCCAAAGGAGATCCAAAATAGTGTAGACATGCTGCAAATAATCTAACCAAGTCTTACTGAAAACAAAAATATCATCTAAGTAATGCACAAATATGTGGTCGGAATACATCATTGATGATTCTCAAGGAAGTGGGAGGCATATTAGTGAGGCCAAAAGGCATGACCAGCCACCAGCCAGTCAAAGAGACCAAACTTCATCTTAAAATCTGTATTCCAGAATCCAGATATCTTTCATTTCCATATGCACTTGGTGATAGCCTGAAGTAAGGTCCAGCTTGGTGAAATACTTCGTCCTCTTGAGCGAATCAAGAAGGTCATCAATTTGAGGCAATGAGTAACAGTTCTCAATAGTGACATTGTTAAGGGAATGTAATTCGTGCAAACGTGCCACATGTTGCTCCTTCATGATAACCACAAAGGCCAGAAAGCTACAAGAGGATGTGTCAGCCCTAATCTTTCCTTCCTCAAAGACTTTTGTGATCTGTCACTCAACCTACACTCTTCTTAAGGGAAGTGTAATATGCACAAAAATTGGGCAATGAAGAATCATGAACCAACCTCGTAGAATGTTACATGTTATTCCATGGGTTATTCAAACACATCTTTTTATCAATCAAGGATTTTCATTGTATATTAGAGAGAAGGAACCTCCCTTTGTCGTCTTACTTGACTTGTCAGAAAACGCAAGGTGACATGAATTTATTAGGATTTACTTGTTTAACATTCAGTCTGACAAAATGTATAGTGGGACAGTAGAAGAAGAGCTGGAAGTAAGTTTGCATGTCTTACTGTTCTTGTGCAACCTGTAGGTGTTGAAGTAGCCATCATATTGTGCATGTCTGGTACACTGATATGGCATGCCAATAATCAAATTAGAACAATTTGAGGAGTTATATCATACTCCACTATCTCACAGAATGGTCCAATGGCTAATGAGATGAAAAACCTTTGATTGACAAGAGTAGGTTATCCACCACATTGATACGGCTTGGGGTGAGGAACAGTTAGAAACTGCAGGTCTCCTACCAAATTTCGGGACCCTAGATTCTTCTAGTTTCCTTTATCCATGGTGATAGAAATTAATTTGTTCTTGATATGGCAATTCAGAGAGAACAAAGGTTCTTCCTCACTCCCTGTGTAGTTCTTGGCCACTAGAGCCGATTGTGGATTTGTTGTAGATGGGCTAGTTATATCTATATGCTGAAACCTCTAGAGATTTGTTCTTCAATATGTAGCCTTATAACCGATCATTTTTCCAAAAGGACCCTACATTCATCATCAGAATGTCCATAATCTCAGTTATGAGAGAAACACTTCTTATTTTTTGTCCCAATAGCAGGTGTTGTGCTAAGATGCCCCACATTCTATCCACAACTATCAAGAAAGCCCTTGGAAGTGATAGGGGGTTGAGAAGAGTGAACCACCTTATTTTGACTAACAAGAGTAGTTTTAGGACATTTATCCACTATTTGGAAGCAAGGTGGAAAGCATGCTCCAAGGAAATAACAAAGAATAGTTCCAATTCCTTCATTAAATTTGACAATAACCTAGAAATGAACTTACATAACACAGGAAGTGTCTTTGCAGTCTCATATCTCAAGCTTGATGAGTATTTTGTTGAATATGTCAATAAACTATGGACAAACTATGTTGAGATTAGTTGATGTTGTAGCCACCTTGCTAGCAAAGCATCCTTGTACCCTACAGGGTAAAACCTCTTGCATATTACATCTTTGAAGTCTCCCCAAAGTGTTGATCGGGAATCGGTTGTTGGCTGGAAACTCTAATGAAGTGAGCCTGGTCTTCCTTGTAAAATCTAATGACCAAAATTTTGTTGGCCTCTATCAAGTTCAACTAGGTTTTGAAATAAGAATGTTATATATTCAATAATTGAGCTTTTGAAAGCCCAAGCAAATTTTGGCATCGATAGTGTAGAGTCAAGCTTGAAGGTCTATTAGAATGGGAACCCTTAAGTGAATAGTGGGTTGAGGTTGAGGCTGAGGTTGTGATTGGACACATTGTTGATGGTTGATGAGTTTTTGGAACATTCTCATCATATCACACAACATTTTAGATTGAAATAGTTTGGAACTCTTGTTCTTGTTGTTGTGTAAATAGGGTTTCCAATAATAGGCATTATTTCTCCTACATTGTTCAACCAAGACCTAGGAAATATTGGAGGCTTGAGTCTCCCAATTCACTAGAGCTTCTATAGGGATCCATTCTTAAATGAATCTAGGATCAGTGAACCTCGCGCGAAATTTCTAGGCTGCCCAAAGTATGCCCGTAGCTACCTGAAGTATGCCCATGTCCTTGGGCCTGCTGCTCAAAATTTTCTGGGCTGCCCAGACTGTTATGGCAGCTACCCAAACCCTTCTAGGCTACTGACAGTCTTCCCACAACTACCGTGGGCCCTGGCGGCTAGATGGTGGCTTGGCATTTGAGTTTTCTTATTGTCCACGGCCTATTTGCTTAGCGGCTATGGCGGCTAACTGCTGTCACCCTCTAGCAGTGACTACAATGTCTTCTCTACCACCCAACTCTGCTCGCGGTGACTGCATATTGTAATAGTATAAGAGGAAACTAAGGAGAGAGGAAGACATAAGCCAGTCACACAGATCATTGATTGGTGTATGAAGGACTGTCAACTAAGTGGTCCAAATATAACTAGAAGCAAAGTGTTAACTAGAGTGCAGAGCCAACCTTTTAAATAGTTTTCAAACCTTTCCCAGAGAAAAAAAGACCAATTAGACTATTTGGCCCTCAGTCGGAATTGAAGGATTAAAGCTAGAGTTATGGTACAACTTCTTCAATATATAGGTCATAAAAATCATATCAAAATATTCTCTCTAAACCTTCTATTGAAACCAAACTTAATAGAAGGTGGAATCTCAAAGAATAAGAATAAATGCAAATGGATCAAAAGGGTGACATCTAGTTGGAATGTGAATATTTCCTTCGAACAAAAGTTATATATATTGTTCATCCTGTAGATGGCACTCTTTATTAAAGGACAGCTTCATATGAAAGGCTTCACAGAGGGGGATCACAGTTAGTATGGGAAACCAAAGGATGTTGGACATATTTACTGGAGGTTCCCATTTGCTAAGGAGGTCTGGAACTTGATTCAAGGCCTTTTTGCAAATGCATTCACTTCTTAACTATACTAGTGGGCTATTCTTCCTGGGTTCATCAGTATCAGGCTTTTGAAAATAATAATAATATCTATTTCGTAAGAGTCCAATTTATATGCAAATAAGTAGGTTAAAGTTTTTGACAAGCTTATATAATTTAATCCAAAACTACCAACTATACCATGGACCCATTCTAGGTTCTTATTTTCCCTTCACATTAAAATTTATGATGATAAATCAGAAAACAATGAAATACACAGAGACCTACTACCTTAATTGAGATATGATGTCGAACATTTATTTCAGGCTCTTGAGGAGAGGGACCATATAATACATTTTGAAGAATCTTTTGTATTATTATATTGATTTGCAAAGTGTAGTTTCATGATTAGAGAATAAGCATTATATGGAGTGCTTCAAGTATCAAGACTATTTGTAGCATCCAATAAAAGGTTGCAAATCTTAAGGTATCCATTGCATTGGAGTAATCACCCATATTTAATGTCCTTTATCACCGTCCAATCTATTATCTGCAGAAAGCAATGGGTTAGAAAGGATTACAAACAAGACAATATGCAATATTAATCATATGTTCTTCCTGTCCAGCATTTTGCAGTTTCTCTTGAATTTTAAGCAAAAAATATAACAAAATACTATTCTTACTTATAATGCATTAGTCTGGCCTATGTGTTTTAAATGGACACAGTTGACATCGATGATCTTTTCTTTTGATCACTTCTTGTACCTTAAATACGACCTTCATCATTTGTACATCAGACAAACAGAACAATTTA
>LPNX010496257.1:186402-241806 GCA_001517045.1 Pseudotsuga menziesii | reverse complement strand
ATATCTCAGCAAACACAAAAAAATTGCAATTTAAATTGACATTAATATTTTAGACTGTAAATGTAAATCAAATGTAACCGTAATACCTCCACTCATATGAATAATAGCAACAATACAAGGAGAAATCAGATCTGGAATATATGGTATTTTTTGTGAAGTATTGGCAGCCTCATAAGAACCAAATCTTGAGAGAGAAATCGCTACAACCAGCATACAATATATTACACCCACTGATAATCTTAGACATTTCCAGTAAGAGAACCTTCCTGTAGCTTCCAATGATGTAATAAATAAGAGAAATGTGCCCAATTTCCAAAACTAAGCACCCAGCTATGATATAATCACCGCTTCCCTTCAAAATGAACCCAAACTAAGCACCACGACCCCTTCTCTTTAGAATATATGGCAATTCTGGAAACAATGGGTAAGATTCTTCCTTAACGCTAAATCCTTCTTCAAATGGAGAAATACTGATAAATATATATTTGTGCTGGGTATACTAGCCACTTCTTGACAAGAAATTCAACCCCATCTCTAGCATATGCAAAACCCTTTTCAGACTGCGACTTTACACAGAGAACTTTGCACTTTCGGTCAATGAGTATTTCAACTTTTCCTCCATTAAGTAGTAGCACCATTTAATGTTCCAAGGGTGGATTCCTTCTTAGAATATGCCTTCATTCACACAGTACACTATTGTCCCCTCTCTTCAATTTCCCTTCGCATGCAATGGACATAAATGTTATTTATTAGACCAATCTCCAACTATGCCTACAAACCCATCTCATACTGACAGAATCATAGAAACCTATGTTACTGGAATGGGTATGAACCGATAAATGGTCCTAGATGGTTTGGGGAGACAAAAAATGTCAACCCACTCACTTCCTAGTGTATATTATGTATATAAACCTGAGTAGCAATGTAATGACCCAGTCTCAAAACAGGAATGAGAACAGAATGTTATAGTCTAACATCTAGCAAATGTTAATTAGGTGGTCACCGTATCGATTCCCATAAAGCCATCAGGGCCATGCAATCAAAGATCATTCAACACTTTATTTAGCCATAAATGCACATTTTCAAAGTTTTTTTCCCATTAATCAATCTATGTTAACATATTCTTTCAGTATTTTCCACTGACAAATTTAAAATAAAAAGGTATTCAATCATGCCCAGTATGCCCAGTAGAAGAAAAACTGATTATTAAGATACCTTGGCAACAAAGTCCTTTTCTACAAATTTGAAGGCGATCCCTAGGTAACCAAAGAGCATTGAAACCCAGGAACAAGCA
Organism: Pseudotsuga menziesii; assembly: GCA_001517045.1. Lineage (NCBI taxonomy): Eukaryota > Viridiplantae > Streptophyta > Pinopsida > Pinales > Pinaceae > Pseudotsuga > Pseudotsuga menziesii. Next base: position 240,512 of record LPNX010496257.1, on the reverse strand, counting down.
TGACAGAAGGGACCAGTTGAATATCATCATTTCTCGAGTTGAGAAACAAGGCCAATTCCTGAAACTCTTCTGCAATCTGTCTCAGGGTCTCTTCGTCTTGGTGTTTGCCGCCATTATGTTCTATTTATCCTTCCAAAATGTAAATTCTTTAGTTTTGCAATTTTATATCTATCAGAACGATGCAGCAGGATTGAGATCCAAGAGGGAAGGAATGCATCTGCAATTGATATAGTTAAGAACTCCATATGACATATCCTTTAAAGACGAGCTAATATCACAACCAGGGATCAAGATTGAAGGGCTAGTCTTAATTTCATATAGAATGTCATATATTCATGCAGCCCTTCATTGATGAAGGGCTTTCAAAAAGCTTACATTTCAAATGACAGTAATAAATTAATTGTACATTTCATTTACTTGATGACAAAAATTAAAAACAAAAAATTAAATTGCAAAATGGGATTTGTAAAATTGCAAAAGTGAATGTATATCCCTGCCTACATTGTGTTCAATCTAATTGATTGGGGAATAAGTCTACAATTGCTCAGACGCTTTAAGGTTTATAATCAGAAAGGAACTCAGACAAATGGTCAAGCCAGATAGTACAATCTATGGCTATAAATTTGGAAGTCTGGATTGAGGACGAAAATACGTGCTTACTTAAGAGACCATTCTTGATGGCATTGAAGGAATCCAAAACAAGAGGCAGCCTATGCTAGAACTCCAAAGATTTAGTCATAAAATAAAATCTATAGGGGAAGCAGAAGCAACCAAAGTTGAATGTTTTGAGATTACTGAGAAATTGATAAAGTATCGAAAAGATGCAGACCTGAAGAATAAACAATGGAGGTTTTTGCACAGTCATCATCTGAAAGTTTCACAGGGCCAATTCAGAGAATTATCCTCTGACAAATATAAAACTAAAGTCTTCAAAAAGTAATAGGTTTTCAACTAATGAACTTGTGCTTGAATGCATGCACATCTCCGCCTTACAGTAACAAGAAAGGAAAATTTATATAAAATTACCTTGGCTGCCGAAGTTAGCCAATGAATCTAACGAGTTCTTCCTCCGCCGTTCATTGTGTCCCGCCAACCTTCTCCTGCAACTTCTCTCTGCGTCGTCAAATTATGCTATGCCATGGAATCTGGATAGGCACCACAACACCCAATTATTCATGTGTATTATCAAATTATATATTTAGTATGTATGAATCCATGTTGACCTACTCAGAAAAAAAAACAGTCAGGTGCAACTGTCTCCTGGTTAGTTACCTGCTACACTGCTGACAGAAGCGTTGCTCGGTACCAAGAACAATGACTTTGGGGGATTTGGAATGCATTTCATAGACTTTATGTCTCTTGTGGTATTCTTTTGCATTTGCCAACACCTCGTTGCATCCTTCAACTTGACAACTGGGAGGTTGCGCTGTCGAAGCCGGCAAAGCCCTCGACTTCTTATAAACGCAATCGCCAGTGCTATTACCAATGACTGGATTAATTACCTTAGTCGAATTCACAGAGTCTCCAAAATGCTACCGCTTTCCTAGCTTAAGGCACGTTAAGGAATCCCCTTGAACATCCTTGATGACATTAATGTTATCTCTCATGAGACCCTTGTTAGCACTCTGATAATTGTCATTCCTCCCGAGTCCCACCCAAGCTAACTACCACCATATTTCTCTGACCAGAATGGCTATACTCGGAACCCCCAAGAAAATTACCACCATTTGCAACCCCTTCTACAAGCCAACCCTTCAATAATCCATTGCCTTTTCTTTTCAAAAAACCCTCAGCCAAAGGAGTTTGATGAATCTTGACATCCAGATGAGACTGTGCCTTACGATTGCCTGAAAAACTCCCGTCGTTGATGACTTCAGTAAAATTACCAGCAGCCATGAGAGGCTCATACAGGGGCGAGGACTCATGAACCATGTTCTTCCCATGGAATAACTCCTTCCCAATATTATAACCCTCTTCTGAACAAACCAATTCAGCCATGGGTAATCTCTCATACCTATCCCCGGCCGTACTGTAAAGCCCTGTGCAACCTTCCCAGTCCCAAGGACTCTTTAAATGCCAATCCGGCATCTTAGAGGGCCAACAATGATCATGGCGGCTGCTGCTGTTGTTACCACCATGATTTTTCATGGAGTTTGAGTCCATATTCTTAAAAATGACTTCTTCTTCACAAGACCAAAACTAATCCAATGAAAAATACAGATACACTTTCAGGCTCTTTTTACATGATGAGTATTACCAAATCCAGCGATCCCATATTTGCTTCAATTTCCTAATCCGGGATGATTAAAATACTAACCTTGTTGTCTGAACAAAAATTTAGATAGAGCAATACTCCCCAGAGCCTCGTCCAACAGACCCGCATCAGAGCGCCCCTGAATCAAACTGATGTAGGTAAAAACATCTGGGGCCATCCCCTTCTCAACCATGAGAATCTGCATTTCTATGGAAAAATCGAGCTCTCCCATTTTACAGATCCCATCAATCAAAGAAATGTAGATGACAACATCGAGTGTGGAAACTATGGCCACCATCTCATTCTCGTTCACAAGAACAACTTCAGTAAATCTACCCTGTTGACAGAGCCGTGTAAACTTCAGTAAATCTACCCTATTGACAGAGCCGTGTAAGTGGCATTATTGGGAAGTTGCATGAATGCTGATGCTTTCATAGACTCAATTTTTTACGATTTGGCCAAAAAGTCCAGTTGGTTTACTAATCCCAAGGAGAGGGAGGACTCACTCTCTCTACAACCCGCCATTTCAAGCCTAAGTTGCGATATCGGTCCACGGCTCGCTTTTTTAAGGGGCTGTAAGTTAACATAGAAGTAAGGGGTAAAAAGGGGAGGGAAGGACAACATAAGAAATGATTCAAGTTCCTCAATCCTTTAGCCTTCATCTTTATACATTTCACCTCTAGTCACCGAAAGTCTCTCACAACCACATTATTTAGCAGTAGCTTAAAAAATTGTTTAGATTCTCTAGGGAGAATCAGTAACATCTTTATGTATATGGCATGAATTAAGGCGGACAATAAGCATTAAGTGGACAACATTTATGACCTTTAAATTCTCTCAATCCTATCGCTTACATTTCAACAACAAGGTTATGTATCGTTGGGATGCATTTGAAGCATATTTCAAAGCCATGATAATGAGTTAAGGTTATGAAGGTGGAAGATAGATATTATTAGCAATAGTTAGTTAGGTTGTACACATGAAGAGAAGAAGAAGAATGGTGTTTTTAACATTTAGATGGGATAACTTAAGAAATGTAAGTGGAGATTTATTTTGGTGTACATGACGTTTTAAATTGGAGTTTGAGAGTGATGATGGATAAGATTGTTGTATTTTTCATTTTCTTTTCATTTATATAGGAGGTTTTACTATTTATGCATATTGGTCTTTATAGGGAAGTGGAAATAGGTTAAGGTCACTATATTCACCAATCTCACAACAAGTATTGTCAATCACCATAAAACAACTAGGAGAGTGTGAGCTAGACTCGAACTATATCATGTCACTCTAGGTTTGAAGGATAAACAATGAGCATTATAATATCTTCAACCTTCTTAGGCCTGTGTCCAATATCTATATCCACCTCTCCCTATGCTAGTACTAACCTTTGGGGACACTTACGGATAAATCGAGGTCTCATTAGTTAATGTCATTAATATTAAGTTTCACCAACTGTATATGAACCCTCCCATATTCTTCCCCACGCCGCTCTTCATCATGTCGGGGAATGGTAATGCACAATGTCGATACATTATGGCTCACATTCTATGCATAGTACTTCTCCCTAACGTGTGTTAATTATAACTTGCTAATTACGACACTCTTTATATCACCCATATGTTTTATTTCTTTGGTTTTTTCCACGTCTAGCAGTCTTGTCGAGCCTTACAAAAACTTATATAATTATATGCCAAGGTCATGTAAAAATCCTATAAAAACTATAATTGTATGCCAAGGTGCCAAGGTCGTGTCCAAATTATCCTATAAAAACTATAATTGTATGCCAAGGTGCCAAGGTCGTGTCCAAATTATCCTATAAAAACTATAATTATATGCCAAGGTGCCAAGTTTGTGTCCAAATTAGACTATAAAAACTATAATTATATGCCAAGGTCATGCAAATTAGCCTTATAATTAACATTATATACCAATGTTTAGTGGGGTTTTTTATATGCCAAGGTCATGTCCAAATTAACATATATGTGGGTTGCATTAATTCTATTTGGTTAATATAGGGACGTGTAAATATATATTATATATATGTTATAATTTAGTAAAATGTACAATTTCATTGTTAAATTAGTAATTTTTTTCATTGCCAGAGTGACAACTAAAAATGACCAAATAAATGACCAATTGATATCTTGTCATTTTTAGTCTAGATATCCCGTGACCAAATTTGGTCATTTATCTTGGTCGTTTTTAGTTGGTTTTTATCCCGTGACCAAAAGTGGTCATTTATCTTGGTATTTTTTAGTTGGTTCACTTAAATTTATCAATTTTGGTCATTTATCCCTTGAAAAGAACTGTGGTGACCAAAATTTTTGGTCTCCTGGTCACTAATCTCTCATTTTCCACTAGTGCAGGTTCTCTCAACATCGAATTTTTTTTGGCAATACATCAATGTCCCCTAATTGTACGTGGCGATGACCACATATTTCATAGTGTATCATGCCTATTCATGGCCATTGTACTCTTATGTATCCAGAACTGCTATATGTATTTGCAGTTATGTGCAGAGTTGTATCATTGTATAGTGCTGATTGGATGGTTGGTTCTTCCACTGGGTTCTTCATCACTTCACTTCTGGGATGGACTTATAATGTATTTCGGCCATCGTATGACCCCTCTGACCTCACACATTAGGGGGCATCTATTATAGTTGATTTTACCACACATGGTGAATCACATTTTTATGGCCTTCCCTGTCCCTTTGCAGACTCCTTAGACCCCATGGACCATTTTTGTTCCTTTGATGTTTCCAAGATCATCCCTAAAAACATGCAAAAATTTCCATACATGACCTTTAAACCCTTTTTCGCGTATATACACGAGTTTGGCCCCTAAAATCGCATACATCAGGATGTGTGCAAAAGGCCAAATTCTTTTGGAGTTTTCCTTGATGTGGATCTGACTCACTTGTCTCCTAGCCTTCCCTATGCCTTGAGACTGCTCGGATTCGACCTTTCATTACCCGATTGAAGAGCTATATAAGGAACCCTTTGGATACATTGAAGGCATGAGGAATTGAGAGCAAGAGAACTATAGTCCATTATTGCTGAAACTTGTGCTTGAGTCTGCATCCCTTTGTCCCTTGGAGCATTGTTGTGTTCTTCCCAAACTTTCCCTTTTCTTGTGAGCTTGCTATCGAGAGACGGAGGATTGAAGTGATGGAGGCCCAAGTGGGGGAATCAATTTCTCCGATTCGTAGACATGCCGACAGTGGTTGTATTCATTGAAATCTCTAATTTTATATTAATAGGAATATTTTTTCCTATCCAATAATGTGTATTTGAATGAATATTTGATCCATTGATGAGTTCAAATGCTTATATGTTATTGATTATATATGCTAGAGTAGGTCTAGCACGACTATATATAGAATGCTTGTCTTGTTTATTGAATGTTGAGGAAGCAATTTATCAATTCAAGTTGGAGTTGGAAAGCTCAATGGGGATCTACATCAACCCTCTGGAATAAGGTACGAATCAAGATCCTTTAGTGTTAGATATTTGGTTTCTCTTGCATATAGGAGAAGCTCAATTTCTGGAGTCAAGTTGTCTGTTGTGGTACCCCAAGCCATAGGAATTTCTCTCCATAACAATAGTGGGGATATTGTCAGTCGATGTTGGGTCCTTGACTTCTGGTGGTGAATCACCTGGGTCATCATAGAATATGTTGTCGATCACCCGGTTGATATATTCCAGGTTATCTTCCTCCACATATCTTGCTGTCTCATTGGCTAATGGAGGGTGTGGGCCGTCGACAGGGATAATGGATGAGGTGCGACTTGCGACAATTTGAGATGTCTTATCGGGGTTACTCAATAATTTTGACTTGATAATTCCCATAGATCTTGGTTTTTGGGGTATTTGGCCAATTTGTTGAGGGAAGATATGTCTTGATCCACTAGCTTCAATCAGTGGACATTTGGTGGTATTCCTCTGGACAGAGGTGAGTAGTTCAGGTAATTTTTCAATGTATGCATGGAAATCACCATCCTGGTCGAACCGTTCTTTCAGTGTCTATGGCATAGCATTCTTACAAATGTCAACTGGGCTTATGGTGGGTATCGGTGGGTTGTCCTCCTGTATAATATGGGTTGGAGATGGGGGTGGAGGTATAGAAACTAAATCAATAATGTTTTCATCTATTGAAGTGTTTATACTTTTTACCTTCTTCGGTTGACCTTGTTTTGCTCTTGCTTCGACGAACCGTCTGAATTGTGTTTCAACCAAAACTTTGTTTGTTGTTGCATCTTCTATGATGTTGAGAGTAGTTTCCAATAGTTATTCTTCATCTTCTAACTCAGAAAGGATAAGCGTGTGCTTCCCTTTCCCTTTTTCCTGAAGTGCCTTCCTCTTCCTCGAAGCTGCAACTTCCTTTGCTATTTTCCTTAAGTTTTCTTTTGTCATAGTGTATTTTGGATCATCTGATTTGATGTCTTCTTCCATTTCTTCTTCTCTCCCCTGTTGGTTGGTCGGAATGATACTTTTCTCGGCTGGTTTGGTTACATGCTGCTTAGTTGGTGTACTTCCCCTTTGGTTTGGTGGTGGTATGATTGTTATTTGCAGTATGTTGGTGTCTTCTGCTAGTATATTTTTTGACATGAAGGTACTGATATGTAGTCGGAGTTCGTAGTCCTCCTCTTTTTCTTGGTTTGTTGATGGATCTGCAATTGTTGGATTTATTTCTTTGGTTTTTGCTGGTATTGATAAATTTGTATCGGATTGTCGAGTTAGCTCACGGAAGATATCTGCGACTATTGGGTAATAGTAGAGAGGTCTTGCTGTTGATTTTTATCCCTACACGTACTAGACTGCTGTGTGGTCTAGCTCGAGTTGAATATGGGCTGTTTTTGGTAGATTTATTCGGATGTTCTGAGGCACCCTCCATCCGATCGTCTAGATTTTCAGGTTTCGAAACCAGTTTTCCAGCATTACTTTACCATTTGCCAATTCTTTCAGTGTTCCATTATATGAAAATGGCTTGAACCTCCACATGTGGTACTTGTGTGGTTCCTAGAACTGCTTATCCCTGACGAGACACAAGTGGTACATTGCTATCCATAGAACCAGGGATGGGAACCTTATAATCCTTATCGATTCCTGGCATTTTGCACAGATAATTTTGAGCATGTTGGAAACATGTTGATCCCATTGGTAAATCTTTCCTCTAGTTGCTATTGTGAGGAATACTTCTAGCATGTCCAGCTTTAGATCACTCCCTTGACCTGTAGGGGTGAGTCTTATTGCTATAATTTTGGATACGATTTGTGGCGTCCATGCTTGTATCTGACTAATCATTAGCCCTTTTGAGTTCTTTCCTTTCGGTGTTCCAGTTAGTCGTTCTAATTGTCCCTCTTTTATACCAATAGGGACAAGGTCGCCTTGATTTGATAGACCAGTAACTTTGTATATTAGTTCTCTAGAAATTTCTACTGGTCATTCGAAGTAAAATTCACCATTTTGATACCGACTAACGATAAATTCTACTGTTGTTTCTTTCATTCCTCCAAATCTTGCCATGAACGATGTGTTCATGTAGCTCATGATGGTGCTGTAGCTGATCTTCTCTACTTCTGGTGTTATTTTTTTGTCCTAGTAAGCCCATTCTTTGATTTTTTCCTAGGTTTTGGTCCATGAGGTTTCATGTACCTTGGAATTCTTGATATTTATTAACCTTCTCATCAATGGTGTTTTGGCAAATTGCATTTCTTTTTTTTTTTGCAGCTGTAGCTCTGGTTTGCTTCAGGGCCATCTCGTCGGTCTCTTGGTCAACTTTTCTTACAAGTTTTCGTCTCTCCAATTTCTGACTGCTGAATTGTTCTATCTCTTAAAAATATGGTAACTGATATTTTTCTGGCCCGATATTTATAGGTGGAGTGGGTGACATTTCTGTCGATGGATGTATTAATGGTGGAAGTGATGGTCTAGCACGGTCTCTGGAGTTTGCATTAATTGCGATTTGATTTTGGCACTCCTTCTGTCCATAGTCATGAAGGCATGATTTGACCTTCAGAGTCATTGGTTGATGCCGATCATGTGAGCGGTCGATGGTGGTATGTCGATGGGTTTGGTGTCAGTTGTTGAAGTGTTGGTTATTATATCTTTCGAATTTTCCTATCATCCTGGGTTATGGGTGTTGGTTATGTTTTAGTATTTTTAGATTTTATAGTTTTGTCTAAAGTTATGGTCGTTATATTTATGTCTTTTTTTTCCTTCTTTGAACTTGGTTTAATTTTTGTATCATTTTAGTCGGGCACCATTAACAAGTTTCCAAAATATTATTCCTTGTAATGTCCTTAGTCAGACTGATTCGTTGGTATGGATCTTTCGACAACGTAAGGTCCCATCCATTATATGTGTAACTTTTTGGGTTTTCCTTTTACTTCACTGTTGTATAGTAAAGTGAGGTGCCCTACCAACAGATTTTTGTTTCTGATATTGCGATCATGCCAAGCCTTCTGTTGCTGTTTTTGGTTTTCTTGATGTTGTAGAGAGAGCAGTCGGTGTTCTTCTAGCTTGATTAATTGCATTAGTTGGTCCTTCCCGCCTTCTTCAAAATCGACATGTAAAATATATACTATGATAGGTGTTTGCTATAGAAAATATAGTGGAACAACTAATTTCTTGGCCATAGACTAGTAAGAATGGTTTTTGTTCGGTCGAACGCTTGTATGATGTTCTGTAAGCCCATAGTACTACAGGTATCTTTTTGCCCCAATTATCTTTGTTGGTGTTGCAGATTTTTGTTAGGCCCCTTGTTAATGTTTTGTTGAATGCGTTGATTTCTCCATTCGACTGATGGTGATAAGCTGTACTATGTCATTGGTCAATTTTGAACTGGTCTGTTAGTGCTTTGATGTTTTTGTTAATAAAGTGTGAACCTTTTTCATCGATTAGGGTTATTGGGCATCTAAATCTGGTATTTATATTTTTGTAGATAAATTTAGCAGCTATCTCACTGGAACATGTGTCGATAGGTTCTGCTTCTGCCCACTTGGTTACATATTCTACTACGGTTATTATTTATCTTGCACCTGTTATTTTTGCTGGTATCGGGAATGGTCCTATGAAGTCGATGGCAAAAATTTCAAATGTCAAACTTGGTTTTACTGATATCAAGGGAATTTCTATACTAGGCAAAGGTCAACCCAGTCATTGACATCTATCACATTGGCTAACAAACTTTTTACAATCCTTGTATAGTGTCGGCCACCAAAGCCCTAACTATTGGATTTTCTTGGTAGTTGTATTTGCTTGAAAATGTCCTCATGCCGGTCCATAGTGTGCTTCGTACATGATATTATCTCTTTCGTGTTCTAATACGCATCGTCTGAGGATGTCATTCAGGCCCATTTTATATAAAAATCCATTTATGACACTATATGGTGCAGCTTTCATGGCTAAGATTTGTTTCTTTTCATGCTCATGCCTTCTCGTGCTTGACCATTTTCTAAGTATTGAGCTATTTCCTCTAATTCTGTTGGGAGTGCTTCTATTCGAAATAAGTGTGCATCTATTAGGTTGTCTTCGAATCCTATCGGATCCTCTCATGTGTCGATTCACAACAAGTGGTTGGGTCCGACATTTAATTTTCCTGGTATAACAATGACTTCAAATTCGAATTCATGGAATACTAGTAGCCATCGAAAAATTCTCCCATGGTGTCAGGGTTTTTTTACAAGGTATTGTAATGCTTTGTGGTTGGTATAATATATGAAAGGGTTGGCTAGTAGGTAATGTCGATACTTCTGTAGTGAAAAAACCATTCCTAATGCTTCTCTCTATATTGTCGAATAGTTTCTTTTTGACTTATTTAGATTTTTGCTGCTGTAAACTATGGGGTAATTCATTCCGTCGTCCCTTGGTTGTGTTAATATTGATCCTATTGCTAGGTCTGATGTGTCGATATGTACGTGAAATTTGATCGACCAATTCAGGAACCTTAGGATGGGTGCCTCGACTAGTTTCCTTTTTAGTGTTTTAAATGATATGTTACATTCATTTGTCTAGTCGAACTCCTGATCTTCTCTTAATAGTTATTCCAATGGATAAGTCATATCTGAGTAGTATATAATAAATTTCTTGTAATATCCTGTATGACCAAGTAGTACCCTGACTTGTTTTAGCTTCACTGGTGGTTTCAAGTCGAGGATAATCTTTATTTTTGCAAAGTCTACCTTGATGCCTTTTTGCATACAATGTGTCCTAATAGTATCTCTATAAGAGTTAGGAATATGCATTTCCTTATGTTTAGAGATAGATGGATTTGTTGGCATCGTTCCAACATGAGCATTAACCATTTATAGTGATATTTCAACATAGAGTATATCATCCAATCATCAAAATATACTGCCATTGTTTTGTAGATATGTTCTTGAAATGTTTTGACAACAATTCTCGAAAATACTGTAGGTGCGTTTTTGAGACCAAAAGGCATAACTATGTAGGAAAATGATCCAAATTAACATACAAATGTTGTATTTTTTTTTAATCTTTTTTAGCTATTGGTACTTGGCTGTAACCTGAGAATCCGTCTGTAAATCAGTAGCATTCATGTCCTGCAACTTCATTCAAGGATTTCATCTGCATAGGGTGTTGGGAATGCGTCTGTTAAGGTGACTTTGTTTAATTATCTGAAGTCAAAGCATATCTATAGCATTGTCGGGTCATGTTTCTTTGGATGTACAACCATTGGAATTGGCCATTCCGATTGGTTAATAGGGTAAATAATTCCTACTGCAAGCATATTACCAATCTCTTTCTTCACTATCTCTTTGTATTTATGAGCTAATTTGTATGGCCTCTTCTTTATAGGTCAAGCATCAAATTTAATGTCGATCTTAATTTCTCCAATTTCATGGAATAGACCTTTGAGATCTTTGTATTCTCTAGCGAATACATCCTGGAATTATTTCAGTAAGTTTACTATCTCGGTTGTTTGTTCTTCACTCCAGTAATTGCCAATTTTTTCCATTTTTGGTCGATCATCATTTGATATGTCAAATTATTTAGTTTTAACTTTGGAATCTAACCATTCCAGTGCTTTAGATTCATTGATCAGTCGGTTCCCTTCTTTGAATTATGAGAATGCAGCAGGAAAGTCTGCTGCAGCCATTTAGTCAGTATCTTCTTTGTCGGCTGTCTCGACTTTAAGTATTGTGTGAATTGGTTTTGTTGTTTCTGAATGGTATGATTTCCATTGAAATCTTTTCCCTTCCATATTTTTGTTTTCCATTTGTAGTCTTGTTGACTATGGTATTGTCTTGGTTTGTATGTTATTACATGTTATTGTCGGTCGATCATAATTTTTTGATAGGGTGTTGTTCCCGGTTGGTTCTATAAATGCTTTGATTTGTTTTGCAGTTTTGACTAACTTTTCATTTTGTGGTATAAAGATGAAGTCTTTGATGAATTTCTCTCTATGTTTGTGCCATTGAAATGTTTCACCCCATGCTTCTTCCATTTTGTACCATTTATTTGGTAAGTCGGATAGTGTTGATGGAAATAGGTGTGGCCATGTATGTTTGTCTTTATATCCAAGTCTTTTCCACTCTCTTTCGCATGTTCTTATGTGTTCTTCTGGGTCCTTCCCCTGGATGAACATAGGTATTTGGGATTGTTTGTTTATTCTTTTTCCTCCAAATATTTCTACAAAGTAAGTCGAAGTTGTTTTCCATGTCTACAATCTTGATTGATGGGTATCCCACCATCTAGAAGCTTGTCCTATGAAGGTTTCTACTAAGCTTTGTAGTCAGCCATGTTCACCAATGTTTTTAGATACTTGTTCTATATGCATAACTGGTGATTCTCTTTCTTTGTATCTTGGGATTTCTATGATACTTACATTTGTTGGTTTTAAAGTAGGGTATCCCCTGCTTTTCTTTTCGAATATTTTTGGGATGATGGAAACTAAGAAACATTGTTGGATTGGTTTCTTCTGCACTGTTTGAATGGTCCAACAACCTATTTCTTGCGTCTCGTAGTTTTCAACTTCCCAGTCATATAATTCTACGTCTGAGTTGTATCCTACTGAATCTTGATTGCCTAAGTGAAGCTCGCCATAGACATTGGGTTCTGTGTATTTTTCATTATTTTGTATTTGATATAATTTTCAGATGTTGACTTCATCATCAATAGGTTCTATCCAAGGTTCTCCTTGGGATGGATGGATAGGTACTATATCTTTATGTCCATTCCCTTTTAGTTTTATCCTTTCTTTATCTAAAGATATTGATGCTTTCATTTTTCTTCCCCATGGTCGACCTACTAAAGCCGGGAAGGAGCTAGATCCTTCCTTGGGGTCAATAATTTCAAAGTCGACTTTGGTCGATATTCCTTTTATTGTCTTGTCAAAATTTCTCCAAACTTGTCGACCTTGATCGGCTAATTTGAGGTATATTTCTGACTCATATAGTCGAGGTCTACCCAACTGCTCCCAAGTGTCATGAGTCATAATATTTACTTGTGAGCCGAAGTCAAGTACAACTTGTTGAACATGGTATCCTTCAATTTCTAGGTCAACAAGTGGGTTGGCATCATTGTTGTCCTTTTGGTTTAGACTGCATATGTTTTTTGTTTTTTTTCTGTATTATTATTATGCTTCATATTATACAATAATTCAATGAATGGAGATATCGCTTTATCATCTTGTACTAAACATATTAATTTTTTAACTGTTCTTTGTCGACTATCATTAGCTTCTTCTTGTCTAGCAAATTCTTTAAATATATTTGTTGCATCGTTATACAATTGTTTATGTCTAGCTCGCTTAGGATAATCATTCTTTTATTTTATTTTGCTTATGCATGGATTATCACTCCCAATTTTTGTCCCTTGTTGGGTTACTATATCTAGGTTCTTCGTATTGATTACATCATGTTTTTGAACGCACAACAAGACATTAACATTTTTCTTTTTATTGATTTTATCAAGCATAGTAGGACAATCCTCTAATGAGTGATTGTCGACTCCACAAATAGTACAAAATTTTAAGTTGGTTTTGTCCTTGTATGGGTAGTCTGTATATCAATGACCTTATTTATTGCATGTAAAACACTAGATGGGCTGACATGGTTGATTGTCGCGATTCCCAGAGAATTGACCTCGACCTCCATATCCTCCACGACAGTTGTCGAACCGGAACTCATATCGACGACCTTCATATATTTAATTATTCAGTTTATTTTGATCATTGCTTCAATGGTTTTTATCATTGTTCTGGGCAACTGCATTTGTCTGGTAGTCTGCTTGGTAGTTTTGTCAGTTTTTAAAGTTTAACTGGCAGTCGATTGTTGCATGACTTTTTACTTCACAGATTGCACACCAAGATGCTTTGCCATTTTTCATGTTATACAGGAAATCTTTCGTTGTGTTTTCTCCATGTTCTTGGCAGATGTCACAGAAGCACTTTGTCTGAACAAATCAAATATCCTATCAACTTATGTCTTGTCAAAAGTTATCTTAGTGTGTCCGGTCGTTGATCATTTTGTACACCAGACATCCTGATTCTTGAGGTTCAGCTCTTTCAATGATTTCGGCATGATTTCTAGCTGTTCTTCTAGTCTAGTATCCATGAGATATATTGGGAAATCTTCATCCATCTCCACTTGTAGATATTTGGTAAGCACATCTTCGTATGTTTTAAACATCTCCAAGCTTATGTGCCGCCAAATTTTCTGTGATAGACCTACAATAAACCATTGAATTAATAGTTGTTCATTAATTACATAATCCAATTAGCTAAGGAGGTCTTTCCATCATTTGTCATATTCTCGGATAGACTCTATTGGATTTTGAGATGTTGTTTTCAACTTTTTGGCTACCAGGTGTTTTGCGTCTGAAGTTTTAAAGAAAGACAAGAATTGTGCTTTAATTTTTGCTTTAGATTCTTGGGGAGTTCTCTTGATATAGGTCATCTACCATGTTAGTGCTCTTTTCCTCAAGGCACCGATGAACTATGCCATCTATTGATATTTAGCTGTAACCTGATTTGCCTCCCATGTTGACTCACATATGAACCAATGTCATCTAGGATCTTCATCGCCCTCGTATAGAGGGATATGTGTTGATTCGTGACCCATGTTGGAATCATTGTCCCTATCACCTTCAGGAGGTGGCAGTGGTTGGGGTGGTGGTGGGGGTAGTGGGATGTTTTTCTTGTCTCGTTGTGTAGAGATATTGTCGATTGAACTTTCATTCACATCGGTCATTTTGTTTGTTGTTTCTTCTTTGACAAGCAGTCGCTTTAGGTCAACTTCTCCTGTCGATGTACAACTTCACTGATTTTTCTGTAGGTCTGACTAATTTGTATTTTCCAAAGCTATGTTTGGCAGGGGGGTGCTCCTTCATGTGTTGGGTAAAGTAAGTGGATACTTCAGTCGGAAGGGTACGCCTAACGTGTCACCCAGTTTCCTTCCTCTAGTCAACGGATCACTAAATGATTATCATCATTTATCTCATCATCTAGTTGGCTCCATATACCAAACTCACCAGCTCTTAGTCTTAGGTTTTCTTCAATAATCGATTTTATCCTAGTACATAGATTCATTGAAGACAGAGGTCTTATCTCTCGAGGAACTTTTATTTGGAGAGCTTCACACTGCTCTATCCACAAGTCTTCTTCCATGGGTGATGCTTCTTCATCCATGCCTTCTTCCTGTCGGTCATGACCCAAATCTGGTGAATTTATTTCTTGGTATGTCACCCTAATATCCATTCTTCTTTGTAGTGCTATAGCCCATTCTCTTATTTCTTCCCTTCTTTTCAACCATTTCTCTCTCTCTACTTTCTATAAATCCATTGTACCTTTGTGTGTCACTACTCGTTTGATTTCCTTTTTAGGTTGAATTTTCATTGCTGGTGATGGTATCTCCTTTACTCGAGTAGAATCCTATTCAGTTTACCCCGACATATGACCAACTACACCCCCATAGCCTACCTAACTCTTTAGAAATCTCGAATAGTTCTGTTTACTTGCTTAGGAATTACTCCCACTCCCTTTCGGCAATGAATTTCTCCCACTTTTTCTGTTTCTTCTCCCAGTTAGAATTTGGTGGTGGTTCATGCAGTGATGAATGAGGTTCTACAATATGACCCACTCCTTTTTCTATTAGGAATTTGAATAGTAGGGTCGGTAGGGAGCACAGGAACTACTCGGTAAGGTTTGTATAGAATCTTTTTTGAACGGTTTCTACGAGTTCTTTCTTATATTAGCGTGCCCCTCATAGAATTCATTTGTGATATTTTCAAACCACTCCGACAGGTTTGTGTTGTAAAGGAAAGTTTCCTATGGCTAGGGTTTAAGAGGCCATCAACATACTAGGGTTGAAAGGTGGATGCAAATGGTTCTGCAAGTATATATAAGCAAATTTCAGAGATTATAATGGTTCATACCTTATCCAAATGAAGGTTGATCCAAACATCCCTTCAATCCTCTTCTTGCTCCTCTTGCTCCAAGAGACTTGCAAAACAAATTATACCTTCCTCAAACCAATATGACAACATATAAAGAAATGATAATCAAATAAACATGAAATAATGATCTGACTAACATCATCATATGATCATAAACAAATATTCAATCAAACATTGAACAATAATTTGGGAAGAAGAAGGACATCACATATTTATTAATCATGAAAACAAGTACAAGTATACCTTCTCTTCAAGTTCGGCACCTCACGAAACCTTGATCTGGTTCTGCTGCTTCTCTTCTCCAAGCTCTCCAACACAAGGAGAATGCTTCTAGGAAAAAAGTGTGGGAAAAGACAGCTCCAATTCCTCTAGCATAACAATGCAAAGATTCAAATCTCCTCTCATGGACCTCCCTACCTCTATTTATATGCTTAATGAAGAGTTAGGGTTGAAGACAAAGTAGTTACAACTGAAGGAGTTAGTTGCATAACTACCCAAACTACCCAAATTTAAAAATATGCATTTTTTGACATTTTCAGGAGGTGTACACGGGTTGTAGAGACAAAAATCACATACATGAGGAGGCATATGTAGGTTACAGTGCAAAAAGTCACATATTTAAGGCATATGTGACTATTATATATAGAAACTCATGTATGTACGCAGGTTTCCTTAAGGAAACTCGCATACACATCAAAAAAATCATTTTTAGGGTATTTTTGGGCATTTTCAGACTTTGGTGTCTTCTGGAAAGTTTTAGCTAACTAAAATACCTTTCCAAATGTGTAGAGATGAGGTGAAAAAAAGTTATAGAACTAAACATATGGATCCTCCAAATTAGGTGTTTTTTCGGTGACTTTCATGAAGTGTCGACATGCGACGAAATCATGGGAAAGTGGTCACAGGAAGAGATGTGTCATTTTGAGCTATAATAGATGCCCCCTAATGTATGAGGTTAGAGGGGAAGATGATAGATGAAATAAATTATAACGGAAATAGCTGAGTATGAAGAGAGCAAAGAATCCAAGATCAAAAGGCTCGAACAAAGGTACCTGAAAGAGAGATAAATGTCAGAAAAAACTGATCTCTGGGACATACAAGTCCATATACAAAACATCGCCATAAAGATACAAGTGGATCCAACATATGTATAACTAATGAAACTATCATGGTCACTCAATATGCAAAAAGGCGCCATATCAAATCTAAAGGAGTCATGGCCACAAATGAACAAGGTGGATCCATACTCAACAATCGATCATAGCCACAAAAATATAAGGTGGATCTATGTCTCATCAAAATGTCATATAAAGTGTAACAAGGTCTTGTGCAACTTGGAAAATAGCAAGAATGATGATGATATTGTCGTCCCAAGTTCTTCAATACAAACCGCCCAAAATAAGGTACGAATCCTACCCATGAGAATAAAGGAGTTTAAGTCGAACATGGAGGAAACTGTTTGATTACCGGTCAATAATGAGAACCGTTAACAAATGCGAGGGAAACCACCATTAATGAAAATGGTCCCCAAGGTACCTCGTACATTCTAACAAGTGTGGATACAAGGACTTGAAGTCGAACACTTGAAGAATCCATTGAGTAGGATACATTAAGGTATTCCCACTACCCAATAGCAAGGGAAATTGACACTGATGACAACAATCCCCAAGGTACAGTCATAAAACTCTAAATCTCATTCCTAGAGCAAGATGTGTTGCAATTGATAGGAAGAGATCCATTGGAAGGAAGGAATTAAGGCATCCTTCATCATCCAACATGAGGTAACTCAAAGACTAATTGGATCCAAAATTGGTACTGAATTTCACAACAAGAAACGTTGAAGACATGATGTAATGAACTGATACCAGGGAATGGCTGACACAAAAGGTAAGGAAACTACAGAATGGCTGACAAAGGTTTAATCCTTGAATAGTGAGCACGACACAAAAGTGACCTGGGTAGCTTTTGACACAAAAGGACTAATGACACAAATCTGCAATGTAGGAGACATTGACAGATTCCCCATATAATTGGAAAAGAGACCAACTAAAGGAGTAAGAAACTCTGAATTAGGATAAAGTCAAAATAATGGGACCCAACTATTGATAGACTCAAAGCTGGTGCTTTGTTCAAGGAAACAAGACTTGCTACCATGATGTAAAAAACATGTGAATGAACTTCCCTTACCCTCTTTCTTGTAAAGGTTTAACGAGTCCAAGAAAGCAAACTCAAGACCATCTTATTTTTTGGCAAGCTCGAAGAAAAGACAGAAGAATGCTTGATAAAGCACTGATTCGTGGATTTTACGAGCCCAAACTAGTACATGCTCGATGGTGTTTTCATAGTTTAGAGAGTTTGAAAACTCCAAAGAAGACTCCAAGGGGGTGCTTTTTCATCCAATTTAGTCTCCTGAGGCCGAAAAATTATAAAACATACCAAGGAAGAACTCTATTAACTTTCAAAGAAGAAAAGGCGCACCTTTTTTGTACTTAGTCAGGAAGGTCCAAAAAAGGTTAAATTACCACCTACCCAATGCTCCTTCAAAAGTAGCATATAGCCTGAGTTTTATTACTGTGAAGGAAGGCAAGATCACTCGGAAATATCCATTTGATTACGAGAAATGGGGCTTACAACAATAAACTTGACGCTTTGCTCTTTAGGGTTTAACGAGCATGACAAAGACATAAAGTACACTCAGAATATTTTTCATGTTTTGGTCTAGAGCACGAAAAAGACAAAATTAAGCTCATGCCAGGGGTTCCTTTTCCGTAAGTTTAGTCCCTTAGGCCCAAAAAAGTGATAAACCTATACCTGAGAATATTCTTCTCAATTCCAAAGAAAAGAGAGTGTTCCTTTCTAGTATTATTCCACATGGTCCAAGAAAGCGATAACCTACCACCAATGTGGATGCCCATTCACATATTCTTAATGAGCCTAAATGGACAAGTTTACTGGGAAGTCAATTTTATTTTTAGGAGTCAGACCTGGGCCTAAAGAAACTCAAAAAATTTCCCGTGAAGTTTTAACGAGTTCAGAAAAGTCAACTCATGGCCTCCTTACTATTTTTAACGAGCTCGAAGGAGAGCATAAATAATGCTCTAAATGCGAGGAGAGAAGTGTCATAGGCAAGTGAAACTAGTTCCAAGCACGAGGAACAAACCTATACATAATGCAAGGAACAAGAGAAAGGTAAAGACACTCAGGGAATGTCTCCTCAAGGAAAAGGGTGGCAAGTTGCAAAGGAAAAATGATACAAGGACTAGTGACGATGAGAACAAAGATGAGGGCTTATACAATGAGCTAAAAGCATGAAAGTCGGCATCAGGCTTATAAGCGTGAGAAAGGCACATGCAAATGCAATTACAACTTGAATAAGAAGACAAGGTCAGTAAACAATTGTGAATCCAACTAAAAATCCTGTCTCTAAGAAACAACAACATCAGAATCATATTCAGAAGAAAATATCTGATGCAGGTCACTTTGGTAGAAACACATGTGACTTTGCTATCTTCTACAAAAGGTAAATTCAAGGCAAAATCAGCTGAAGAAGATTCTATAAAACCAAGGCTCGACGGTTTAAAATCAGTAAGATCAACCTCAAAAGGAAATAAAATATCAACAAGGAAGATAGAGTCTATAGGAACAAACTCAGTATCATAGGAGTTGAAAATTTCATAATAAAAATCAAACTCATCAGGATCACTGACTTTCTGTTCAAAGGAAGAGTCAAAAGACTCAACAAAACCAGCATAAGAAGAAAGGTCGGGCTTACTAAGAAAATCAGGGTTAGACTTAGTCACAACTGAACCAACATCCAAAAGAAGCTCAGACTGTATCAAAGACTCTAGGAAGACTTCATTCGAAGGAAGGGGATCATCCGAGATAAGACACATGTATAAAATTTCAAATGGACTGACAGAGTGGAGATTAGGCCCCACAGTCTGTATAGGATTTCTCACCTGGTCAACTACTGGGAGCAAGTCCTGAGAAGGTAAGCATGAAAACGGAGGTTTCTTCTCAGTAGCAATTGAACGCAAAGGACATGAGGCCACATAGTTCACTTGTGGCGGGATAGTGTCTATAGAAACACTGGGAATTGATAACAGAAAGACATGGTCTTTAGTTGGGTCAAGAGACAAATCAATAAAATCCAACTGATCCATAGTGACAATTTATTTTCCATGATTAAAGTACATAACACGAAAGAATGTTGACACCACATCTTTCATGGCATAGACATAATCACGTCCAAGGAGCATATTGAAGTCTAAGGGGTCTTCTATCCCCATTAAGACAAGTAAGACATTCTTCCCACCCAAAGTAACAGGTGTTTGAGCAAGAATTACCAAGGCTATACAAGTTATTCTATCAAATGCCAATAACCGACTAGCAGTCGACACAAGGCT
Source organism: Pseudotsuga menziesii (assembly GCA_001517045.1). Classification (NCBI taxonomy): domain Eukaryota; kingdom Viridiplantae; phylum Streptophyta; class Pinopsida; order Pinales; family Pinaceae; genus Pseudotsuga; species Pseudotsuga menziesii. Next base: position 220,431 of record LPNX010496257.1, on the reverse strand, counting down.
GCGAGATCCCATGCCTCGCCAAGCACGAGCAGACAGTATACTAAATGAGGATCCTTCATCAACAATACAACGAGCAATCGTGTATGGTCCAACTTTGACCTTTATTTGGAAAGGTGCATCAGAAGGAAGGTGCGGCTCAACTAGGCTATCCCAATCAAAGGAAGAAATATGAGACCTTGGTGGGGGTTGATCCGAAAAGAGTTTAGTGCCCCCTTGTTCAATAAGTTCTGAACTGATAGTGAAGAAAATGCGACTAGCAGACACTTCACTCTCCAAAGGAAGAGTAGGATTGATCGATAATGAAATCGATTCAACCGCTTCTTGAAAATCATTCTCCGAAGGGAAAGTGGGATTGACCAAAGATGACATTGGTTCAATCACATTAGGATCACTCTCCAAAAGAAGAGTGGGATTGACCAAATCTGATATTGGTTCGACCACTTGATCAACCAAAGTTTGAGTAGGTTGTTGAGAAACTATAGGTTGTTCAAGGGAAGGAAATTATTGAGTCTTGGACCACACTCTTCACACCTCTGTGATAGCAGGGAATTGGTGAGTAAGATGATCTCCCTCACACAACTTACAAGGGAACTTAAGTTTGCACTTTGAACGACCAGTTTTCTTAACAGTGTCAACATGAATAGAAATGGATGATTGTTTTCTCTTAGCATGACCTACAGAGGCTGAGAGTTTTCCCACAGCATGAAATAAAGAGGTTGGGTGACTTGGTCCAACCTGACTAAGAGAGGTTGGTTGTTGAGAGACTTCAGAATGTTCAAAAACGGGATGACCATGAAACCAAACTCTTCACACCTCCATGATAGAAGGGCATTTATAAGTAAGGTGGTCTCCCTCACAAAGCTTACAAGGAAACTTGGGCTTGTGTTTTGAATGGGTAGTCTTTTCAATAGTGTCAACATGAGTCGTAGTGGTTGATGGATTGTCTTCAGCATGAACTACAGAGGTTGAGAGACTGCCCCCAGCATGACCTATAGAGGCTGAGAGACTAGGTCCAACATGACCTGCAGAGGTTGGATGGGAACCACCAACATGAAAAACAAAGGTTGAATGGTTAGGATCAACATGATTTGCAGCAGTTGAGTGTGTGCCCCCAGCATGTACTTCATAGGCTAAGTGGATGGATCCAACATGAATTGCAGACGTTGGATGGGGAGGTTCAACTTGAACATTAGAGGTTGAATGGGTGCCTTCAACATGAACTACAAAGGATGAGTGACTGGATCCGACATGACCTAGAAAGGTTGGAAGGATCCCACCAACATGATCAACATAGGCCGGATGGTGAAGATCAACTTGACTTGCAGAGGTTGAGTGCGTAGATCCAACATGACCTATAGAGTTTGGATAGGTGCCCCCAGCATGAACTGCAGAGGCTGGGTGGTGAGTTTCAACTTGACTTGCAGAGGTTAAATAGGTGCCCCCTTGCTTATGTTCCTTTTTCATATTCCTTCTTTTACTCCTTTTAGACTGTCGGTTACTAGTATGAGTACTTTCACTGCATGAGGTAGAAGGAGGAGGAGAATCAACTACAGGTGAAGGGGAAGTAGTGTTTTGATTGCCGTGATATAAGGAGCTTACTTGAGAAGCATCGGGGGCATTCAGGATAGTTGGAGTGGAAAACAACCACATTGGTAGCCCTAGGGTGAATCCAGGAAGATTCAAGGTGGCCATCAAAGGAACACCAACATTTCTTGTGAGAGGAATAGTACAAGGATTTCCTAGCATGGGGATCTCTTGGTTGGTGTTTAAAGGGGAGTTAGACATAGTTTCAAACAAGGAGACAAAGTATGAGGTCAACAGGAAACCAAAAGTACCAAGCACACACCTGAAGGCAGACTAAGTACATACAAACCACACAACACTCACTAAAAAATTCCTAAATCCAAACAGATAAACAGGTATAAGATACACTTCCCGAAATAAAGATGATAGAAACTTACTTGGCATCCCTATAGATGTTCTTAGGCACAAGCAGAGGAATCAGCCACTGCCCTCCCACACCTTCTACCGGGGTTACCTTCCAAGCTCGTCCAAGGTTAACCTGAAATAGCCTTTCGGTGTACCTGTGTATGAACCCTAGATGTCCAAGAGACTAAAGGATACCTTAACTATATTGATAGTCTGGGGGGACAGTCGCAAGCCTAGTTCGTATGCATGGGCAGGGTAGCAAATCCCGAAACCCTGTCTAAGACAGAATCTCGCTTTGACAAGGAATTGGAGGGTTATCTCCTCAGTCCAAGTCTCCATGCAGCCTCATGCTTAACTCTCATTTGAGAGGATCTTCCTAGATACAATCAACGTAGAAAAGGGCGTACCTAGTGATTGGCCAACAATGTCTGAAATTTTATACTTGTGGAGAGTTAAAGCTCCCTAATCCACAAGTCTAGCCTGAGCTAGTTGGTGTATGACCCTACAAAATAAAACTTACTAATAATTTTAAAATTATATCGTTTATTTTAAGGGTTGTTTTTAATCAGAGGGTAAATGGCGTGAAACTTATGTGGTGTTTTGACTCAAAGTTGAAACAAAATGACTAAGAAAAGAGAAATGAAATGAAAAAAGAAAAAAGTATTCTCTTTTTCTTTTCCAAATATAAACTTGAAAGCCACAAAAGAACACTTTCTTTTTATTTTTATTTTTTCAAAAACAATGATATGCCATGCAATCTGACTAAAAACCTAATCTACATGCATATAAAGAAAACATGTGTTTTTCTTTTCCTTTTTCTTTTATAAATGCAAAAGAAAAAATAGCCTAAATGCAAGCAAGTACTATAAGCAAAGCAAATAGACAACTACTCTACACCACACAAACAAACCCTAGGTTTCCCTAAAGTTTGATATCAACCTCTCTTGAAAGGAAGGCTTACAAAGGTAAACAAGACAACAAATTTGGAATGAAGAGACTGAGCAATAAGACTGACATAAACAAAGGTCAAGAAGTCCCAAGTATCAATCTAAACCTACAAATAGAGGTTTCTTAGTACCTTATCCAACAAGGTCAATCCAAAGAAGGAGGTGGGAGGGAAAGCAGCAAAAACAAGTATATGTTCTTTTTATTTTTCTTTTATAAATGCAAAATAAAAACTACCTACAAACAAAATTATGTAGATAACAAGAACCAAGCAAAAGGAACTTTGTTATACAACCACCAAACAAACTCTAGAATGAACTAAAGTCAGTATAAACCCTACTTGGAAGGAAGGCTTGAATAAGAGACAAGTCAACTACTTTGGAATGGTAAAGTTAAACAACAAAACAAGAAGGAAACCAACACCAACAAGCTTCTAAACTTAGACAAAGATCACTAACAGAGGCTGACTAGAAACATAATCCAACAATCATACCAAGCAAAGAAGGTGGGGGGAGAAGAGCAAATAACAAACCCTAATGCTATAAAAAGGCTTACCACATAGATAAAGAACAACCAAAAGGGATGACACTAACTCCCTGGAGTCATGCACCTGTAGAGGACACCAAAAGAACTACCAAACATCCCTCAACAACAGAAAAACCACAAGAATGAGGAAAAAACACTGTTTAAAGGGGCATACGCGAGTTTCACTACTGATAGGTTGCATGTCATACACGGGTTGACAATACAACAAGTCACATGTACAAGCACACATGGGTTGTACCAATAACAATTCGCATATCATATGTGGGTTTACAGTATGGAAAGTCGCGTGTACCAAAATAGACATGCGACTGTTTAGTCTGCAACTCGCATATGGGTGGAAAAAATCCCAAAAAAGGTCAAAAACTGCCTTAGGAAGGTAGGGGAAGTATGCTATCAGACATATAAAGTGTTCCTAAGTGGCAAGAAAGACCTAAAACCAATTCAAAAGACTTAAAGAAAGACAGAGAAACCCCAACCAGACAAGGCTATCCCCAACAGAGTCGTCAGTTCTGTTGTAAAGGAAAGTTTCCTAGGGCTAGGGTTTAAGAGGCCATCAACATACTGGGGTTGAAAGGTGGATGCAAATGGTTCTGCATGTATATATAAGAAAATTTTAGATATTAGATTTCTTCATACCTTAGCCAAATGAAGGTTGATCCAAACAGCCCTTCAATCCTCTTCTTGCTCCTCTTGCTCCAAGAGACCTGTAAAACAAATTATACCTTCCTCAAACCAATATGACCACATATAAAGAAATTATAATAAAATAAACATGAAATATTGATCTGACTAACATCATCATATGATCATAAACAAATATTCAATCAAACATTGAACAATAATTTGGGAAGAAGAAGGACATCACATCTTTATTAATCTTGAAAACAAGTACAAGTATACCTTCTCTTCAAGTTCGACACCTCACAAAACCTTGATATGGTTCTGTTGCTTATCTTCTCCAAGGAACTCAGCCTCCAAGCTCTGCAACACAAGGAGAATGCTTCTAGGGCAAAGGTGTGGGCAAAGAGAGCTCCAATTCCTCCAGCATAACAAAGCAAATATTCAAGTCTCCTCTCATGGACCTCCCTACCTCTATTTATATTCTTAATGAGGAGTTAGGGTCAAAGACAAAGTAGTTAAAACTGAAGGATTAAGTTTCATAACAACCCAAACTACCTGAATTTCAAAATACGCATTTTTTGACATTTTTAGGAGGCGTACACGGGTTACAGATACAACAGTCGCATACACGAGGAGGCATACGCATGTTGCAATGTAGAAATTCATTTATTTAAGGTGTACATGACTATTATATATAGCAACACGTGTACATACGTGGGTTTCCTTAAGGAATCTCATGTACACATAAAAAACTCATTTTTAGGGTATTTCTAGGCATTTCAGACTTTGGTGTCTTCTAGAAAGTTTTAGCTAACTAAAATACCTTTCCAATGGTGCATAGATGAGGTCAAATGGAGTTACAGAACTCAAGATATGGGTCCTCCAAGTTAGGTGTTTTTCAGTGACTTTCACGAAGTGTCATCATGGAAGTGTTGACATGTGACGAAATCATGGGAAAGTGGTCACAGGCAGAGATGTGACCACTTGAATCAATTTCTCTAGCAGCTCTTGGTCCCTAGTTTCTTCCAGCTTTTTCATCAAGAATTTTTTTCAACAACTGGGCTACCGATTCTATGAACTTCTCATGAGTTTCAGTGAAGAATTTCTCCTTCACTTGAGCAGTGGTTAATTTGTTTTTCCTTGCATAATTCTACAAATAATTTGATATCTTACACTCCCACCAGTTCTTAATCTCATGTTTTGATATCATCTGCTTATAGTCATCTCATACATGTAGCACCAGTGATGGAACCAATTCTGTAATCTCACAGATCACAGAGGGTTACAAATATTACACATTGAATCATACAGACATAACAGACACAAGAGACAAGAACATAGATAAAGAGTAACAAATTATATTATATCATGAGGTTCCAAACATACATAGAACTGATTCGAGTTCTCATCTGGCTCAATAGCCTAATATATACGATTTACAAACAGATACATATAACTACCTGTTGGTTCGGTCAACCGACATGACCTTATGCAACCGACCTAATCTCCATTAGTCAGCTATTCGACTAGTCGGCTCACTGACTAGCTCCTCCAACAATTCCATTCCATCAAAGTCAGATCATTTATTCTGGAATAGGAGTCTATAGTCCTTTGAGTTCCTTGAGACTTACAGTCATCAGTGGTAGGTTCTCTCACCATCGATAGTTTTGGGAATACATCAATGTCCCCTAATCAATGGATTCTTCCAAGTGTTCGACCTCAACACATCTATTCACACTTGTTAGATTGCACTATGTACCTTGATTCCCATTTTCATTATCGGTGGGTTATCTCGGGTCTATTAATGGTATACATCAATAGCTGGTAATCAGACGATTGACTAATATGTTCGACCTCGACACATATATTCTCATAGTGGGACATGTACTCATAGCAGTTTGTGTAGAATACCTTCCAGTTTGGTGGCATTGTAGATATGCTACCTCTTTGATCATGCCAGTATTCATGAGATTTTAGCTCTTGTGATACTGATTCCAGTATTTCCAGTGTATATCAGATATCTTCATCCATTATGGAGATCTTCATCCATTGTATATTGTACGTGGTGATGACTACACATGACATTTGTATATAATGCCCATTCATGGCCATTGTACTCTTATGTATCTGAGACTACTACATGTATTTTCATTCACATTAAGTTATTCATTATTTTATTGTACTGATGAGTGGTTGGTTCCTCCACCTGGGTCTTCATTACTCCACTTCTGGGATGGATTTTATAATGTATTTTGGCCATCATGTTATCCCTATGACCTCACACATTAGGGGGAATTTGTTATAGATGATTTTACCACACCTGGTTGATCACACATTTATGGCCTTCCATGTCCCTATGTAGACTCTTTGGACCCCATGGACTTATTATACTTTTATGTTCCAATATTATCCCCAAAAATCATTCATTTATACCTATATGTGAGTTTTGAAGCCATACTCGCATGTATACGCAACTTTTGACCTCAAACCCACATACATCGGGATGTGTGCATAAATACAAATATTTTTGGAGTTTTCCTCATATGATTCCGAATATCTTGTCTCTTGGCCTTCCATATTCCTTGATAACGCTCCGATTCAAGCCTCCATTACCTCTTTCGAGCGCAATATATTGATCCTCTAAGATACATTGAAGGAGGAGAAATTGAAGAGTAAACTAACTACAGTCCATTCTTGCCTCATTTTTATTATACTTGAGTCTGCATCCCTTTATCCCTTGGAGCACATAGTGTTCTTCCCAAGCTTGCATTTGCTTTGTGAACTTTCTATCGAGAGATGGAGTATTGAAGTGGTGGAGGCCCAAGTGGAGGAATCGGTTTCTCCAATTCGCAGAAGTGCCAACAAAGTTTGTCACTATTGTATCTCTATTTTAGTAATAGAAATATCTTTTCCTATCTAATACATGTGCATTTGTTGTTACTTGGAATATTTCACCTCCTACGGACAGTAAAGTGTTCCACTGGTCTGAATGGTTCAGATCCAGAACAAATAGACGACAGAGTTTGAAGACTCTCCCTAGACACCGTAGATACCTGGAATGTAATGCCTCGATAGTTACCCTGTGTACCTGCAATAAGCTTCAACATGCAAACGAATCAAAACTACCAGAATATAATCTAATGATCCATGTTAGTGACTAAGGAATCTAACAACATACATGTGAAATCAAACAACAACAATATATGTGGGATAGAAATCAACTTGCATTATTATAGAAATATGAAGAAGTTTACAACCAAGCCTTAGTGTTTACATGCATCTCCATGAAACCAAACATTCTCATCCCCATAAGCTCCGACTCTAGCTCTCTATGCTCTCCAAATGGTCTTGGGCCAAGTGATCAATCCAACAGCATAACAATACCTTAAGAGTTCTCCCCTCAACCATGGATATGAGCTTGTATTTATGAGGCTCAATGGATAGGGTAGGTTGAGAGATTAGTGGATGAGGTGGGATCTAAGATCCTAGGATGAGGGATCTCAAGCTCAACTAACCCACAATGGTAGGGATAAGGGAGGACATGAGGCTTATCATCTAGAAGCCTCGAGAAACTTATATTTTTCCCTTTTTACCTAGGGTACCACGTTTCTCCTTCAATGACAGAGCAATTCTGGTAAGAAACGCTTATGGATTAAGGGCCATAGGTAGTGGCAGCACTTGTGGACAACAAGGGATAGGTGGTGCAAACAAGGTACCACTCCTGGACAACAGAGAAAGAGCAGTGCTGGGAATTTTCATGGAAGATTGACAATTAGCATGAGTTTCCACTCCAATAGATGGGATTCAGGGCAAATAGGTATGTCAAATGTCTTATCACATGATGGTAACAGGATTTTGGTATAACAGGATTCCCCCCAAAGCATGAGCCTTAGAGGAATACAATAAACGAGAGCTTTGAGAGAACAAGTCATCACCATGAGATGAAAAATTTGGCTCAATCGGAGCATGTTTTTAAGTAGGCATCTGGAGTACATCAGTATGTTGACTCATAGACACAAGTAACCAACTCATGGTTGTAGACCAATACAAGGCAGATCCATGAGAGGAATAAACGAGCATGGCTACTAGAATACAACGTAGATCCATGTGATAGAGGACTCAAACTTAGACATAGCTAGTAGACATACAATGTATATTTATGTCATATAGACACAAATTTGAGCATAGCCATGACCATACAAATGTGGATCCATGCTAGATATACAAAACTCCATCGCAGCCTAGGGGAAGCAATGAATTCTTTAAACAAATACCTAGAGTCTTCATCTCGTCTTCCACAAACTACGATTCTATCCATGTGATTACAATGATCTGAAGTTAAACATGGTAGAAACCACTTGATTACCGGCCAATGACGTGAACCATTAACAAGTGTGAGGGAGATCACCATTTATGTCAATGATTCTCAAGGTACCTGTTGAGGCCTCGAAATTCGCAGGCAACAATAGTAAGGGATTCTCCCCAATCAACGTTCCCAACTAGCCCGTTGACTGTTTCGTATAGGGAATCCGTCCAGTTTATGGTCCGGCTACCGTAGGTCAAGTACAAAACAAAGGCTTCACTGGTTACGGCCTGGTCCAGCGAGTTTTTTGTATTTTTTGACATAAAATTATGAAATGCAAGTGCCTAATTAACATGCAGGGTGATAAGATGCAAGGAGCAGTCACAATGTGATGCACAGGTTCTTACCTCTCGTCTTAGCACTTACCAGCATCTAAATCACATTAACAAGAAAATGGACTAACTACCTAATATATCCCTAGGGAGCAAGGTTATCATTCATTGGTGAGAAATATAATTTGTGCATGCATTATGAAAAGCTACAGATAGCTAACACTTCTTTCAAGACACATGAACAATTACTGATATTTGGGCAACCAGATAGCCAATTGCTTATGAACAGCTTCTATTACTCACATTGGAAAACATCATAAAATATACTGAAGAACATTCACCAAGAACATAGGTTCAAGAAATTAGAACAATCTCATAGTTAATGAGACACAGCTGAAAATGAAATAGTTCCCCTTCAACATTGCTCATTCAATTACCTTTGATGCATTCCATATTGCACTTTCTCCAACAGGCAAAATTGCAGTCTCTAATTGTAAAACGAAATAGTTCCTCTTACAAGCAAATCGTTTACAAGTTTTTCCAGGGAAAAAGCCCCTTCTAAATTCTAAATTTCCATTATTTAAACTATAGCAGCCGATCGTTTGGGCTGCCCCCCAAACGGATGACCTTCCAGCTCCCCAACACTTCATATTTCTTTATCTTTTCTATGCATGCCCATGAGTGGCTAAGTAACTGCTGGACCTTTTATAACCGCTCCTTTTTCACCATTCATTTTGTCTCTTCTTTGGTTTGTCCATCTTACGATCCTGCTGGTTTCGGCTCTACCTTCACCAAACGGTCTGCCTCCCTTGACCAATCTCTGGAAAAAACCTGCAATCAAACGACAAGCATCATTCGCGGGAAATGCATTTAATCCACAACAGTAAATTAAACTAACTGAACAACTAATCCACAGGAAATGTTCAGGTGCACCACCGTCAGTTTACAAACATCAACTGTACTACCTCATCCTCCTACATGCTTGTGATAAAAAAACCAACAGCGGAAATCGGGAGGAAACCAACATCGGAATCCCAAGGGCTTTCCCGGCTGCAACGGAGGAAAATTCAATGCTACCGGCACGCGATGGGAGGGCGGGAAAAAACTTTGAATCGGAAATCAGACGGCTTTCCCTTTCGGAAGCTCAATGATTTTGAGAGCCGCAACGGCAGAAGGGCAAGGCTGAAGACACGCGACGAGGGCGGGAACTTTGGTCGGAAATCGGAAGGCTTTTGACATCGGACGTGAAAAGGATTTCTCAGCCGCAACGGCGAAAGAGTAAAGACTGCGGGAAAGCGACGATGGGGGGAAACTCCATCGGAATTTGGATGACTTCACACTTTGGAAGCTAAAGCACTTTGAGAGCCGCAACGGCGGAAAAAAGAAGGCTAAAGCCATGCGATGCCCAGTCGGATGTCGGACGGATTTCTACTCCGGAAGCTAAATGACTTCCCCAGCCGCAACGACGGAAGAAAAATGGCTTCGGATCAAACAAAAATATGCCCGATCAATACAAAAACTAAGTGGTTAGACAGATTTAAAACTCAACAACGGATAGAAAACCCATTTTACCTCTGCGACGGTGATCCAAAAACAAAGAAAATCCGATCGACCAGCAAGCAGACTCAAAAATGCAACCCTCAACAATTTTCATTACCATAAAAAGTTAATAACCCGGGAGAGAGTTAATCTGTAGAATCATCCAAAATCAAACATGACCAAAATTTGAAGGATCCAATCGATTAAAAAACCATGCTAAATCATGAGGAGGGGTCCAAAATTTAAGAAATTTGGGGAGAATGGTTGCAGCTGCAACAATTGGCGATTACCTGGTGAACCTAGATCTTTGGGCGATTATTCTTTGAGTGACAGATAGTTAAACAACAAATGAATTCCATTGAATTCTTCCAACTATCTGGATTTCTCGAATGCCAGAAGTGTGTACCTTCAATCATTGATAATAGTCCAATTTGGGAGAGTGGAAACCAAGATTTTCAAGTCCAGATAACTCTGCTGAGGCCAGAAGATGAGTTTCATTATACCTTTGTATTCAGGTAGCTGATAGCTTCGACACCATAGGATTGTAGCACATGGTAAACAAAAGTATTCGTTTGTTCCTCATTGCCATGCCATTTTAGCACTTTCTGTGCTTTTGGACTTTTGTCCCTTTTCATATGAGTCCTCCTGCATGCCTTTCTTACTGAATTGTAATTCAGGATCCTTTATCCCATAGTGTCCTTTTGTGTGAGAGATGTATTTAATTTTCAGCTCACAGACAGAGAGGATCTTTTGGCAATTTAGTACAGATGATTCAGCATCTGCTTTGGCGTATGATGCTTTTATAGGAGTTTTATTCTTATTTTCCTTTCGGCAGTTGTTTCTTGGCATAGGATCATTTATATTTAATATACTATTCACCTTTCTCCTTTCCATGGGCCCTCCACTGTCGCTCCTTTGAACATTTTAAGTGTGATGTGGATGGAGCCTCAGCATAGTATTCCAGACTCTCTAAATCCGGTTTATTTCACAGGGGTTAAGCAGGACTTCAATGCACACAGAATTATTCGAGAAAACACTAAAATGGAAGAAATTCTTTTATACACAACACACAGTCTAAGACCCAAAAATGTTTATCATTCCCAAACATTTTAATGTTCTCCATGCCGCCGCGGGTTCATTCCCTTTATTAGAATCAAGAAAACAAACTAAAACAAACTGTAAATCATGACTCAAAACACAGCCAAACAGATTATTTATATACAAGATAGAAGAAAATAAAACAAACTCAAGAAAAATATGGCTTGAGGACCAAACCATTTACTGGTAAGTTCTCTTCCCATCCTTGCAGATCTTGCAACTTGTAAGTAGAAGGGCCAATCTTTTCTACAATCTAAAAAGGGCCTACCCATAACTGTTGGAATTTGGTATGCTTTCCTTTTTCATCATGGGGGTGATCCCATTTGAGGACTAAGTCTCCTACTTCAAAGTCTTTTGTTCCAGCTTTATGTTTGTCAAACCATCTCTTTACTAGCTCCTGTTGTTGCTTAAAGCATTCCCTGGCTTTAGATCTAGCCTCTTCCGCTTTCAGAAGATTGCATATCCTCATCTGTAAAACTTCATTTTCCGACCCACTAGACTCTTGATCTAAAATGGAAGAAGGTAACATGATGTTGGGAGGGAGAATGGCTTCTTTACCGTATACCAAGGTATATGGTGATACTCCTATCGCATACTTGGGGGTGACTCTATCAGCCCAAAGGGCATTTGGTAGTGCTGAGTGCCAACTTCTCTGGTTTTCTATTACAGTCTTCTTTAAAATTCTAATCAGATTTTTGTTAGAGGATTCAGCCAGACCATTTCCTTGTGGATAGTAGTTAGCAGAATAATGCAATTTTATTCCTTTATCATGAGCAAAAGCAGTCAATTTAATCGATGAAAAGTACTTAGCATTATCAAAAACTAATGAAACTGGAACTCCAAACCTGGTCATGATGTGGTCGTGTAGGAAGCTGATGACCTCGTCCTCATTTATCTTGCGCAGCGGGATGGCTTCGACCCAGCGAGTGAAATAATCAGTAGTGGTCAGAATGTACTTGTGCTGCAAAGAGGAGTTTGGTTTTATTTCTCCAATAATGTCCAACCCCCATTGCTCAAATGGCTCAGTGATCATCACAGGATTTAGAGGTGTTGTGGCTTTAGGTTGTCTCCAACTACACCTTTGGCAAATATCACACTTCCTGAAATGTGTGTGTGCATCTCTAAAGAGCGTAGGCCAATAGTAACCTACTCTAAGGATTTTGTGGGCTGTGGTATCCCCTGAATAATGTCCTCCAGTAGGACCATCATGCAAATCTGTCATTACTTTGTTCGCATCTTCTTTTTCTAAGCATCTCAGGAGTACTCCGTCATAATTTTTCTTAAATAATACTCCTTCAACAAGCTGATAGGAGGATGATTTAAGACGCAGTGCCCTTCTTTGCTTGGAAGTCCAATGTTCTGGAAATAGCCCTGCCTGCAGGTAATGCACAAGGTCTCTATACCAAGACTCGGGAGTTGTAAACAAAGGACATACCTCCATTACATGTAATTCGGCCTCATCTTCCCAGGCGTGTTCTTCATTTTTTCCGTTTTTAGTCATCTGCTTGCACAACCCTTGTACTTTAACTATATATTCTGGCTTGAATTCAAGGTCGTACTCTTGAAGAGTTGTTACCCAGTTGCCCCTTCTTTCTCCTAACTCCTTCTGTATAAGAAGAGACCTCACAGCTGGGTAGGGAACTATTACCTTCGTTCGATTCTTTAATATATAAGGCCTGAATTTATTTACTGCTTTGAATACTGCATAAGCTTTTTTATCAACAGCTGGGTAGTTCAATTCATCCCCTTGTAGACTAGTACTCATAAAAGAGATTGGGAATTCATCCCCCCCTTCTTCTTTTTGGGTGAGCACGACTGCCAGTGAATCATCGGATGCAAATGTATACAAAATAAAGTCTTTATCAAAGTCTGGGATTTTCAAGGAGGGTGCGTGTGCAACAACAATTTTAATTTTGCTGAAAGCATTCTTCTCAATTTTAGTCCACTTGAATTGTGAATTCTACTTGACCATCTGCTACAGCGGCTTAACAGTCTGAGCGAAATCATGCACAAACCTTCGTACAAAATTTATGGTTCCCATAAATGATTGCATCCCCTTTTTATTATGGGGCAAGGGGATTTGTTCAATGGCCTTGATTCTTTCTGGATCAATGGAGATTCCTTTCTTTGACACTATGTGACCCAGCAGCTTTCCCTCTGTGACAGCGAACACACATTTCTTAGGATTGAGTGAGATGTCGTACTTTCGACAGCGTTCAAAAATCTGCCTTAAGTGAGATGCGTGCTCTTCTATTTTCTTCAAGAATATCGTAATATTGTCAAGGTACACTACAGCACTACGACCAATCAATCCTTGGAAATATACGTCCATATCCCTTTGAAACGTTGCTCCAGTATTGATAAGCCCAAATGGCATTCTTCTGTAGGAAAAGGTTCCCCATTTGGTTCTGAACGTGGTCTTCAATCTGTCTTCTTCGGCTACTAATACTTGATTGTAGCCAGAGAAACCATCTAATAATGAAAATAGTTCAGAACCTGAAACCATTTGTAGCAGTTGCTCCATGGGTGGAACAAGATAGTTATCTTTGTCTGATGCATGGTTTAGGTTCCTGAAATCCACGTAGATTCTAATCTCTCCAGACTTTTTTCTTACTGGTACTAGATTTGATACCAACTCAGAGTGTCTGACTTTGAAAATGATTCTAGCATCCAATAATTTCTTCACTTCACTCTGAATCAGGGGTTCCAATTTTGGATGCATTTTTCTTAATGGTTGCTGATAAGGCTTAACGCCTGCTTTAATGGGGACGATATGCTTGATGATGCTAGTGTTGTATTTTTTCAAATCTTCATACGTCCATGCGAAAACATCTTTATATTGTTTAAATAGACTGATGAATTTGTCTCTTTCTGCTGGTAAACAACACTTGCCGAGATTCACAAATTTGGGATTCGTCTCAGTCCCTAAATTTATCAGCTCAAACTGTAGAGATGAGCTGTGGGTCTTCACGTTGGCTAGTCTTCTAAATTTTTCATTTAAATCAAACATTTTTTCTAACGTTCTGACACCTTTAGGAACGAAATTGTCATATTTCATCTCGGCCTGATGCTCTTCATCGTCTATGATCGCCCCTTTAAACACCTCGTCATTTGTCAAACATCCTATGATTTGTTGATCATCGTCGAATACTCGCAAGTTGGTGATCATATCCAGTACTGAGGGCCTGAACAGCAGTTTGACAGAACACCGATTATTAGTGGGTACGAGTCTAGTGGCTGATGTGGCCAACAGATCAGCAGCTGCGTTTTTAATTCTTGGAATTTAAATAATGTTGAATGCATTAAAAAATTTAAGCAAATCCCATACCTCATTCTGGTAAGCCTTTAAGTGAGGAGAAACACAATGTATCTGATTCTGGATTTGTTTCACAATAATTTCAGAATCCCCAAAAACTTTTAGATTACTTACCTTTAATTCAATTGCCTTCTTTAGTCCCTGTACCAATGCTTCGTACTCAGCTATATTATTAGTACACTCAAACTCTAATCTACATGAAAGGAAATGTTTATTCTTCTATGGGTCGATCAGGACACAGCCAACCCCTAACCCTTCTAATGTCTTACAGCCATCAAAAAAAAAAATCCAAAAATCACTAACTACTGAAGGTGAATCTACTCCTACTGCTAAGCTTACTATATTACAGTCAATCTCATTAGCCTGTGAGAATCGAAGGAGATTAGGATGGGTGTCATATGTGTTGCTAGCTTCTTCCGCTTGATAATTCCCTGGTTCCAACTCGATAAAATAGTTTCCTAGTACAGAATCCACTGGTACATTCTTCTCCTCCAGCTGAGTAACATTGTACTTCATGTGAGGCTCTCTTAGAATCTTAATCTAGCTTGGGATTCCTTTGTATGGCAACCAAATATGGGACCAATCTAAGGTGAAATATCCATTTAATTTGGCCGACCAATCTCTGCTTAGGACAAGACCGTAAGTATCTGGTATATCAGCCACCACGATGTTAATAACTTGGCAAACTTTGTCATTGGATGCCATACGGACTAGGACATCTTCCAGCTCACCAATCACCTTTACATCCATTCTATCCAATTGAACCACCCTCCACGTGGATGGCTTAGGCTGCCCATTGATCTTTTTACAGACTGATATGGGCATAACATTTACTGATGCCCCTGAGTCTACCAAGCAATTATGTACATTATGATTGAAAATTTCAAACGTGAGGAGGAAAGGTGGATGTTTTCTTTTAGACTTACCTCCAACGCTGGTTTCTCCAATTTCTTCTTCTTCTTGAGGTTGATTGTTGGTGGGCAGCTTCTCATCCGACGCTTCAAGTGCTTTCAACAGTATCTCTTTTTGCTGCGGCACTTTACACATTTCGAATAATGGCACATTTGCTTTTACCTTTTTTGAATCCTCCACGATGTCATAGTCCATCGGCTACTCAATGTGGTGAGGTTTATTAGCATTCATCTTTTCTTCACTTGGCTTGGCCCGCACCTCATTCTGCCTAGGATCTTGGCTGGTAATGGTGAATTCTGGAATCTTATCAGCTAAGGATTTATTTTGAAATTTCTTCTTAACATTTCTCTACAGCCTCTTAATCTTCAGGAGTATAATACTGTCTTCCTTAACCATCCCTTGGCTCCTTGTGGCTACGTTGGTTTCCATAACGTCCTTGTACCCCTGAGTCTTTTCCTATTCAGCATCAAATAACGCGACAGAATTCCATAAAGCCATGGTTTCTTTTTCCTGTTCTCTCGTAGAAGTAGAAGCAAAACTCTCTTTTCTTTCTTCATCTCCTTCTTCTGTTAATCTAGAATCCAACATCTGATTCATGACTAACGTCATTGAATTTATCCATTGCAGACAATTCTTTTCAAAGTGGGGTTGTTGGTGGAAAGTGCACAAATTTTCCATCCCTATCTCTGTTAAATTCATAGATGCTGTATTGTGCGGAGGAGGTTGAGACTAATTGTTTTCCTCTCTTTTCTTATAATATGGCTTATAAAACTTTGGTGCTTCCTTCTCTTTCTCCAAGTCTATGATTTTGTTGGAAAGCTTCTGCATCATTTTGGCCATATTTTCTAGATCTGGCGATTTTTCTTCCTTAGGTTTAGTAAACAATAAGGCTTTTCTGCCTGCACCTTTTTCTCCTGACTGCTCTGGATAGTCTTCAATACTCTCTCTTTCAGCTTCCACTACTTCATCCTCTTCATAGGTTTCCATCAAAGTAGGCTCGGCCCTGCCTTTGGAAAACATGGAAAGATCAGGGCCTAAAGCTGAAGTATAATATTCAATCATAACTTTCTCTGAAGGCCTATCCATTTCAGAGAAATTCTTGAGATAGGCTGCAAACCTTTGTGTGAAACTGTGCACCTTTTCCTTTCTTTCTTTCTTTAAGGCACATAGCCCTTTCATGAGGGCTGCATGAGTTTTCTGAGTTGCATACTTACTTCTGAAAATTCTTTCGAAGGTATCCCAATCAAGGATAGAGTTAGCAGGCAACCCAAAGTACCATGACGCTGCATCTCCTTTAAGGGTATGCGGAAACAGTCTGCATACCACATCTTCATATTCCCCAACCCTTAATCCTTCAATTGCCAAGTAAAAACTTTGTAGGTGATCATCTACTAGTATTTTCTCATTGGGGTCAAACTTGGGCAACATCTTGTCAAAGGCTTGAGGTAGGTCATGTAATGGAGGTGTAAGGTTCAATGGTGATCTGGATCTCCATGTAGGTGGTGGATTTGGTGGGTTAGGTGGTTGAATAGCATTTACTCCCACCATGAGTCTAGGTGGAGAGTGAGGAGGTGAGCCAACTGGAGTATCAGCAGGAGAACTGTGAGGGGTTCCTGGGCCTTCTTGATTCAAAGGTAGCACAACTTCCTGTAAGGCTGTTTCTATAAGTTCTTCCCAGTCTCCAACCAACACTGAGTCTTCCGCTACAGGACGATATTTCTTTTTATACTCTCTTCTTGGAAATTCAGGGATGATTGGCAATCCTCCAATCTTCTTTACATACGCCCTGGTGTGTCTTCTCAGATCATTAAAAATTTTGTTACCAACAGAATATAGATGTTCTCTTTCTTCTGGAATTGGATTATGAAACCCACTGCTTTCAGAACTGTTACCGGTGGAATAATCTCGGGAAAACGGGTTTCCTCGGCCAGCCATACACTGGCGGCCCTCCTTCTAGTGCCAAAACTGTTGAGGCCCTGAAATTCGCAGGCAACAACAGTAAGGGATTCTCCCCAATCAACGTTCCCAACTAGCCAGTTGACTGTTTGGTATAGGGAATCCGTCCGGTTTATGGTCCGGCTACCGTAGGTCAAGTACAAAACAAAGGATTCACCGGTTGCGGCCCGGTCCACCGAGTTTTTTGTATTTTTTGACTTAAAATTATGAAATGCAAGTTCCTAATTAACATGCAGGGTGATAAGATGCAAGGAGTAGTCACAATGTGATGCGCAGGTTCTTACCTCTCGTCTTAGCCCTTACCAGCATCTAAATCACATTAACAAGAAAATGGACTAACTACCTAATATATCCCTAGGGAGCAAGGTTATCATTCATTGGTGAGAAATATAATTTGTGCATGCATTATGAAAAGCTACAGATAGTTGACACTTCTTTCAACACACATGAACAATTACTGATATTTGGGCAACTAGATAGCCAATTGCTTATGAACAGCTTCTATTACTCACATTGGAAAACATCATAAAATATACTGAAGAACATTCACCAAGAACATAGGTTCAAGAAATTAGAGCAATCTCACAGTTAATGAGACACAGCTGAAAACGAAATAGTTCCCCTTCAACATTTCTCATTCAATTACATTTGATGCATTCCATATTGCACTTTCTCCAACAGGAAAAATTGCAGTCTCTGATTGTAAAATGAAATAGTTCCTCTTACAAGCAAATCGTTTACAAGTTTTTCCAGGGAAAAAGCCCCTTCTAAATTCTAACTTTCCAATATTTAAACTATAGAAGCCAATCGTTTGGGCTGTCCCGAAAACGGATGACCTTCTAGCTCCCCAACGCTTCATATTTCTTTATCTTTTCTACGCATGCCCATGAGTGGCTAAGTAACTGCTAGACCTTTTATAACTGCTCCTTTGTCACCATTCATTTTGTCTCTTCTTTGGTTTGTCCATCTTATGATCCTACTGGTTTCGGCTCTATCTTCACCAAACGGTCTGCCTCTCTTGACCAATCTCCGGAAAACACCTACAATCAAACGACAAGCATCATTCGTGGGAAATGCATTTAATCCACAATAGTAAATTAAACCGACTAAACAGATAATCCACAGGAAATTTCTAGGTGCACCACCATCAGTTTACAAACGTCGACATACTACCCCGTCCTCCTACAGGCTTGCGATAACAAAACCAACGGCGAAAATCGGGAGGAAACCAGCATCGAAATCCCAAGGGATTTCCCGGCCGCAATGGTGGAAAATTCAATGCTACCGGCACGCGATGGGAGGGCGGGAAAAAACTTTGAATCGGAAATCGGACGACTTTCCCTTTCAGAAGTTCAATGACTTTGAGAGCCGTAACGGTGGAAGGGAAAGGCTGAAGACAGGTGACGCGGGTGAGAAATTTGGTCAGAAGTTGGAAGGATTTTGACATCGGACGCGAAAAGGATTTCTCAGCCGCAACGGTGGAAGAGTAAAGACTGCGGGCAAGCGACGGTGGGGGGAAAATCCATCGGAATTTAGATGGCTTCACACTTTGGCAGCTAAAGGACTTTGAGAGCTGCAACGGCGGAAAAAAGAAGGCTAAAGCCACGCGATGCCCAGTCGGACGTCAGACGGATTTCTACTCCGGAAGCTAAACGACTTCCCCATCCACAACGATGGAAGAAAAACGGCTTCGGATCAAACAAAAAGACGCTCAATCAATACAAAAACTAGGTGGTTAGACAACTTTAAAACTCAACAACGGACAAAAAACCCGTTTTACCTCCGCGACAGTGATCCCAAAACAAAGAAAATCTGATCGACCAGCAAGCAGACTCAAAACTGCGACCCTCAACAATTTTCATTACCATCAAAAATTAATAACCCAGGTGAGAGTTAATCTGTAGAATCATCCAAAATCAAACATGACCAAAATTCGAAGGATCCAATCAATTAAAAAACCATGCTAAATCATGAGGAGGGGTCCAAAATTTAATAAATTTGGGGAGAATGGTTGCAGCTGCAACAGTACCCTAGTACAATCTACTGAGTGTGAATAGATGTCCTGATGTTGAACACCCAGTCGATTCTATCGATCAAAGGTCAATGATGTGAACCCATGTTGAGTGCGAGAGAATTCATCATTAAGGCATACAGATCTCAAGGTACTAAATATTTTTTCTAAGACTATTTCCTGGATAATGAGCTGATGTCGATGGGAAAAGTCTCGTCGAAGGAGGGCCATGATGAGTCCCACATCGACGACACGAAACTTGAAACATAGTTCTGGAATGATGTGAATGTAGTAACCATTTGACTGACTCAAAATATACTGACACAAATACTGTGGAGACTGCAGAGATGAAACTTCTTCAAATTCCCTTTGAATATCGGGTGGCACAACAAAATACTTGGCAGCATGACTAGAAGGGACAGACACACAATGCGACAGTGGACAATGCATTCTTTTGAAAGACTCAAAGGAGTGACATGATTCATGAAAGTGGATCATCACAAAGATCAGCTGAATACCCAATTGATTGACATGATGTGTAGACAAGTGACATGTTCAAAGGTAACGACAACCAACTACCATTATTTGCAAAATGATTCCCTTCCCATTCCCCCGATCATGATCGATGAGTGCCTCTTTTTAGTTTTACGAGTTCAAAGAGGGTAAAAAACACTCAATATAGCTCATCAGAAGACAAGTCCAAACTCATATGTTTTATGAACCTGAGAGAGGAGGCATTCGTTCCCAAGATGAGTCTCTCAATGTTTGATTTAACGAGTCCAATGAAAGAAAACTCGGTATCGTTCATGTTTAGAGAGTCTGAATGAATACAGAAGAAGACTCCAAAGGGGTCCTTTTTCGTATGATTTATTCCCTAAGGCCCGAAAAAGTATAAAATCATACCTTAGGCAACTCTTCTAGTCATGATTGGCTGGAGTGTTCCTTTTTCGTAAATAGTCCTATCCAAACCAAAAAAGAGATAACCTACCGTCGGACAAACGACTCTTCAAATACTTTAACAAGTGTGAAGAAGACAAGATCACTCGACAATCTTTTTGTATTTAGGGAGCCTAAAAAGATTTTAAAGAGGACTCCATTATCCCTTTTCATGTTTGAATCTAGAGCACGAAAAAGTAATAAACTAAGCTCAAACCAAATTTCTTGTTTTAACCAGAGCACAAAGAATGAAAAGTAAGCTCAACACCATCTTACTGTTTTTAATGAGCTAGAAGATCATTTGAAAGAATGCTCGAAGATTGGTTGCATTTTTACGCAAGCTCGAAACCAATGGGTAAATTATGCTTGAAAAGGTCCATTAACATGATATATAGAGGTTGGAATCTTGCCCCCAACATGATTGCTAGCGAAGATTACCCCTAGCATGGTTGCTAGCGGCTTGACATGCCCCCAAGATTCATTTCATTTGATAATTCTTCTTCCATACCCAACCTAAAATACTGGTTACTAATGTGAAAATGTTCACCAGGGGGGTAGGAAGAATGGGAATCGGGTAGGTGAAAAGAAGGTTCAATTTCTAACACTAAAGTGAATACTCTACTCAAGGGAAGGGAATTTGTTTGATTTTTACACAAGCTTGAAACGGAAAGCAACTATGCTTGGAAAATGGTTTCATTTTTATGCAAGCTTGAAACCAAAGGTAAACTATGCTTAAGGAAACCTACTTCATTTTTTAATGAGCTTGAAATAGAAAATGAACTATGCTCAAGAATGATTTCATTTTTATGCAAGCTTGAAACCAAAAGGTAAACTATGCTTGAGGAAATCCATTTCATTTTTTAATGATCTTGACATAGAATGGGAACTTTTCTCAAGAATGATTTCATTTTTATGCAATCTTGAAACCAAAAGGTAAACTATGCTTGAGGAGATCCATTTCATTTTTTAACAAGCTTGAAACCAAAAGTAAACTATGCTCTCAAACCTGCTCCTACCAAACATGATATCCATAGGTTGGTAGGTTGCCCCCATTTCATAAAAGCTTGCAGCTTAGCTCCATTATGATGTCCATAGACTAGAGCCATGCCCCCCCGTTTTACCTATGATGGGAAGAAGCTAACTAGAATAAGGGGAAGGAGCCACAAGAACATGCGGCACATTCAGGAAAGTCTGATTACTAGGAGTAATGCGATGGTTAGGTGTAACAAAGGGAAGTTGATCAATGGTCACAATATTCCCATCATGGGGAAAATGCATAACTCTAAAGAGTGTGGACACAACATCCTTCATGGCATAAACATAATCACATCCAAGGAGAATATTGAAATCTAAAGGACCTTGGACCACCATAACATCAATACAGATAGTTTTCCTCCTAATGTAATAGGAAAATGAGGAAGGATCCCTAAAGGTGCAGTAGGCCTTCGATTAAAAGCCAACATCTGATCGGTGGCTGGCACAAGTTGAGTAGAACCTAAAGCTTTCCAAGCAGTTGAGGATAGAATACTAACAGAAGCCCCTTCATCAACAATAGTGCGAAGTATCTGCCTAGCAGTAACATTCACAACTATCTGGAAAGGAACACTCGAATGAAGATGAGACTCTGTTAGGTTACTCCAGTGAAAGGAAATAACCTCACTACTTAGAGAGGGTTCTATCAAAACAGACAAAATTTCATCTTGTCGAGAACAATCAAAACGAAGCACAAAAACTTCAGCAGGTTTAAGTTCATTCTCTACTGGAAGAGAAGAATGAGACAAAAATTTGGTCAACAAGACTAATTCATTCTTAACACTCTCTGATGAAAGAGTGGGATTGGGTGGATATGACATCGACTCGACCACTTTAAGTTCACTCTCCAAAGGAAGAATGGGATCAACCACAGATAAATCCAAATCGAACACTTGTTCAACCAGTGGGGGATGAAGGGATAACTTACTATCACTTTTTGGAATCACCTATTGATGATCAGTAATATTTTCCAACCAACACGAAGCTTCATCCATGCTTGGACAAAGAAAAGTATGATGCATAGCCTTACATATCAAACAAGGATACAATACTTTACCCTTACGACCTTTTACCAATGGGTCACTGGTTGAGGGAGTATCATCAACATGATGGTTAGAGGTTGATGACACAGACGGTTTGGATCTTTTATACCACTCTCCTTGTACACGAGAGAGATCGGGACACTCCTTAATAAGGTGGCCCCCCTTGCAAATCTTACAAGGGAACTTGGGTTTTTCGAGTGTTCTCTTTGAACGGGCACCATCAAGGGTGGATAGTTGCTGGTTTTTCTCTTTCTTATCCTTCTTCTTCTTACCCTTCCCTCTCTTCTTCCTCTTATCCACAGGACTACTAACCATAGAGCTTTGGTCAAGCAAAGAAGAAGAAAGGGATGAACCAATAACCAACGAAGAAGGAGAGGGATTATGTTGAGGTTGACCCTCTCCTGGAGGAGAGGTGACATTTGAGACATTAGGTGTAATAGGAATTACCGGATTAAAAATCCAGACCGGTAATCCTATAGTTAATCCAGGAAGATTTAGAGTGGCAATAAAGGGAGGACCAATACCTTCACTCAGAGGGAATACAAAAGGCACACCTTAGAAAGGGACCTCTTTAGTGGTAGTCCTAGATTGGTATGCCATCTATAAACTCTCTAGTAACCCCCTAACTACCACCCATAAGCATGTACTACTCAAACTAAAAGAAACAAGCAAACATGTGAAAGGAGTGGATAAGAGTCAGGAACCTCATAGGATAGGCCAAAAGGATAACTTAGATGGTTTGAGGATTCCTAAAAGGGTCTCCCGATATAGGAAAGGTACAAGGGAGCTCAAATCGGTAGTAGTGTTGTCTAATGCATAACCATTCATATGGGGCCTTCCAATACACAATCGAGTATGTGAAGTACCTTTCTATATACCTCAAGGGTACGTGAAAGACCGTTCAATATACCGACGGTACATGAAGAACTGCACGAGTCTCAGGATGTAATGTGGAAAAATAACGACAGCTCCTACTCTTAAAAACGTCTGAACATGTCTCTAACTTGTCACTAAAATTGATAAAAGTTTTAACCTAGTACTACCATTAATTTTATCTTGTGCATTTATGTGGAACCACAGAGTGAAAACTTGAATTAAAGAAGATGCACACTGATCTATATGACAATGCAAGTTTTCCTCTTCAATGAAATTCTACCTAAGAGAGGGAGAGAGATTTACTTTTCTTCCCAAAAAATGCACACCCAAATGCAAATGCAATTCTATCTTTTCAAACGAAAAGGGAAATATCAATGCACCCCAAACAATCTTCAAAGAAAATAAAAAAGAGATCTAGAGAACATCAAACATAAATAAACCAGAAATGTTTCCTATATTTTCATGCTTGAAAAAGGTGCATAAAATCTTAATGGAAAGATGATTTCACTAACATTTCCAAACAAATCTAACTCTAATGCACGCAAAGCTGAAAACAGATATTTCTTCTTAATGAAAGTAAGATCTAGAATTTCAAACAATCATGCACAAAAAAAAGAAGAAAATCGTTCAACAAACTTGCGAATAAAGCAAAAGAGAGAGAAAACTAAAACTTCTCTTTGAAACAGACAAGCAAACGAAGAACCAATCTTTCCTACCAAGCACCGAAAAAATCAGTATGCAAAAGGAAACAAGAATCACCCCAAGCAAAGAAAGACTCAAAACAACATGGATCACTCATGCATTCCATGTCTCAAACAAACCGAGGCATACACATGAAAATGAAATGTATATTTTCCAATTCCAATGAATAATATATACAGAAAAGAGCAAGAGGTTTCAAGCAAAGAAAATAATGCAAAATCCAATGCAAGAAACATAAACTCTCTTTGAATGTA
Organism: Pseudotsuga menziesii; assembly: GCA_001517045.1. NCBI lineage: Eukaryota > Viridiplantae > Streptophyta > Pinopsida > Pinales > Pinaceae > Pseudotsuga > Pseudotsuga menziesii. The sequence continues at coordinate 196,080 of LPNX010496257.1, read as the reverse complement.
GAAAGAATACAACAATCAAAGCGACTGCAAAATACACAACTCATGGCCCTTTCAAAAATACACTTCATTTTCATCAAAAAGTAAGCCAAAAACACACAAAAAATCAAAATACAGAGTCTGGAATAGGGCCTACCTGGCACCGTGTAGATGAAGCTGTTGATAGGTGGTTTTGAGGCAGAACCGCTTCTTGCTCACTGGATTCAGGCGGTGGCACCGCGTATTGCTAACTGGACTCAGGCGGTGGCACCGCTCCTTACCAACAGAACATGTGTGGTTCCCTGAATAGATCCAAAACACATAGAGAATGACAGATCAAGTCAAAAAAAGACCAGATCAAGGTAAAAACTAATGGATTGACAGTGAGAAAGAGCATAAAAGGTCAAAATAATTCAGATCTAGACATATCTGGAAGTTTCAAACCAAAATCCACTGAGTCAGATCGCAGATCTGACTGAAGAGAGTTGGAGAAGGAGCCTGGATTCAGACAAGAGTTGAAGGACTGAGGAAGATCAGAACAGATGATACATATATTCATTCCCTAGTGGATTCGCCAGATTTGTTAGCTGGAATATTTCACCTCCTGCGGATAGCAAGGTGTTCCACTGGTCTGAATGGTTTAGATCTAGAACAAATAGAGGATAGAGGTTGAAGACTCTCCTTGGATGCCATAGATACCTGGAATGTAATTCCTTGATAGTTACCATGTGTACCTGCAACAAGCTTCAACATGCAAACATATCGAAACTACAAGAATATACTCTACTGATCCATGTTAGTGACTAAGGAATCTAACAACATACATGTGAAATCAAACAACAACAATATATGTGGGACAGAAATCAACTTTCATTAATATATAAATATGAAGAATTTTACAACCAAGCCTTAGTGTTGACATGCATCTCCATGAAACCAAACATTCTCATCCCCATAAGCTCCGACTCTAGCTCTCTATGCTCTCCAAATGGTCTTAGGCCAAGTGATCAATCTAACAGCATAACAATACCTTAAGAGTTCTCCCCTCAACCATGGATATGAGCTTGTATTTATAAGGCTCAATGGATAGGGTAGGTTGAGAGATTAGTGGAAGAGGTGGCCTCTAAAATCCTAAGATGAGGGATCTCGAGCTCAACTGACCCACAATGGTAGGGATAAAAGAGGACACGAGGCTTATCATCTAGAAGCCTCGAGAAAATTCTATTTTTCCCTTTTTACCCAGGGTACTGCATTTCCCCTTCAATGACAGAGCAATTCTCGTAAGAAATGCTTATGGATTAAGGGCCATAAGTTGTGGCACCACTTGTGGACAACAAGGGATAGGTGGTGCGAAAAAAGAACCGCTCCTAGACAACAGAGAAAGTGTGGTGCTAGGAATTTTCATGGAATATTGACAATTAGCATGAGTTTCCACTCCAAGAGCTGGGGTTCAGGGAAAGTAGGTATGTCAAATGTCTTATCACATGATGGTGACAGGATTTTGGTATAACAATCCTCTAAGATACATTGAAGGAGGAGAAATTGAAGAGTAAACTAACTACAGTCCATTGTTGCCTCATTTTTCTTATACTTAAGTCTACATCCCGTTATCCCTTGGATCACGTAGTGTTCTTCCCAAGCTTGCATTTACATTGTGATATTTCTATTAAGAGATGGAGGATTGAAGTAGTGGAGGCCCAAGTGGAGGAATAGGTTTCTCCAATTCGCAGAAGTGCCGACATAGTTTTTCACTATTGTATCTCTATTTTAGTAATAGAAATATCTGTTCCTATCTAATACATGTGCATTTGAATATGAATATTGAATCCATGGATGTATTTAATTGCTTATACATGAATGATTATACATGCTAGAGTAGCTCTAACACACACACACACACACATATATATCATGCTTGCTTTGTTTGTTGTTGTTGAGAGAAAATTGTCAGTGCAATTGCATTAGAAAAGCTCAACAGGGATCTACTTCAACCGTCTAGAATAAGGTACAATTTTATATCCCTTAGTGTTAGATTTGCTTATTGCTCTTTCATATTGGAAATGATTGATTTCTGGTGTCATAATGTCTGTTGTGGTACCCCAAATCCATAGGAAGTTTCTCTCTGTAACAACTAGTTTTATGATAAAGGGAAAATAATTAAATTATAGAGTGAAGGATCAATTGTATTTTTATATTAATAAATATTAAAGTTCCTTACAAGTGTATTTAATAAAATATATTATAAGGGTGAGTCCCAAGGCTTAATATTCTTTTTTATAAAATTTAATCCCGAAGATTTGAACTTAAGTGGGGAGGGTAACATTCCTTCTTCCCAACCACCTAATCAACACACAATCCACAAAGAGTTTTTAAGAAGAAAATAAGTTAAAGTTAAAAAACAGAATCCCTTCCAGGAGAACTACATTAGGGGTTATTATTCCCTTCGTTATACCTCTTATTAAAGGAGTCAAAGAAAAATTATCGATAAAAGAGCCACTTAAAATAGGGGACATTTACCGTCGAAACATTTGAAGACCAAATTGTCGACGAAGCAACATAATCAAGGATAATCTAACCTTTTCATAATAATACAAGTCTAGTCGTAACCATGGATTATGGTTCATATATTCAGATAAAAAAATTGAAGATGAATTAGTCTATTGTCAAAGTGAAAATATAAGATTACAAACAATAGTTGACTTACAGAATCTTCAAAAGTAATTTAAAGATGAGATATTCGAACCAAGAAAAAAAATGGAATATTTTTTCACACAGATTGAGGAATTAAAGCATCTCAATCAAAAATCACAAAACCAAGGTATCAAGAAGGAAGTTGACGATAGTAAGGGAAAAAAATATTTGACATGTTTGAACACCCTCTTGAATGACAAGGATGAAAGAACTCCAATAGGCATACGATGACATTAGAAGGACACACAATTTGGAAATTACAAAAAGAAACAATAAATTAAAAAGCAAGAATGAAGAGGTATTTGGACGAAAGAATCATAAAAATATGTTAGTTATACATATCAAGAAGTTAAAAATAATTTAGAAGTCAAAGCAAGTTAATGAATACTTCAAAGGAAAAATTATAGAGAAGAAAGAAGAAAATCATCACTTGAGAAATCTTAATCAAGAACTAGAAGAGAAAATGAAAGAGTTAAAAGAGGACAAAAATTCACAAGTAGAAAGGTTCGACAAGATTCAAAATAATAAAACTTTATTATAGAACAAATTAGATAAAATCCAGAAGGGAGATTCCATACTCTCAGGAAAACAAATTCAAGCTAAGGAACAAGAAACCACTCCAATGAAAAAACAAACAACAAAAAGTCCTTATCAACACCCAAACCATAAAAAACATTTTGACCAACTAAATGGTCAAAATGAACATAAATGGACGAGTTAGGATTTCAATAGGGAAAGAACAAAAAATGAACAAGCTAAACAGAAGACGAGAAATTCCATCCAACAAAGCGATCAACAAACAAATCTAATGAAGACAGATTTTGGATGGACAACTTCATAAATTATGCATCAATTTTTCTTGGGAATTTGTAACTCATATCTTTTCATTCCGTCTTATGTTGCAGTTACTAACACAAACATCAAGAATATGTCATTATTGTTAGAATAATCAACCCATAGTTACGTACCTTAGACATTAATTAAATCATTTTTTGTCTTATTACCTAGTCTCGTAGATTCCACTCTATGCTAGTTTCCTTCTACATGTCATAGAAGTCAACACTTGCTAAAAATGAGTCATGGAGCACTTGGGAAACCTCTTGGAAACCATATTTAGCATGTCTCCTTTATTCCATATCCTCCAAAGCACATGTCTGCTTTTTCTGTAAAGATGCCTATATGATTGAGAATTAAGGCAAAAGGGAAAGCTAGACTGGGTGTAGTTGACTTGTTTTTTCCCCACATCATCCTCCATCCTTTTCTCCTAATAAAAGAATGTATGAGTTTTATTTCCATCCCTTATTATATTTCCTACTTGAATTTTCCAATTCATGAGCATCCTAGTGGATTTGGAAACTACTTTATGCACCTATGGGGGATTTGACTAGATTTAATAAGCCTACTTTTTGACTATTTCGAATGGAATCCTTATGCATTCGAATCTCTGATGTAATTATATATTGCAGCACCCTATTACTTCACAAGGTTGTCTATTTTACACTTATTCAATAGAGATTAGTGTTATGCTCCAATTTCAGTCTCCTTTGATGTTAAGTTTGCATGTTTGATTAGCAATTTTGTGAGTGTAATTATTCTATCACTTGGGTTCAATTTCCACATGGTATTAGAGCCTTTGTAGATCAATTTCTCTCCTTCCATATTGCTATTTCAGGTTCAATGTAATACCCCGGTTTTGACCCCGTTTACATTAAAGGGTACATGATGTATATTTTGTAATTAATCATGGTGAGGAGCTAAAGGAAAAATCCCCACCATCGATTCAGTTTTGTTATGTTTCGGCAATATGGATCATTTCCAAAGGTATATTGTGTTATCTGGCACATTATAGCTTTGGCATCATGTAAATACGCACATCAATTTAATTAAACCTACATCCAATTGCGACGGTGCAACATTAAATGAAAAGGGCATGATTCCCAAGGGTAAGGGGGGGTGTTGCTAAACCTGGACCCATGGGGAAAAGCCACATGTCACCACTCTCTTTTTGTCTCCTTAAACCACCACCTTATTTTTGGTTGTTAGGAGGGACAACGATGGGATTTTAGGAAAACCACCACCACGCTCATGCCTGCACCCACTCTCCACGACGTGCCTTCTGGGTAGCGAATGGTCTGCTCACTATGTTGATGGCAAGTCTGTTCATCTCCTCTCACACGGGATGAGTTAAAAGGGGTTCCACATTCCATTTTTGGGGGTTTTTTCTCCTCTTCCACATCGACAGCTGGTCTGCAGGTTGGTTCTACCTTTCACTGGGGATTGCTAGTCTGGGAATTTTCTTTCCCGTTCACGCAGAAGAATTGTTTCCCCTTTTTCTTGTTTTGCGCTCCTAGTCAGATTGGGTAATGTCTGGGGTGTTCATCACCAAACTGTGAATGTGGGCTGCGTCTTTTCCCTCAGATACAGAGTGGAAGTCTACTTTTCTTTCCCATTCTTCTACATGTGCAAGTCCTACAACGATGGTAATGAGGATCATTTGAGTGTTGTGAGTCCCTACATTGTGTGGGCGGGATTTCTTCCACTTTTTGCTTTGGTTGTATCTTTTTCCCTTGTGTATAGGTTGAGAGTCTGTTCTTTCCCCTTTTCTGCCTGTGTGAGTTCTCCAGTAATTACATTGGAGATTGGGTGTGTTGTGGGCTTGTGGATGTGGGTTGGCTGTTGATTTCCACATCCGTTGGCTTAGTGTTTCCCTTGTCTATCCTGGGAGTTTTGCTTCTCCCCTATTTTGGGACTATGTAATGTTGCCATAGTTTTCATTGTGAGTTTGGGCTATCGATTCAACCTGGTTTTGGGTTTCTTCTTGGTTGCAGAGGCTACATATGTCTTTTGGGGATTATTGTTGAGTTGTTTTGGCCATGCTAGGGAAAAGAACAAATCTCGAGTGTGATTTGACCTGAACTGTGTTTCACCTTTTGTTTGGGGTTGTCACCCTGTTGTCTTTTCCTTCTTCATAGAGCTGTGAGCTATTTTGTTTACTACAGCATGCAGTGGTTGGCCTTTGGACTATTGAGAGTAGGATTAGAGGCTGGGTTTGCTTGATAAAACTGGTGTTTGATGCCACCAGCTTAGTATTTATCCTTTCTTGGCTCCTTGACAGCCTGATAAACCCTATTGTGTGGGCTTGGCTGATTTGTGTACCTTGGCTATGTGTAAGCCTACTTTGACCCTTATTCCTTGAGGAATCATGCCCAGCTCGAGGGTGGCAGTGTTGTTGGGAGATTGATGAGCACGCTGGCCTATGGTTGGGTGGAATGTTGTAGCGACGTAGTTGGTTGTGGGACGAGTTCCTATCAGATGAGTATTCTTGTCCATTTTACTTCTGCAACTATATTTACTGATTAATGAATATGATGAACATCTAGGATGCTTGAATGAATGTATGTTTGCTTCCACTATGTATTATGTTTAAGGATTATGCATCATAGTATGTATTATGTTTAAGCTTTTTATTTGAGCATTATCTGTCTGTTCATGTTCATGGGGTTGTTTGCCCACATGTTTGGTGTTAGTAACGTCCTCTTCACTGGTCAAAGGGTCGGGGACGTTACAGTATGGTATCAAAGCAAAGGTTGCAGCATGGGCCTGAATGGGCCATGAAAGATCAGATAGCAAAGGCAGGTTTCCTTCTGTCCATTAAAAAAATAGAAGAAAACATATGCATGACAAGAGAATTTTGGAAAAATTCCTCTAAGCATTGGAATCGTTGGATCATCGAAGGACTTAGTCGGAAGTCCCGTCGATGCATCAGATCACCTAGTCGAAAGACCACCCGACGAGGGACCCACAACAGGAAATCCATGAAAATTTTCCTAAGTGTTAAAAATCGTTAATGATCGGCGTTTCTAAGATGAAGCGATCACCGAAACATTGGTAGAGGTTAGTAGATGATGCCTTTGTCGTTGCGGCTACTTAAAGGACTATCCACCCGATGGATAGTTGATCCGACGGCCGATGTGGTGGGAGATAGGGATGGAAATTTGGAAAATTTTCTAAGTGTTTGGCCGTCGACACATCGGAAAACTTAGACAGATGGATCACCAATGCTTAGCCTATTGAGCACTGCCATTGCAGATGGCTAGACCACTATGCCACCGACGGGTAGAGCCTCCGACCGTCGATGGCGCAGAAGTTCCAAAATTTTTCTAAGTGTTGATTTCGTTAGCCATCGAAAACTCTTAGTACAATTCATCACCGATGAACATTGGTTTGAATTTGTGGCTCAAAGCGCCGCCATTGTGGATGCCTAGTGCACTAATCCTTCGACGCATATAGGTTCCACTAGCTGATGTCGGTGTGTTTCAGTCACCGATCGGAGGAGAATAGTCATTGTCATTGCCAAAGAATAGAAGATGGAAGAGCCGATGTGGCGGAAGACACGACAGGAAGAAAATTCACAATTTTCTCTAAGGCATGAGATCATCGGCCATCAGGAAATATTAGTGGATCGGATCACTGATCGGAAAAGGTTCAATAAAGGAGAACCACAGTTGCAGCTATTTAGTCCATTAACCATCCGCTGAACAACCATCCCGACCACCGACAGAGTCAGAAGCTGCTGAAGAGATGGTTTGATTGCGAGCCATCATTGCAGAAGGGACTAACCGTCCAATGCGTAGGACACCTGACCGCCGACAGAATAAGAAAGTTCAAAATTTTGTTTTTAAGTGTTGAAATAATCGGTGGAATTTAGTTGATGAGGCTATCGATGGACTTCGGTACAAATTAGTTAATCGAGCACCCGCCGTTGCGAAATCTTAGACAACTATCTCGCCGATGCATTAGTCTCTCCACTCGCCGATGCCAAGGTGTTTAGTGTATAATGGTTTTGATATCCGATAACCTACTACGGTGGAGCTAAGTGCTCAGGAGTGCTGACAAAACGGAAGAGTTAGGGCTTATGAAAACTACCATTGTGGACGCCTAGAGGACTAAATGTCTGATACCACAGTAGGATGCCGCCCCGACCGCCGATAAGCTTTGGTCCACGAAAATTATAATGGGATTGTTGGCCACCATTGCAGAATGATAGACCATTGTGAACCGATACAACAGAATAACTTAGAGATTTCAGTCATTGACACGTCGAGATATTAGTAAGGAGAAGACTCGATGAGCAGTAGTTGACATCACCGATCGAAAGTTCAGCCGGTTCGCCCACGGAAACTTTAGAGAGATCATTTTCTGTCGTTGCGGCTGCTCAAATGACTGTGCACCTGATGAACAGTCAGTATTCTTGCCGATACAAATAGAAATTTTAACCATTTTGGCCACTGAATGTTAGAGAGAAATAAAGGAATGAACCACCGATGAGTTAGTTGGTTTGACCACTGAGGAATCAGAAATATAGCTGGGAAGGGGTCCGACTGGGCCTAAGGAAATTTGAGCTTTTCAAAGAAATTTCTCAGTAATTTTTCATGCAGCTTTCAACTGTTTGCAGTGAAATTTTCAGCAAATTCTAGCTAGTGTCCAGTGGGTTTTGCAGTGAATTTCTCATTGGGTTTCTCAGCAGTTTAAGGACTGAAAAGGAAGAAAACCCTGGGTGTCTAAAGTTAACATTCCCAACCAAAATATAGTTGAAGTGGTATGGTTTTCACACCCGAGGTCAGAATGAAGCATGTGGATAGGCGTTGGAAAGCTTATCCAGTAGGGAACAAGGGAGAATCACCTGAATCTAAGTATGGAGTAGTAGACTACTAATGATGGCCTGAAAGAGAAATGCGCTACTGTCAAATGGACACATCTGGGAACTTGCATGCCTAGAGGTAGCAAGACCATGAAGTCAAACCAACTATTGTGTGGAAGAGGAGTTCCATACAAGGATGTGGGACTTGAAAAGGGAAGTTTCCTTAAACCCTATCTTGCTGATTATAACTACATTTTATAAGTTTTATACATGAAATGTATGAGGGTATGCTTTGCATACTTAGGATATTAAGGATTATACATTTATAATGAACCACTAATGATAGTTATTGCATTGGTGTTGTCATTAGTGGAAAAACCAATGACAAAATTGACCTGGATGAATATTGTGGAAATTGAACGAGGAGATAGATTAATTTTACTCACAACAATTAACAGTTGATCATGCAAAATCACTCACAAAGAGACTGAAAATTGGAGCTGAACACTAAACTGTATTAACTCAATGTATAATAGCCAACCCTGTAAAATAATAGGTTTCTGAATAAATAAAAATTATCAGGGATTCGAATGCATGAGGAGAAATTCGAATCTAGCATAAAGCAGGCTTACTAAAAATAAGCAAATCCCCCATAGGTGTAAAAAGTTGATCCCAAATCTGTCATGGAGCTCATGAATTGGAAAAATGTCTTAGGAAAGCTAAAGAGTGGTGGAATGGAAGCTCATACATGCTTTTGCATGGAGAAAAGAGAGGAGGATGTGTAGGACAAAAAAATAGTCAACCTCACCTAGTCTAGCTTTTCCTTTTTCCTTAAAACACTGAAAAAGCAGGGAATAAAGCAGAAAAAAAAGAAGGGCACCTAGGAGGCTAGGAATAAAGCAGAATTGATTCCTTTAGCTCTCCCATGCACTACATGAGTCAAATAAGGCAAGTTTGACCATTATGGATAGGCAAATGACAACTTGCACAAGGTGGGACACATGAACTAGACAAATAAGACAGAAATAATTAAATTAATGTCTAAGTGGGTAAAGTATGGGTTGATTATTCTAACACCCCCCCTTAAGCCTAACTTATGAGTAATATATCAGAAAATTATAGGGCTTAGAAACAAGGCTTAGTCACCCTTTACATACTGCATGTCCATTTAAACAAGGAAAGAGGCAAAACCAACTTGGGAAAATCCTCCCTTAAACATGGACTGTAAACAAAATTGTAGAATCTTGTCTTCACTCATGCTTGCACAGCATGATTAGCAATCCACAGCAGTGATTTGAGATTGCTGAAGGTCTTCTCACAAAATGCTTTGGTGAAGATATCAGCTACTTGTTCTGAAGATGAACATAAGA
>LPNX010496257.1:151995-185199 GCA_001517045.1 Pseudotsuga menziesii | reverse complement strand
AACTGTACCGGGAATGGCCGACATGCAAAGTCAAGATAACTGAGGAATGGCCGACTCAGGTTTCAACTTCCTTCGAACAAGAGCATAACGGCGTATGGTTACTTAATGAAGGCAGCATAGACTCGATATACAAACTGGGACATCTCTATGACGCAGGAGGCATCAATAGAGGCTCCATATTGACTGGAAGCTTAACCAGTCGGTGGAGATAAAACTCAGATAACGAGTACAGCTCCTAAAGTCAAACTATAACCCAACCAATGGATGTGATATATAGTGCTCTGTTCGAAGGCGACACGACTCGACAGCTGCCAAAGATAATATCTTTTCTTGTCCGTATTTTTGGTTTTTTGATTTTTTTTGGTCTTTTTCAGTTATTTGAAAAGCTTGAAAAAAGAATAAACTAGATTTATAGTTACAAACTAGGAGGAGATGAGTGTCATAAAGGCAAACAAACTAGTTCCAAGCAGTGGAACATACCTATGCTCAATGCAAGGATACATGTGTAGGATATCGACACTCAGGGGAAAATCCCCTCCCGGTAAAAAAGGGAATCAAGCTGCGAAAGATATAAATAAAGGCTCTGCATGGCTAGACATGAGACAAGCTCGGGCTATATGGCTGAAACGCAAAGTCAGGGGAGCTAGCATAAAGCTCAATAAGACAGGCAAAACTCATGATAATGTATCCACAACTTGATACAAGGGGAGTCCGGGGGGAAATAGGCCAGCATAAGATCAAGAGGAGTATGAGGCTCTTGCTAAATGTCATGGAAATACTATACAACGGACTCCCACAACCTAAAGGGGGAAACATCGGCATGGGAACCAAATGCAAATAAGGTGCTAACTAGGGTACCCATGTAGGGTAAGTCTCTACCACTCACATCATGCCACTTCTATAGCAGCAAGAAGGTTCCGTGACATAATAGAGTGGGTTCATACCTAAGGATATAGTGACATGGTCATAAGGTCATCCAAATTGCAAACGGTGGTGAACCTAACCTATATGCCAGTATAGCCGTTATACCTGAGATCAGTACGAACGGGTCAATCCAAAGGCTGAAACATTGCTGAAAACGGTCTTCTACATCACAAATTAGGTCAGAAACGGTCCAAAAAGGTTAGAAACGGTCAAAACTATAGGAAAGGGGGTAAAAATTTTCAAATATTTGAAAAATTTTCTATAAATAGTAAAAAATATAAATCATTTGAAACTTTTACCCATTGGAGCTCTGATATTCAACTGCGAATTCCAGGAGATCCAGCCGGCGGAATTCACAACCGATTCTTCCAGGTACTTACTCATGTTCTCAGCTTGCATTTCAATACAAATTTTATAATTTTTCATGGTCAAATGAATTTTTAATGGCCAAACTTACATGAGCGCCACGGCCCACGTGGATATCGAGGTTTTTTCCGTTTATAGGGTTGTCTATATGCAGAAAAGGGGCCTAAAACCGCGTACATACACAGCTGTTTTGAAAACAGCCGCATATGACGCCGCGCACTAAGATTTTTATGAATCTAATGGACATTTTGGTCAACTTCACATGCAGGATGGTGCTAGAGTGGTGAGAACGCGAGCATGGTGATGTAGAGGAAGCAGTAAGGGCTGACAGAATGGCTCAAGAGGCTCTAAGAAGATGCGGACTCTACAAGTTTTGGTGCCTAGGAGGCTTGAGGGCCAAACCAGGACTACTACAGATGCTTGTAGACTATTGGGATTCGGACTCAGAGTCCTTCCAGCTAGACGACATGTCCCTCACCATTGAGGTGGAGGATATCTATTTTATCACAGGTCTATCACAGCGGGGTGAGATGGTGAACCTTCGTGCCCGAGGAGGGACAGGTCATGGGCTGACTATAGATGAGTACATCGCAGTATACTTCTATCCAGAGATAGAGAAGGTGGGGAGCCAAGTCCCCACCAACGTTATACAGGTACTGGGCCTGTAGGCCATCTTACTAACGCTGGGCAGGATAGCAAGCTTAACATCACTCCATCAGGCCTCTCGGCCATTGATGTTCTATGCGGTGGAGTGCATGACACCGACCATCTATGACTGGAGCACATCACTGTTGAGCAACATGAAACATCAGCTCAGTGAGTGCAAGGCAAGTAGGATACAGAACTTCGGGTTCAGTAGTATCTTGAGCACTTTCTTCTTCGAGCGGGTTCCAGGATTGAGCACTAGAGTGGATGTTCCTCTCCACGGGGTTCGAGATCCGGCCCAACGACGTTGGGCAGACGTGATGCACAGACTGGGGGGTGGTAGGGTTGCCAACCCTTATCCAGCAGACTTTTTTCCATGGTGGCGATGATAGATTATTGCCATAGAGGACTACCCTTATGCAGGGATAGACTTCCGAGGAGACTCGGACATGCCATTACCACCAGGGTTAGCATATGGAGACATAGGTAATGAATCTCGACCCTTACTTTTTTTTAAAATTTTTGAAGTATTTAATTTTTTTGTGTTTTCTTGATTAATGGAATCAAAAAGACATGTTTTTGGGTGACAATACATAGTGACATCTACCATTGATGTGTAGATGTGGGACCACGGCAACCAGAGGGCTTCCCATGTCATAGACGGAGGGGAAGAGGAGACAATATCACTGGTGTGGATGCGGAGCGAACGCTCCAAAGCATCCATACCAACTTTGTGCGACTGACTCACAGGATTCCCATGGCGCAAGTCGTTGACTTTCCTAAGGCTATGCAGAGACAGGTGGTTGGAGTACCACACGCATGGGTGCATTTATTCCAGCGGCTAGCTAGAGCCGTGGTGAAATATCATGATCACAACCCTCATCCACCTCCACAGGAGTAGGCACCTGGGAGTGTATCTATTTTGTACTACCGTGTATATGATGGTGGCTTTCAAAGCCCCAATTTTGTATTATGACACTATGTATTACCACATTTTTGGTGTATATATATAAAAAAGTTTTATGGTGATTGGTTGATTTATTTACATGTGTAAAAATTGTGTTTATGATTAATTTATGATGAATGAACCAAATGCCAATCTAACACGTAGTTAGCATATGAGTTAGCAATTTGATTAAAATTTCTTGGAATGTGTATATATGTTATGTTCTCAAATTGTCGTTCTAGCAATCTCACACGTAAGAATCTCCTCAATAACGTCAGATCTCTAAAATGGTACAAACCATTTAGCTGTGACACTACTAACTCTGAATCAAGACGTACCTCAAGAGAGAGAACACCATGCGAAATGGCATCCCGTAGAAGCTCGATAACGGCACTATATTCAGCAACATTGTTGGAAGATGGCCATAGACATACACCTCCTGAAGACAGTACATGACCCATAGGAGTAAAAATCACCCAAGCAGCTGAGGCTGAGTGTGAGTGTGACGGCTTGCACCATCTGCGAATCCTATGTAGGTGGAAGATTCCATTGACATCTGCCATAAGAAATGGAAACTAATCACAAACTCGATCACGATAAACAAGACCTAACTATGCAAAAAAGTTGTACAATAATATACAAAAAACAACCTTGGCTAAATATTATGCATAGTATTTTTTAAGATAGAGCCCATTTCTAGGCTCCGCCAAGGCTATCCCTTTGTAATCCACTAACTCGTAGGAACCCTTCTCTAATACTCGCTTGACCACGTAAGGACCATGCCACATAGGATTGAACTTCCCTGCCCTGAAGGGTTCTTTTGATTGATCCCACAAAAGGACCAAGTCTCCCTCACTAAACACTCTCGGACGGACAGACTTATCGTACTGGGCCTTCATGCGATGCTTATTAACCTCTAGAGTCACCAAGGCATCTCTACGCTGCTCATCGAGTTGCTCAAGGTGAACCAAACGCTCCTCCAAAGGTGAAGTGTCTGGTAAGAGTTCTATGGCTAACTTCAACGAAGGAATCTCGCATTCAACCGGCAATATTGAATCCACTCCATGAACAAGCTAATATGGAGAAAAACCAGTGGCAGTCTTTACCGCGGTTTGGTACGCCCACAAAGCAGAATACAACATAATATGCCAATTCGTCTTGCTTTGTGCAATGGTTCGTTGGAGAATGGACTTAAGTGATTTATTCACAGCTTCAACCTGTCCATTCGCTTGAGGATAGTAAGAAGAGGAGTGCTCTTGCTTATATCCTAACTTGGAGGCCAATTCTTCCATCATACGATTCTGAAAGTGCGAGCCATGATCAGTGACAAGCTCTCTCGGAATCCCGAACCTAGAGATGATTTGGTTGAATACGAAGTGGGCAGCTGTCTCACTGTCGGATTTTACTGTAGGCATTGCCTCATCCCATTTAGTGAAGTAATCGACAGTCACAATGATATGATGGTGCCCCCTAGCCGAAGCTGGGTTGCAATCCATAAAATCTATCCCCCACTTGGTGAAGGGACCGGCGGTGATAATAGGGTGTAATGGGGTAGGATTCGAGCGCATGTTACATGCAAACACCTGGCAAGGGTGGTACCTCTTGACCGCTTCAATACAATCCTTGAAGATCAACGGCCAGAAATATCCTTCTCTCAAAATATTTTGGGCTGTAGCAAGCCGAGATAAATGACCACCACACGCCCCTCCGTGGAAATCATTAAGCACTACCTTAGCCTCCTCGTGAGTTAAACAATGTCGTAAAAGGGAATCTACTCCACGGCGGTACAAAGTATTGTCCACTATGAGGTAGTTCTTGGAAACGTGACGTAATCGACGTTGCTCATCTCGCGAGAGGTGAGTAGGGGTCCTTTGCGTTTGCAAATATACTATGATATCACCGTACCATGGGTCAGCCGTTGAGATCAAGAAAATGTGTTCATCAACGAACGTATCTTCACATACTGACTCCTCAGCCTCGCTCGGAAAATCTGATATGAGCTTTGCAAAGATTAAATATTTCTTTGATTTTTCCGAAACAAACTTGAGATCAAACTCTTGCAGAATGACAATCCATTTATTATATTTTCCCCCAATCATCCTACGTGTGAGGACGAACTGAAATGGATTGACATGGGCAACCACCAAAGTTTGGCGAAGGAGAATATAGTGTCTCAAACGCTGCACCGTATGTACAATGGCCAAGGCAAGCTTCTCTACATGAGAATACCGAATCTCTGTGTCAATAAGTTTCGGCTCAGATAGTATATGACATGCTCTTCGAGCTCCTCATCCTCTTGAACCAAAACCATCCCAATCGTCTCTAAAGAAGTGGCCACATATAATAGGAAATCACGGCTATAATCCGGAGGACTAATCACCGGGGCCGATGCTAGGGCTCTCTTAAGTGCATCGAAGGACTCCTGGGCTCTCTCATCCCATTCAAAGAGAGTATCCTTCTTCAGGAGACGCATGAAACCTCTAGTCAAATTGGCGAAATTGACAACAAATCTTTGTAGGAAGTTTTCCATGCCCTGCAAACACTGAAGATGACAAATATTTCGTGGGGGAGACAACTGAAGTATTGCCTCCACTTTCAAGGGGTCGACTCTTATACCCTCTTTTGAAACGATAAATCCTAACAGACGACCTGATTTAACACAAAAGATGCACTTATGAGGGTTTAATCTAACAGCATAGTGTCGGAATATTTCGAACACCAATCTCAAGTGATAAGAATGACGCATCCTCATATGAGAATGAGCAGCGAGGTCATCCAAAAATACTTCGATAATGTACTTGAGATCATGGAAAATCAAGGTCATCGGCCGCTGAAAAGTAGCTCCGGCGTTTTTAAGGCCGAAAGGCATTTTCCGATACGCAAATGTTCCCCAAGGACAAATAAATGCAGTCTTATGTTGGTCCTCAGGTTTAATTTGAATCTGATTATATCCGGAAAAACCGTCCATAAAGGAGAACACCTCGCTACCCGCACACTCATCCAAAATCTGATCTATAAACGGTGTGGGGAAGTTATCCTTAGGATAGGCATGATTTAAATCATGGAAATTAGTGCATATACGGATCGCTCCTTGCTTCTTATCTACTGGAACGGGATTTGAAACCCACTCCATCAAGGGAATGGGATAGATGAAACCAGCTTTCAATAGTTTCTCTATCTCTGCCTTTATGGCGGGTGCTTTCCTAGGATTTACTGCGCGTAAACGCTGTCGAACAGGCTTCACGTTGGGGTAAGTTTTAATTTCGTGTTTGACAATCCGAGGGTCAATCCCTGGCATCTCATCGTAAGACCAAGCAAAAACGTCGCGGAATTCCTTGAACAGCTCGGTATACTCACGAATCTCATCTTGCGAACAATCCGCCCTAATGTACACATTCTCAACCGTACCAGGGTTGTGAGAAATGTTGATAGGCATAGTTGATGATATGTTTGCCATGTTTCCATCAGCCATCTGACCAGGAGAGCTTAATGGAATCATGGGCCTACCATATTTCTATCTAAGAATCTCCCTGTAATCCTCATGCTCCAACAGGTCAAGCTCTGGAAGGAAATATGATCTATCATGGAGTTCCTCCCAAGGTGGCTCAACTCTCGACATAGCCTCGATGATCACTTCATCGAAAGGGAAAATCGTATAAAGGCAATCGTGGGCATGAGAAGACTGTACTGCCCATGCAGGCAGCACATAGGGGTCTTCTTCCTCTGTCCGTGAAGAAGAAGAGAAAGGCTCTGCAGCAGATTGAAGATTAGCTTGGTAAGCAATCATGGCTGCAGGCAATGACACACTCGTCTCAATGGCATCACTCGAAGGACTCAATGAAGGAAGAATCCAAGGATCTCCCATATGACTTGTGCGAAAAGGCACCGATCTCGTAGACATGGAAGCACCATTGAAACTAGCTCCTATCATGAGGACGGGTGCAGGACAACTAAAAGTTCCCATGAGGGAAGGATACATACCTACACCGAAACTCCTAGTTGCCAGCTGGGAATGTTCAACTTTCGGAACCGAAGCTTCTGAAGATGCACTAACAGGCGAATTCTTGAATGACATCTAATCAATCGTCACAATCTTCCCATTATGAGGAAAGCTTACAACGCGAAATACAGAAGACGCAATGGCTTGCATACTATACATCCAATTCCTTCCCAGTAAGAGATTGTAGTCAAGGGGCGCATCAACCACCTCGACCTCTATCGCAATGGTCTTCCCCCCCAAACGGAATTTAAGAGAAGGAAGGATACCGTGCGGCCTAAATGATCTCCCATCAAAAGTAGTTAACATGGTCGTAGACTTTGAAAACTCGGGAGAACCAAGACCCTTCCAACAAGACAAAGACATCACAAAAGCAGCAGTGCCCTCGTCAATCATAGTACACTTGACGATCATATTAAGACATTCTACATGCACCAAAAGGGACACATAGTAGGGCAAGCGAGGCTGATGTCCTGCGGTTTCAAACTTGATCACTGAGGAAGAATCATCACCATTCACACCAAGAGCGGAAAGCAAAGCCTTCCTTTACGATGGAAAACTCTTAAGCACCTCCAATGTAGACATCGCACAAGGAGTATGACCCAAGTCCTCGACAACTGAATAGTTCTAGGCGGCTCGGGCATTTGGATTATGCCCCGAACGCTTAAGTACCCCCTTAGGAATGCGAAGTGCAGCTTCAGGTTTATCCGCAAGTTTCTCAATACGTAAAGGGGTTCCTGGTGGATCAAGTTCTTTGCCTGGGTTGGGTTGTGACGAAGAATAATCTTTCGCATGCGTCACAACTTTCACGGCACGTACCATATTAATGCACCCACGACCACTAGTTTCAGGTGGATCTTCATCACTAGATTGATCATGGGACTTCGAGTTCATATTTTGGTTATGCGGTAAAGGGTTCATTAACACAGCTGGGCCCTGTGCTATGAACTTCGAAGCTTCATCCATCCTAGGGCACAAGTAAGTGAGGTGATCGTCCTTACAAAGCTTGCAAGGAAACTTAACCTTACGCTTATTCTACTTGTCCCCCCCAGCATTTTTATTGTTCTTATCATTATTGTTGGCATTCTCATTTTTATTCCCACCCTTCTTATTATTATTTTTACCCTTTTTTCTATTCCATCCAGGTTGTTGGTTACCTTTTTGGTCAGACGATTGTACAGCAAGTACATTCGCCATTTGGGCAGGCTGAGACGAAGCCGTAGCTTGTTCCGAGGCAGATTGGTTGATTGAAAACTGAGAAACTTGTTTCACAACCGGACCTGCAGGTTTCTTACTTGCACTACCCACAATGCCATCGGCATGTGGTTCAGGTTTGACCTTGGGATCGAAACTAGAACGAGGGGCATTAGGTATAATCTCATATAACAAACTAGACTGAGCATAGATCAAGTCTAGTTCCTGTTCCCTAAAGATGGCTTGTTCCTCATTCTGCACTCCGGATGTGGAAACATCCTTCACGATATATGGCAATAAATATTTGAGGAACCACTCAAGGAGGAATTCCGTTGGTATAAAGCCTTTGATTAATCTCTTCCGTCTACGCCACTCCTAAATATGATCAGAAATATGGGTGGATTTGTCTTGCCGAAATGTCGACAAGAGTTCAGTACCGACTTCATATCGTACTGGTAGCTGGAAGTGATTAAGGAAAGTCATTGCAAGGTTGTCGAACAAAGTAAAGGAACCCCTAGGTAACTCTATGTACCATTTCGCCGCAGGCCCTGTAAGGGTGTGTCGAAATAGTCTCAAGTGGACTGAGTCCCGATGCAATGAATTGGAAGAGCACCATAGGTGGAATGTCGTAACGTGTTCACTCGGATCCTCTCCTGGTTTGCCTTCAAACTTAGGTATGTCCGAAGGAATCTTGGTAGGGACAGCCGGCCAAGCTGGGTCATGAGCCACAGGATCGTTCGTAAGTCTCGATAAGTCAGGTAAATTGAGTGTCGCGAGGAAAGGGAGCTTAGCATGATGAGGTCTAGGGACCGCTCCCTGGTTCACATAGGATTGATTACCACCATGACCTTGGCCATAGTGACCTCCTCCTGTATGACCCGTATAGGGTGGCGTGGAAGTCGCATAATGAGGTGGATCTTGACTAGTAGGAGCTACAAAGCCATAGTTGGGAGAGTAAGCAAGTTGTGAATACCCGCCTCCATAAGGTTGAGAGACCTATCCATACTACGCCCCATGGTAGGGTCCATAGGTCATCGGCTGCGATGTGCCATGAGACACTCCATAGGTAGGAATATACATTCCAGAAGTAGGAATATACATACCGGAAGTAGGGATATATGTCGAGGAAGTATCAACTTGACCTCTAGAAATATGAACATAACCTCCCGAAACAACGGGTGGTATGTAGGCTTGAGACACAGCTGGTCTAGTAATCACAGTACGGATCTGACTCGTAGCTACATGACGACTCGAAGGACCACGAGAGTAAGGCGGAGGATTTTCATTTGAATAACTCGGAAGCGAGGACGAAGGAATCTCTGTAAGAAGATATGTGCTAGTGCCTATCGTCACTCGTCTCGAACCTGGTATCGCTATGGGATCACAGACTCTAGACCTAGAAGGTACATAAGATGTAGCTTCCACCGCTGTGATGGAAGGTGCAATGTGACTAGTATTCCCAAACCTCTCCGCAAGGTAAGGCATGGGAATTCCCCCAGGTATAGTGTTAGGATCAAAGTCGGATTCAACATGAAACGTCAAATCGTGCACAGGAAAACCAGTGGTAACATAACCACCATAGCTGGTACTAGGAGGGTCAAAGTGAGTCTCAGCATCTTCCGGCATTCCATACCGGTATCGGGTCAATGGGGAATCTGGCCTAGTATAAGTAGGTCTATCATGTAAAGATCCTATTTTGGAAATAACGGGACCGATCTCAGCTAGGTCAGGTGAGGGATCATATGTAGGAGTAAGTTCCCCATCGTCAATACGAATAGGAGGAGGTGGGTCAGGAATAATCTTTGAATGATCCTCCATGGTGTGTGAATCAATGTGTGACACGGTCTACCTGGACCGACTAGGCCCCTCTCCCAAAGGAGAAGGAGAAGTGGAAGGCGGAAGTCCTGCTAACCGACGAGAACGGCGCGGAACCGCACTCGACTCCACAATGACTCAACAAAAAAGCAAAGACTCTCTATTTATGTCAACCCTAGGCCAACTAGTGTGCACAGAGAAATCACTATCAAATCTAAAGCCAAAAGCAAGCAAACAAGGGCTAGATAAATGAGCTCCCGAATGTGGCCGGTATGTCTCGCCTAGGAGAGGCTTGAGAGGCCCTTGTCACCACAAGAGGAGGTTCGAAACCAATTATTGTGGCCCTCAGCTTCAACGCGTATAGCGACTGTGCTGTCCGACCCCAACCTGGCCGGGACACATGCAGAATAACCTCTACATGTACCCCCTCGATATCCTAGGTAAGGTCACTATGGTCACCTCGATATAATCAACGCTCAAGCGGACAGTCGTAGGTGGGATTGACCGTATGGGAAGGGTAGCAAAGCCCGAAACTCTCGAAAGAGCCCCCAGATATGAATACAATCCTGGCTATATCGCCGGTGCTACACAGTTACCAACTAGGGGTTATCCCGATCAACAACCGCTCACAATGCCTAGTGCTTGACTCCATTTTGATAGGATCTTCCTGAGAACGCTGGTTATATAAAGGATTTCACACACTCCCTGGATAGACACCTAGTTGTTGTAGTTTAGTGATCTTGGAGAATTAACTTTCAATGAACTATTCCAAGATCCTAAAACCTAAGCTTGTTGGTGCACCCTAGAAAATAAAAGAGTGTAATTCATTTTATTTAGCGTTGATTTTAGTTTGGCTTTATTACTCAAAAATAGGATATGGTCGTGCAACTAATGGTGTTATGACGCAACAAGAAGTAAAATGCACACCTAACAATCAATGCAAATGCATTGTGTCCATGAAAACAGGGTATGCGTACTACGTGAATGCACAATTTCTTCTTCAAATGCTGAATGCAAATTTCCCTATATGAATTCCTAACTATTACTCCAAAGCAAATCTATATCTAATGCAAGTACAATGCAAAATGCATAATGCAATGCATGATGATAAGCAAATATTTTTTGGATTTTTTGAAAATAAAGAGATACAAAAAGCAAAAGATTGACTCTAACCACCCTAGACTCTGCAAGCACACATAAACAACATTCCAGCAAAGAACTAAGGCAAAAGGACTCTAATGCACTAATCCCAAACAAAAAATCAAAGATGCCATGACAAGAACTTTCCTAAATAAAAAAATAAAAAAAAATCACATACCTTATTCCGGACGGTTGAAGTAGATCCCCATTGAGCTTTCCAATCTTCAGCTTGAATTGTTATAGCACGTCCTCAACAACAAGTAAACAATACAAGCATACTATATTTCATGGTGTTAGATCTATTCTAGCATATATAATCAATAATGTATAAGCATTTGACATATTCCAATGGATGCAACATTCATTCAAATACACATTACTGGACAGGAAAAGATATTTCTATTAATATGAATCAGAGATTACAAGTGACAACCTCTGACGGCACGTCTACGAACCGGAGAAACTGAATCCCCCACTTGGGCCTCCACCACCTCAATCCTCCATCACTCCGAGAGCAAGCTCACTAACAAAGGCAAGCTTAGGAAGAACACAATAGTGCTCCAAAGGGACAAAGGGATGCAGACTCAAGTATAGTTCTGGCAACAATGGACTATAGTTTCGGTACTCTCAATTCTCTCTTCTTGCTTTCAATGTCTCAATGGTTCCTTATATAGCTTTCCAAAGTGATACTGAAAGGTCGAATCCATGCGATCTCAAGGCATATGGAAGGCCAAGAGTCATATGAGTCGGATCCAAGTCAAGGAACGGTCCAACAGTTTTGGATTATGCACACATCCCGATGTACGTGACTATAGAGGGAATATCCGCGTATGTACGCGGTTATCTAGGAAAAGGCCACGTATATCATTTTTCTAATGTTTTTAGGGATGGTCAATGATACATCAAAAGACAATAAATGGTCCATAGGGAATAATGAGTCTGCAGTGGGATAGGGGAAGGCCATACAATGTGTGATTCACCTAGTGTGGTGAAATCCGCTATAACAGTAGGTGAATGGTGCCATCATGCGCAAGTTTTCTGATGTAGTGCATATGGATCTCAATGTGTCTGGTTCTCTGCTTCTGAACTGGATCTTTGTAGATTCTAATGGTACTCTGGTTATCATAGTAGATGGTAGTTGAGTACTCTGGTTCGAAGCCACACTCTCCAAGTAAACCCTACAACCATAAACATTGAGTTGTTGCATTAACAACTCCTCTGTACTCTGCTTCTGTAGATGAGAGTGCAATGGCACTCTGTTTCTTGCTTAACTAGCTGATTGGCCCTTCTGCAAGCATGAACACATATCCTGAAGTGGAATTTTTGTCTGTTCTATCACCTTCCCAATCACTGTCAGTAAATCCAATCAAATCAAGATCAGATTTTGCTTTATAGAAGATCCCATGTGTCCTTGTTCCCTAAACAAAGTTAAGGATCCTTTTGGCTGCTTTCCAATGGATCTCTTGAGGCTGATCCATGAATCTATAAGCCACACTTACTGCATAACAAATATCAGGTCTAGTATGTGTCAGATACAACAAACATCCAATCGATTGTCTATACAGTGTATTGTTTACCATCGGTGAAGAATCAGCTTCTTTCAGCTTCACTCCTGAAAGGAAAGGAGTTTTGCTTTCTTTGAAATCCTTCATTCTAAATTTGTTCAGCAAGTCCAAGGCATATTTGGACTAGTGCACATTGATTCCAGCTTTGGTTTGAGATATCTCAAGCCCCAAAAATTGACTTAAGAGCCCCAAATCTGTCATGGAGAAGGATTGGTTCATAGCACTCTTTAAGGAAGCAATCTCAGCCTTTGAGCTTCTTGTAATGAGGAGGTCATCAAAATATAACACAATGATCATTAATGAACCATTAACTAACTTCAAATAGACATTTGGATCTGATTTGCACCAAAAAAAACTCAGTGATAGCAAGAAGCTATCGATCTTGGCATACCAAGCCCTGGGGGCTTGCTTTAGCCCATACAATGACTTTCTCAACCTGCACACAAGAGAAGGGTTAGTAGCAAAACCTTGAGGCTGCTGCATATATATCTCTTCAGTGAGATCTCCATTCAGGAAGGCACATTTTACATCCATGTGATGTACCTCCCATTTCCTTGAGGCTGCAATGGCTAGAGCTAGCCTGATGGAATCCATCTTTTCCACTAGGGAAAAGGTCTCATTGTAATCTATGCCATGAACCTGTGAGTAGCCATTGGCTACCAATCTGGCCTTTTACTTCAGTGGTGAACCATCATCAGCAAATTTGGTCTTATAGACCCACTTACACTGTACTAGTTTTCTCCCTGGAGGAAGATCCACTAGCTCCCATGTGTTTCTCTTCTGGAGTGAGCTGAACTCCTCCTTCATGGTTGTTTTCCATATAGGATCTCTTGCTGCTTCTTCGTATGTTTGAGGATTTTTCAGCAAACATAGGATCCTTCATGCACAGACCATTCTCAAATTGAGATCTAGTCCTCCTTGGGTCATTGGGATCCCCAGCTAGCTCACATGCTTGTTGTAAGGGATTATGCACCTAATAATCGTAGTTCAGGGGTTACCAACATACTCAAACACTTGCAGACAATTGACTTCTAAAGTGCAAAATAGGAAATAGGAGGGTTAGAAGAACTTACTTGTTAAACGAAGTTCGATCCTTGCTAGTCCTCTTCCAATCTGCTCCACTTCTAAAGTCTTCAAGGCTCACTCCTATTTCACCTGTTCAGAGACAATATTCCAAATATAGAGTGATTCATATATGTATATTAGTAGGTTAGATAAATAAAATATGAAATACTGAAGCATAAACAATTATCAAACCAATATATATGAGACACATGTGGAAGAAGTAATCTCTTTATTATCAATAATGAGAAATTTTAGAGTACGACCAAACGTCTGAGACAAGGACTCCTCTGTCACCAAAGGATTTTGAATTTCACTGCTCCAAAGACTTCTGTAAACAATCCACCAGCATAACTTTTCTCTCCAAGTATATATCCAACACCCTCCCCAACGCCTGTATTTATATGGGTGAAATAAGGCAGTTCTCGAAGGTTGGGGAAGTTGTAGCAGTTAGGAGAATTAAGTAAAATACCTTAACTAATATCCCATTAGCGTGTGCTTTTATGTTTTCATGTTAAGAGGCAGACTCGCGGGTATGTAGTAGAACAACCCGCGAGTGACTCGCGACTCTGTATAAGCGCAACCAGCGAATACATGGATTCGTGACTTGCTGTAAGGGAGACTCGCGAGTGATGCGCGAGTTGTCTATAGAGAGAGTCGCGAATACATCCTAACATGGCAAAATGGCAAAGTAACTAGCTAGATGAAAGTAGAATGTATTTCATGACAAGCCAAGCTATAGTGTTATGGGAAAACCTCTATCCATAAGTGTCCTTTTGTGTGCCGACATGAGGGATATCAGCACTCAGACGGAGAGGTGCCATTCAGGTGTATAACAGATTCCCCCTAATGTGTGAGGTCAGAGGGGAACAATGGCCGAAATACATTATAATATTCAACTTTGGAGAACTCAAAAATCCAATGGTGCAGAGAGAGTACCTGAAACAAATACATAATAATGTCATATACAAAATTACATCTAAGGATGCTATGTTCAATTTACTGGAACACTATCTTCTTTACAATATTTGATTACATCATATGATACGGGTAGAAACCACGTATATTACAAAGGTGAATCGAAGCCACAATACAATAATGATGAGTCTTCAAAGATCTGGAAGCTGGATATCAGAATAGAACATAGTCTTGCGCAACTTAGCCCAAAGTGAGGGACTAAGGTCTTCATAAATGATCCCAAAGAACCAGTACAATCCAAGCCATGTGAATAAGGGTAAGCTGAAGTCGAACATGGAGAGGATTCAATAGTTTGTCAACCAATAAGGGATAATTGACAACTGAAGCAAAGGAGTTCACCAATGATGAAAGTGAATCCAGAGGTACTATCGTCAAAACTCTAGGTCTTCATCATCAGGAGGTACTGAAATGGAACCATACTGTGATAAGGAAGGCAATAGATCCTCCAACGGATCACAAGAGTGACTAGGAACTAGGCAAAAGAAGGGAGACACAAGTAAATGGATGACAGATATAATAGTGATGGGATCAGGTGATAGATCAGACATTGAGTATAGTCCTTGAACAGTGAGCACAACACAGAGATGACCCAAGGCAGCATACAACGGATAGATAGAACAACTAGACTTATCTGTCATGTAGGAGACATGATCAGATTCCCTAGGTATAATGGACAAGAGGAGGAGTAAAACTCAAAGTGATAGCTGAACACAAGTGTATACTGAAACATGGATATCGAAAAGCAAAGAGTGCTATGTTCAAGGACGACATGCTGCCATTACTGAAAACAAGAGAAAACTTCTTCCTTACCTTCCCTGTTAAGTTTTAACGAGTCCAGGAAAGTCAACTCGGTTCCCTCTTCATTTTTTAACAAGCTTGAAGAGATGGGAAAATAATGCTTGATAGTGCCACTAATCCGTGGATTTAATGAGCCCAAACTAGTACATGCTCATGCGGTATTTTCACATTTAGAGAGTCTAAAAATGCCAAAGAAGACTCCAGGGGGGGTCCTTTTTCGTCCAATTTAGTCTCCTGAGGCCGAAAAAGTATAAAACAAACCATAGAAGAACTCTCTTAACTTCTGAAGAAGAAAAGGTGAACCTTTTTCGTACTTAGTCGAGAAGGTCCGAAAAAGGTTAAATTACCACCTACCCAACGCTCCTTCCAAAACAGCATAAAATAGCTTGAGTTTTACGAGTGTGAAGGAAAGCAATATCACTCGGAAAGATCCATTTGGTTACGAGAAATGGGGCTTACAACAATAAACTCGTTGCTTTGTTCTTGAGTGTTTAATGAGCATGACAAAGACACAAAGTACACTCAGAATCTTTTTCATGTTTGGGTCCAGAGCACGAAAAAGAGAAAACTAAGCTCAAACCGGGTGTTCCTTTTCCGTAAATTTAGTCCCTCAGGTCCGAAAAAGTGATAAACCTATCCCTGAGAATACTCTTCTCAATTCCGAGGAAAAGAGAGTGATCCTTTCTCATATTATTCCGCATGGTCCGAGAAAGAGATAACCTACCACCAATGCGGATGCCCGTTCACATATTCTTAACGAGCTTGAACAGATGAGATAACTCGACAGTCAAGTCTGTTTTGAAGGAGTCAGGCCTGGGCCTAAAGAAACTCCATAAGGGTGGGGAGTCCTATAAAAGGAATAACTTGTAAAAAGAGATTCATAAGAAGCTCTATTTGGCGTGAAAAATATCTATGAGGAAACCCCTGGGCCTGAAACAGTGACGGCATGAGTACCAAAGAATGGCAAAGGCATAATAAGATGACACTCATGAAATAAGGATCCTAGCCATAGAAGAACAATGGTAGAGACAAGGGACTAATGGCTTAGGATACCATAGTTTGTGCAAAATGTTGCATACTAAGGTTAATGTGGAGTGATAAGATACCAACATGAGTTGGAGATAGCAAAACCACCCTATAGAAGCATCAACACTTTGTAAAAGTTGGTAAACCTGTTCCAAGGCACAAAGAGGGTGATATTAGTCAGTTGACATTTCAAACTATACAAAGAGACCCACTTTACGAAATTGTATTTCTATAAATAGTTTGAAAATTAAAACATTTCTCACCATTTGCACTTTTCGAACCAAAAAGGAAAGTTTACCCTCTATCTTTGATTGATTACTGTGGACAATTGGACCATTGGAATTCAGATCCGTCAGTTGCAGGTAAATCTTCACCCTAAACCCTTCAATTTGATCCAAACAAATATCAAAATTAATGGTTTATTCAGTATTTTGCATCATCCCAAATTACATAAGGGCGCACTCACGGGTTCCAAAGAGTAAAAGTCGCGAATACGCATTTTACTCGTGAGTTGTCGAACTAGGCAGTCACGAGTGACTCGCAGCCTGCCTAACTAGACAGTCGTGAGTGCTGTGCGATGGGTAAAAATTCAAAATTAATGCTCAATTTTTTATTTTTAAAGATGAAATACTGAACCAAATTGTGTGTATTTGCCAAGAAAAATATGGTGCTGGAGTGGAGAGAAAGAGAACATGAAATAATGGATCATGCGGTGCTCCAAAGCGCGGTCATAATACAAGCATTGAGAACTTGCGGGCTGCTGAAGTTCTTTTGCACATCGCCCATGTGGTCAAATGTCTGCTTACTGGAATTCATGGTCAACTACTGGGATCATGACATGGGGATGTTTAATCTTCAAGGTGAGACTTTGGAGCTTACCATAGAGGATATATATTTCATAACCGGGTTATCACAACGGGGGGCACCGGTGAACTTGGAGGGCACTGGCAGGGGCAGAGACCCCTTGAGTGTCCAGAACTATGTTGACATATTTTGTACACCGGGTACGCAAAAGAGGGGCAGCAGTGTTATGATTGCAGACATCCAGGATTTCACGCTCCAGGTACTAGCTAGTACTATTGTGACACTTGCGGGGTCATCAGGGTTGCATATGGCCAGCAGGAACCAAATGAGGTCGGCGGTTGATTGCTTTAGAGGCGCTCTTTATGATTGGTGCTCGGGAGTGCTCCCCATCATGAAGAGGCAACTCTCTGACTGTAGGAGAGGAAGATGCAAGAACTTTGGGTATGCCAGCATCCTAGTAGCATTCTTATTTGAGGGAGTGCCAGCTATGAGCCCTGCTATACCACTACAGGTCAGACATCCACATCAGCTGAGGCTGAGCCAGTGGGGAGATATCTTCCTCCGTCAAGGAGGAGGAGACATAGTACATAGCATTTACGATGATGACTTTTATGTATGGTGGGAACGACAGCTGCCAGTGTTGGAGCAGTTTCCATATGCTGGGATGGATTTCCGAGGTGATCCCGACCTTGTCCTCCCTCCAGAAGGAATATGGGGCGAGATGGGTAAGTGATTTTTTAATTTTTTATTATTATCAAATTTTTATGAATTTTCAAATGATAGGATATATACATATGTACAAGTCTTAATCCGATTTATATGTCAAAATGCAGATATTGGACCAGTCCGCCCTGAAGGGCACCCCCGTATGTACGTCCGTCCGGTTGTAGGAGGAGACCCAAGATTAGTCCGAGTACTAGAGGGGAAGCTGGCCAGGCTGACCTAGCGAGTACCGACGATACGAATTGAGCACATACCTACAGCCATGCAGGAGTTTGTAGTAGGGGTTCCACTGGTTTGGCTCTGACTGTTCAGGCGAGTAGCTAGAGCAGTACTGGTATACAGAGATGCGGTGGATACTGCTGAAGCTGAGGAGGCTGAGGAAGCCAGGGTGCATAGGGATCATGGGGACCAGGGAGGTCCTAGTGGCCAGGGAGGCCAGGCTTAGATCTAGGGAATTTTGATGGATTATGATCCACTTTTGTATATTTTGTATATGACCAGACTCGACCTATCTATGATATATATATATATATATATATTTGTTTGGTTGTCAGTTTATTTACAAACGTTTCTTATGTGTTTGCTGTATAATTTATAAAATGCGTGTGATATGCCAGTCCAAAATATAATTAGCATATGCATCAGTTAATGAATTTTGGTTTCATGGAATGTGATTGAAAGTAATAACTTCAAAATGTCTTTCCAATAAACGAATTTGCATGAACTAACGTAATAAGGTAGGATTACGCACCTGATAGGCTCGATTGAGCTGGGAAACAACCAACTGAGAATCCAAACGAAACTCAAGCTGGGTGATGCCTCGTGACAAAGCATCCCATAGGAGCTCAATTACAGCCCTATACTCAGTAACATTATTAGTAGCAGGACCTAGACAAGCGCCTCCCGTGGCAACAAGCTGTCCTGAGGGGGAATAGATAACCCATGCTACTGAAGCCAGGTTACAAGTGTGACTGTTGGCGCCATCAGTGAAACCTACATACATATCGGAAGACATCTGCAACAACCAGCAGATAGTATAAAAAACGAAACTGACAACCTAATGTACATAAAAATACATACATTAATATACAAGAAAAAGTGCTAAGCCTAAGCGTAGTACTTCTTCAGGTAGAGCCCATTTCTAGGCTCAAGCAGCTTATTCCCATCATAATCCACTAATTCATATGTGCCTTTACTCAAAAATTTAGACACGACATAGGGTCCTAACCACATGGCCTTGAATTTTCCTGCCCCCAGAGGCTCTTTATCTTGGTCCCAGAGCAAGACTAGTTCCCCTTTAGAGAAAACCCTAGGTTTGACCATTTTATCATATGGAGATTTAACCCTATTTTTATGAGCCTGATTTGCAGTCAACGCATCTCTACGTTGTTCATCAAGGTGTTCTAAATGGAGCAACTATTCCTTAAGCCCAGTCGTATCAGGTAGCACATGAATAGCTATCTGCAAGGATGGGATTTCACATTCAATCGGCATAATAGCTTCCACCCCGTGAACGAGTTGGAAGGGGGAAAAAACCGTAGCAGTATTTACATTGGTTCGATAAGCCCAAAGAGCAGGATATAACATAATGTGCCAATTTGAGCGGGCTGCATCAATAGTACATTTAAGGATAGTTTTTAAAGTCTTGTTTACAGCCTCAACCTGACCATTTGCTTGCGGATAATATGGAGAAGAATGTTCTTGTCGGAATCCGAGCATGGTGGTCAGTTCTGTCATCATGTGATTTTGAAAATGACTGCCAAGGTCAGTGACAATCACTTTGAGAATACCAAACCTAGCAATAATCTGATTAAACATGAAAAAAGCTGTTGTTTCCCCGTTGTCTTCGAAAGTAGGCATTGCCTCTGCCCATTTTGTGAAATAGTCAAAAGCGACAATGATGTATTTATGCCCCCCAGCCGAGGCTGGGTTGCATGTCATATAATCGATCCCCCATTTCATGAAGGGGCCTACCGAGACAATGGGAAACAAGGGAGTAGGATGTGACCGCATTTTCCTGGTGTAAAGCTGACACGGATGAGAGTGTTTCACTGCTTCCACACAATCTTTAAATATGGTGGGCCAGAAATACCCGACACGTAATATCTTTTGGGCCGTTGCTAGCCCAAATAAATGACCCCCACACGCTCCGCTATGGGAATCATTTAGGACAATCTTCGCTTCCTCATGAGTAAGGCAGCGACGCAAGACAGAATCTACCCCTCATCAATATAATTTATCTCATGTAATGAGGTAGTTTTTAGCATGAAGGCGTAACTTACGTCGTCCCTCTCTAGAGTAAGCGGTAGGATACTTCAAAGTCTAGAGATATATAAGAATATCTCCATACCAAGGATCAGAGGTGGATATCAGGAAGATGTGCTCATCTGGGAATGAGTCATCTTCAATCACTACATCTTCTTCCGTAGGAAATTCTTCTATAAGCTCGACAAAAACTAAGGACTTTTTGGATTTAGCGAATTGGAAAACCAGGTCAAACTCTTGGAGAATGACTATCCACTTATTGAATTTTCCCCCAACAATCCATCGGGATAAAACATATTGGAAAGGGTTTACATCCACCACTACAGTAGTGGTCCTCAGTAAGATGTAGTGCTGTAACCTTTGTACAGCATTAACAGCTGCTAAGGCTAACTTCTCGATGTGGGAGTACTTAAGCTCAGGTCCAACCAGAGCACGGCTAAGATAATAGACAACATGCTCAATGAGCTTGTCGTCCTCCTGAACTAGCACTACCCCAATGGTAGACTTCGACGCGACCAGATATAATATAAAATCCCTAGAATAATCTGGTGGGCGTAATAAAGGAGCCGACAACAAGGCTTTTTTCAATGCCTCAAACACGAGTTGTACAGTTTCATCCCATACAAATGGGGTGTCCTGTTTAAGTAGGCGCATGAAACCTTTAGTGATCTTGGCATAATTAATGATAAAACATTGAAGGAAGTTAGACTTTCCTTGTAGACTCTGAATTTGCCTAAGAGAACGAGGAGGAGGCAGATTTACAATGGCCTCAACTTTTAAAGGATCCACCTGAATGCCCCTACTAGAGACAATGAATCCAAGCAATATTCCTGACTCAACGCAGAAAACACACTTGTGGGGATTCAAGTGAATTTTATAGTATCTGCATCTCTCAAAAATCAACTGTAAATGATCTGGATGTTGGATCCTCTTGCGACAATGAGTGGGCAGATCATCAAGGTAAGGCTCGACAATGGATTTTATGTCGTGAAAAGAAAAGTTCATGGCTTGTTGAAAGGTTTCCCCCGCATTTTTCAATTCGAAGGGAATTTTCCTATACGCGAATGTACCCCAAGGGAAAATAAAAGAAATTTTATGCTGGTCTTCCGGTTTGATTTGGATTTGATTGTAGCCGGAGAAACCGTCCATAAACAAGAATACCTCACTACCCACACATGCATCTAT
Organism: Pseudotsuga menziesii; assembly: GCA_001517045.1. Taxonomy (NCBI): domain Eukaryota; kingdom Viridiplantae; phylum Streptophyta; class Pinopsida; order Pinales; family Pinaceae; genus Pseudotsuga; species Pseudotsuga menziesii. The sequence goes on along the minus strand of LPNX010496257.1, from coordinate 163,766 downwards.
GATCTGATCAATAAATGGTGTGGGGTAGTTGTCCTTAGGACAGGCTTTGTTAAGGTCTCGAAAGTCCGTACAAACGCGAATAGTCCCCTACTTTTTATCAACAGGAACTGGGTTGGACACCCATTCATTCAAAGCTATGGGATATATAAAACCTGCTTTCAACAGCTTTTCAACCTATGCCTTCACAGCCGCCGCTTTACGCGGGTTCACAGAGCGTAATTTTTGCCGAACTGGCTTGACATCAGGATAGGTTGGGATCTCGTGTTGAACAATAGATGGATCAATGCCTGGCATCTCCTCATATGACCACGCAAAGATATCGCGGAATTCCTTGAAAAGGGCAGTATAAATGGAAATCTCCTCTGGAGAGCAGTTTGCGCCTATATAGACATTTTCCACGACATCTAGTTTTACAGAGATGTTGATCGGTATAGTGGCGGAAATTTTTGCCATATTCCCCTCGGTAAACACTCCTTCCCTAGGTAAAGGGTTGACAGGTGTATCAACATCATCCGACAGTCTCACATGAAACTCTTGGTTTTCTATCTTGCTTAGCTCTGGAAGGAAATAAGATCGGTGATGAAGATCCTCACATATCTTATCACGTGCACACATAGCTTCTAGAATAGCTTCATCGGAAGGTAAAATGGTGTCTAAGCAATCTATGGAATTTGAAGAGTTTTCCACCCATGCGGGCATGTAGACTTCTTCCAGATCATCCGAGACTGTAAGAGGATCTAGAATGGGATCAACAGTGGTTTGGGTAATAGCTTGATATGCCACTTCCACTGTAGATAAGGGCACTTCCGGTTCCTGAGGGGTTGGGAGAACCCAAGGATCAGTCCTATCGACCACCGAATCAATGGACTTCCCTACAGTAGTAGAACTGATATAAAGGACTAGAGCTGGAATATCAAATGTGCCCATCAATGATGTGTACATTCCATCCCCCAAGCTCTGTGCAGCAGGTTTGTCCTGATCAACCAATGGCACAGTGGAATATTTAGACTCTAAGAAGCCTTTTTGGGTAAAATTAAGTTGGTCAATAGTGACCACCTTTCCCTCATGTGGAAAAACCACGACACGAAAGACAGTTGATGCAACAGTAGACATTGCATAAGTCCAATTCCTACCCAGAAGCAAATTGTAGTCCAATGGAGCATCAATCACTTCAACTTCAATAGACACTGCTTTGCCAGCCAACTTAATCTCAAAAGCCGGCAGGATACCATGTGGACGGAAAGATCTTCCATCAAAAGCAGTAAGTAAAGTGGTTGATGGGACCAGCTCTGGGGATCCAAGAGCTTTCCAATAGGCCAGGGACATAACACATGTAGAGGCTCCCTCATCAACAACTGCTCGTCCAATGGTCTTACCCCCATGGACAACATCTATCGATAGGGCTACATGGTAAGGGAGGTAAATTTTAACATCGGATAGATGAAATTTCGCTGTGAGACTCGAAAAGTCCATGCTACCTAAAGATGCTAAGAGGGCATCTCGCTGAGCAGGACAGCTCTGTAGCACCTCCAAAGCTGACATTGCACACGGAGTCTGAGCCAAGTCTTCAACCACAGAGTAGTTAGAAGCGGCTCTGGCATTTGGGTTATGCAAAGTCTTCTTAAACACACCTTTGGGTATCTTTGGCATTATTTCCGTAGGTTTCTCTATAGTGAGAGGGTTGGAAGGTTCACCTACAGCTTTACCCTTCTCATCGGTCTCTTTCTCATAGTTTTTGTTCCTGGTTTGTAACAAAGTTGAGGATCTCACCATGTTGATATAATTGGGGTCAGGGGCAGCTTGAGTGCCCCCTACTACGGTAGAAGTTGAAGCAGAATTCTGCCCTTGGGGAAACGGATCCTTCAGGATAGCCGGTGGTTGAGCTTGGAGCAGCTTCTAAGCTTGGTCCATAAGGGGACAAAGATGAGTAAGGTGGTCCCCTTGGCACAACTTACAAGGGAACTTGACTTTCTTCTTTTCCTTTTTTCCCCCATCATCATTGTTTGCGGGCTTTGGCTTGTTTTGATTTTGGTTTCCCTCTCCCTTTTTACCTTTCATCTTCTTCCCGTCGGGCTGCTGATTGCCCTTTGAAGAGGTTTGTGCAAAAACATTTTCATTTTGGGAGGAGGGGACAGCCTTTACTGCCTCCACCGTAGACTGTTTGACAGACAAGTGGTGAAGTTGTTTTGTCAAAGACTCTACGGTGGGAGAGTTCACAGACCCAACCACACCATCGGCATGGGGTCCAGGCTTGGGTTTCTCGGCCTCATGGGAAGGCCTTGGTGCCTCAGGGATAATTTCATATAAAATCCCAGACTATGAATAGATCAAGTCCAACTACTGGGCCCTGAGTATGGCTTCTTCTTCACTAGTCACTCCTGATGTGGACACGTCCTTAGATATGTATGGCAACAATGACTTAAGGAACCACTCTAATAGAAACTCAAGAGGGATGGTAGATTTGATAAGACTCTTTCTCCTCCTCCACTCTTGGATATGATCCGAGATGTGGGTTGCCTTTTTTTGTCTGAAAGTAGACAACAAGTCCGTTCCGAAATTGTAACGGACCGGAAGCTGAAAGTGACTGAGGAAAGCAGTAGCTAGGTCCCAGAAACTACTAAAAGCAGTAGAAGGAAGCTCAATGTACCATTTTTCTGTAGTGCCAGTCAAGGTCCTCTGGAACAGCCTCAATCTCACTGAATCTTCATTCAATGAGTTGGAAGAACACCATAAATGGAAAGTGGTGGCATGAGCCCCAGGATCTTCACCAGCCTTACCTTCGAACTTAGGGATGTCCGAGGGTAGTTTGGTGGGAACAGGTGGCCACAAAGGGTCATGCCTCACCGGATCATTCATCAATTTTGATAAGTCTGGCAAGTTCAAAGTTGCCAGAAAAGGAATTTTGGGCCTAACCGGTGCACTAGATGTGCCAGCTTGGGGATTAGAGGGTCCAGCCCCCGAATGCCCATAGGTAAAGGTGGGGTTCCCCCCTGACACCGATTGTGAAGTGGGAAGGTTTCCTTGAAACGGATTCCATCCATAGGCCACAGGATTTTGGGTGGGAGGTGCAGTGTAAGTGGTTCGGGCCATCCCCATAGAAGCTGGGGTCTGAAAGACTGGAGCAGGTATCCCTCCGCTAAACAACAAAAAGGGATAGCTCATGTATGGGACTGAAATAGGGGTTTGGAAGCTCTTCCTGTAAGAGGTGTTTCTCCCAAACTACACTCCTACATATGAAAGAGAGGGACCTACGTATGGACTGGATGGGGGAATGTGCCCCCCATTCCAAGGAAATCCTTGGACATAAGCCGAGGATCCTACCGGACCACTCTGAGTAGTGTAAGGGAAGGAAGAAGGAATTGTAGGTTTACTGGGAATCCCAGCGACCATGTTACCAGAAGTACCTCCTATGTTGGAGTTAACTGATGGTTGAACCACCCGGCTCACCGGAGTCAAAGGTGTAGAAGGAAAACTAGACCTAGGGGCACTAATCGGGGGAGGTAGTACCCCTTCAACCGGAAGGGTTGAGGTAAACACAAAAGAACTTTCTTCCATAGAAGACATAACTCTACTCACAAGGACACCTAGCACTGGTGAACTAAAAGGTCTAACTTGGACGATCACAGGATCGTTAATATCAGTCAAGGGGGTATTAAAATTTCTTGCAAACTCGTCAGTCTGCAATTCTTCTATCTCGACTGTGTCAAAATCAAAACGGTTAGCTATCAATTCCGGTTCACCAAGAACCTCACTTATTCCTACTGGTTCAAAAGAACCATCTGTGTCTAATCTCCACCTTTTGGGTAAAGGTGGAGGCTCCAATGCAGTGAGAGGAGGAAGGTTTCTCAACCTTCTTGACCTTCTAACAAGTTGGTCCTCCGAAATTAAAAATTTCAGTAATCACACCCTAAGGTCAACTAAACACAAGCAAATCCACAGAGCATACACTAAAAATATCCTAGAGTCTCATGCAATCAAACCAGGTTATAAAGATATGCTTTCCCGAAGAAAGTTGATGAACGATTACTTGGCGTCCTTGAGGGGTTCTCAGGCACAAGCGGAGGAATCACCCACCACCCTCCTGTACTTTCCACAAGGGTTACCTTCCAAGCCCGTTCAAGGTGAACCAGAAATAACCTTCCGGTTTACCTAGGTATGAACCCTAAAAGACAAGAGACTAAAGGCTACCTTGACAATACCAGCTGTCTGGGGGGACAGTCGTTAGCCGAAATCGTACGCATGGGCAGGGTAGCTGAGCCTGAAAATCTATCTAGGATAGATTCCCTAGATGTGCAAAAGTCCTGGGTTACGCTTTGACAAGGATTCGGAGGGTTATCTCCTCTGTCCAAGCCTCCACATGGCCTAGTGCTTAACTCCCGTTTGAGAGGAGCTTCCCAGATACAGTGATAGAATCAAGGATTTACCTAAAGAACGGTCCACTACGTCTGAGTTTATAACTTGTGGGAAGTTTACACACCCTAGCCCACAAGTCTAGCCTAAGCTAGTAGGTGAAAGGCCCCTAGAAATAAAACTTACTAGTAAATTTTAATTTATGCGTTTATTTTAGAGGGTTGTTTCTTACTCAAGAGGAAATGGAAGTGATATAATGTATGTTGTTTTGACTCAGCAAGAAAATAAATGAAAGTAAGGTGCATTCAAAGCAAACTACTACTATAAAATAAACTTATTTTTATTTTTTCAAATATGTATTGATGAACTAAAAGCACTGATAAGAGAAACTAAGCCTATATATTTTTGTATTTTTGAGATAATATTTTTAAAATGAAATAACACTACTTATGCAAAAATTACAATGCAAAAGATTAACAATGTTTTGTTTTCATGTTTAAAAATAATCAAAACCTACAATGCATCTACAATGCACAATTCTTGAGAAAACTTGAAAATCATAAACTGTATAAAAGCTACAAACTGAAGCAAACCGGCTGACAGAACCAAAAGACCAGCAAGAAAAGCAGGCTAGGAACCCTAGCTTGGGTGAAAACAATGACAAATATCACTGCAGACTTAAAAAGGTAAGTGAAAACCAGCAACTGTTAGAAACAGACTGGAAAAATAGAGCCCAAGACCCTGATCACTGATCTGGACTAAGTCACTTTAACCAACAACCCAAACATGCCAATTACTCCAGAAAGCAAGCAGTAAATAAACTAAGCACAAAAGACTCAAGGGCTTCCGAAAAGCACTAAGATGTGATCACCTGAGGCAATCAAACAAACTCTACAGCATTCTTAAAGAAATACTTCTCAGAAAACAAGGACTATAACAAGAAAAGAAACAAGCAAACTCTTCTTTAAAAATCCCAACTTTCAAAAGTACTCGCGACTGTCTAGTAGTGCAACTCGCGAATTACTCGCGACAGTGCAGTATAACAACCCGCGAATGCAACTTTATACTCACGACTGTTCAGTGGAACAACCCGTGAATGGGTATTAAAATTTCCTCAAAAAGAAATAAAAAACCCTAAGACTTTCAAACGCTGAATTAAGAAAGAGCCAAGATAAAAAACCACAAACAGACTCACAAGCAAAACTGGTCAGGATAACAGAAATGACCTACAGCAGTCTAGGCTTCCCCAGCGGAGTCGCCAGTTCTATTGTAAGGGATTATGCACCTAATAATAGTAGGTCGGGGGTTACCAACATACTCAAACACTTGCAGACAATTGACTTCTAAAGTGCAGAATAGGAAATAGGAGGGTTAGAAGAACTTACTTGTTAAACGAAGTTCGATCCTTGCTAGTCCTCTTCCAATCTGCTCCACTTCTAAAGTCTTCAAGGCTCACTCCTATTTCACCTGTTCAGAGACAATATTCCAAATATAGAGTGATTCATATATGTATATTAGCAGGTTAGATAAATCAAATATGAAATACTGAAGCATAAACAATTATCAAACCAAGATATATGAGACACATGTGGAAGAAGTAATCTCTATATTATCAATAATGAGAAATTTTATAGTACAACCAAACGTCTGAGACAAGGACTCCTCTATCACCAAAGGATTCTGAGTTTCACTGCTCCAAATACTTCTGTAAACAATCCACCAGCATAACTTTGCTCTCCAAGTATATATCCAACACCCTCCCCAAGTCCTGTATTTATATGGGTGAAATAAGGCAGTTCTCGAAGGTTGGGGAAGTTGTAGTAGTTAGGAGAATTAAGTAAAATACCTTAACTAATCTCCCATTAGCACATGTTTTTATGTTTTCATGTTAAGAGGCACACTCGCGGGTATGTAGTAGAGCAACCTGCGAGTGACTCGCGACTCTGTATAAGCGCAACCAGCGAATACATGGATTCGTGACTTGCTGTAAGGGAGACTCGCGAGTGATGCGCGAGTTGTCTATAGAGAGAGTCGCGAATACAACCTAACATGGAAAAATGGCAAAGTAACTAGTTGAATGATCGTAGAATTTATTTCATGACAAGCCAAGCTATAGTGTTATGGGAAAACCTCTATCCATAAGTGTCCTTTTGTGTGCTGACATGAGGGATATCAGCACTCGGACGAAGAGGTGCCATTCAGGTGTATAACACTACTGCATGTAGTGTCTTGGCTTCCCATTTTGGCCTTGTGGGGCTGTTAGGGTCTGCAATAAACTCATATCCATCAGACAAATCATAATCAGCATGTTCAACAAACTCGTTACTTACTTCTTGAGGTTCAGGTGGTGAAGAGGCTTCACCAACTTCCACTGCTACAAGGGGTTCTTCTTCAAACTGAACACACCTTTCAATGAAGGCTTTGTTTGTGCTCAAATTTATCAAATTGTACCCTTTTGAATCTTCAGAGTATCCAACAAAAAGACACTCTTGGCTTTGGGGCTGCAAATCCTTCCTCTTCTCTGTCAGGATTCTAGCCCAAGCCTTTGAGCCAAAAATCCTGAAATGGGTCACATCTGGCTTGTGCCCACTCCATGCTTTGAAGGGAGTCATGCCATCAAGCTATTTGTGAGGCATCCTATTCTGAATATAGGCTGCACATTTTATAGCTTCGGCCCAGTACTTTGGTGGCAAATTTTTGGCCTCCATCATGCATGTTTCCATCTCCTTCAGTGATCTGTTCTTCCTCTCAGCAACACCATTTTGCTGTTGTGTGTAAGGGATAGAATGCTGCATCTGAATACCTGCATCTGCACAATAATTAATAAACTCATACTTGACATACTCACCACAATTGTCAGATTTGAGGGCCTTGAGTTTCCTTCCAGACTGGTTTTCAACCAAAGCCTTAAAGACTTTGAATAGGCCAAAAACTTCAGACTTGTGTTTCAGGAAGTGAACCCAGCAATACCTGGAAAAGTCATAAATGAAATTCAATGCATATTAGGCCTGACTCATGGACATATGAGGGAATGGGCCACCAACATCACTGTGGATCAGCTCGAGGGGTGCAAAGGTTCTCTCATGACTAGCTCTCTCAAATTTGTGCTCTTGGTGTTTTCCTAGGATACAACCTTGGCAGACTCCTTTGGAAAATTTTATCTTGGGAAACCCTATGACCATCTCTTTTTCACTAACATCAGAAAGATATTTGTAGTTTAGGTGGCCAAATATTTCATGCCACAGCTTGCTAGCTTCATTAGCATGAATGAGAAGAGCAGAGGGGTTTGAGTAAGGTAGGAAGTGTGAGAACATGTATACCTTTTGAGCATGATTCGCAACTCCTTTTGCAATGACTCTACTAGTTGAGATCTCTATGATCTCAACTTCATCGGGGGAGAATATGACTTTCTTTGGAGACCCAGTGTGGGTCATCTGGTACACTGACAGGAGGTTGGAGGTGAGACCAGGCACATACAGCACATTGCTGAACTAACCATGATCAAGATCTATCCTTCCTTTTCCTTTACTTTTAGTGAGAAAGTCATCTCCCAGTACAATATATGGTCCTTCCGACATGTCCAGTGAGGAGAAGGCCTCCTTAGTCGAAACCATGTGTCTTGAAGCTCCAGAATCGATGATAAAACTAGGTGAGCTTGATGTGCCAACAACTAGAGCATGAACTCTCTCTCTCTGTCATCTGAACTTGATCCTCCTTCTCTCTTCTTTGAGCTTTCTGGAAGGGAGATGCCATTCTTCTCTAGGATTTGGGTCAGCATGTCTATCTACTTTTTCATACAAGAGCTTTCAGAGTGATTACCCTTATTGCAGTATGCGCACTTGTTCATTTCACCTTTGTTCTTCTTCTTCTGGTAATTCTTCTTGGGACCTTGTAGATCCTCCAGAGACTGTTTCTTGTCTCTCTTTTGCTCAGGTGGATTCTTAGCTTTCTTTTTGCCTTTTGAATCCACCTTCAAATCTCCAGCAATCAAATCTTGATCTTTGGATGGTTTGATGGTGCCCATCATCACCATCTTGTCCTGTTCTTGTGTGAGAGATTCCATGAAATCTGCAAGGCTAGGCATCTTCTAGGTTCGAGCTGTTAGTTTTGTGGCATAGAAGGTCGAAACAAAAACTGAATAGTCAGGGCCTAGCTTCGAGAGGATGGCCATTACGAGCTGATCATATTTCTTTTCGATACCACACTGTTTCAGCTACAAAACTAGTGCTTTGAACTTGGAGAAATATAGCTGCAGGGATTCAAATCTTGTTGGACTCAGAGAAATCAGCTCATTTTCGATTTGATGTCCCCTCATCTCATCTTTCTTTCCAAAAATATCAGCAAGCTTCTCCCATACTTCATTCGGTGATGTCAATCCATCAAGATGGAAAAGGAGGTCTCTGGAAATACTCAGACACAGGAGGCCATAAGCCTCATCCCTCCTGTTGTGCCATTTTATCTTCTCTGCAGCTGCATTGGGCTCTACTTCTGTTGCCATAGTCACCCTGTAGAGGCATTTCACTCTCAACATTATCTCCATATTTGCTTTCCATTCAAATAAATTGAAGGGAGTCAAGATAGTTTTCTGTGATTGATCCATAGCTTAGAAAATCTGTCCCGGCTGTCAGTAGAAGGCTCCCAGTCACTGATGTCAAACCTGCAAAACAATTTTTGAAGGAGAGAAACAACCTAAAATGGCTCTGATACCATGTGGAAATTGAACCAGGTGATAGATTAATTTTACTCACAACAATTAACAATTGATCATGCAAAATCACTCACAAAGAGACTGAAAATTGGAGTTGAAAACTAAACTGTATTAACTCAGTGTACAATAGCCAACCCTGTAAAATAATAGGTTGCTGAATAAATAACATACATCAAGGATTCGAATGCATGAGGAGCAATTCGAATCTAGCATAAAGCAGGCTTACTAAAAATAAGCAAATCCCCCATAGGTGTAAAAAGTTGATCCCAAATCTGTCATGGAGCTCATGAATTGGCAAAATGGATTAGGCAAGCTAAAGAGTGGTGGAATGGCAGCTCATACATGCTTTTGCATGGAGAAAAGAGAGGAGGATGTGTAGGACAAAAAACTAGTCAAACTCACCTAGTCTAGCTTTTCCTTTTTCCTTAAAACACTGAAAAAGCAGGGAATAAAGCAGAAAAAGCAGAAGGGCGCCTAGGAGGCCAGGAATAAAGCAGAATTGATTCCTTTAGCTCTCCCATGTGCTACATGAGTCAAATAAGGCAAGTTTGACCATTATGGATAGGAAAATGACAACTTGCACAAGGTGGGACATATGAACTAGACAAATAAGACAGAAATAATTAAATTAATGTCTAAGTGGGTAAACTATGGGTTGATTATTCTAAAAAATATGTTGCTGATGATGACAAATGTGACTAGGAACCCTCTGGAGAAAGGGATGAGGCAACAAGTCCATAATCAAAAGTTGGTGAGCAAATTCTACAATCTCCTACAAAGGACCAATCAAATTGGTCATGCCAAGGGTGTAAGTAGGACCCATGAAGGTAAGAGTTTGATTATGACAAATTACATGGAGTGGTAAAGGTAAGAGACCTCATACCATGTGGATATTTGGATGTTATACTACATTCATATAGAAGTGTGTCATGCTTGTATATGTTTATTGAGCTTAGTAGCCCAAGGAAAGTAAGTACTGATGATCTTGATTATAGTAATGCATCCTATATGAAGTAGTCATGGTTAGCCATGCATGGTATGTTGAACGCATAGTATTCCTGAATCAATGCAAGGTAGCATTGAGTGGATATGCATTAAATTATTTTATGAATCTTGTAGTTATGCATCAAATGGATGCATATGAAGGGTGTGAGTGACTGATTGCATAAGTATAGGTGCAAATGTTGTGATGCATTGCATGAATGCATTGAGATAAGTGCATGTGATATTATGAATAACTAATGGCTGAAATGATGAATTGATGACAATTTAGGAACCATTTCAAAGGTTGTTATGAATGCAGGATAGTAAGTGCATGAAGAGGGTAGTCATGATCAATTGGCTGCCGAAAATGCTCTATGGAGGACAAGGTGGTACAATGATATGCTTGTGAAGTAAGGAGTATCTGAACATCTCATTTTGGCATAAATGATTTGACTATACCTTGCGAATTTTAGTATGATAATGATTGCATGAACTAAATGAGTTTTGGTAATATTGATGTGATTAACAGCTGGAAATTTTTGAATTTTATAAATTCTGAAAATGCTTCAGTGATTGTTGTAGCAATGGAAAAAGTTATAGGCATCAAGAATTACCAAATGTTTGGCTGATTGAAAGTTCAGGTTTCAAGTAGACTGTTTGGGATATGGAAAAATGGGTAATACCATGACAAAGGTAGAAATCTACCATGTGAAAGAGCCAAACCTCATGAGAAGAGTCTCATGGTTGTGATAATAGTTGGTATGCATAATGAGTTGTAAATTTGAATTTGTAAATTTCATATTTGAGAAATTGTTGACAACTGCTAATCATTATTGGCTTACATAGAATTTTGTCAAGAGGACGCATTGTAAGTGGGTGCCACATGTTATGCTAGCAAGCATAAAATCATAATGGATATGATGGTGATTCTCACAAGAGACCCACAATTGAGGACACCTCATTGCCAAGAAAATCAATTTCTGTAGTAAACAGAGTTGCAATTCCTATTGAATTTAATTACTAATGTCATTTGCTTAGTTATGGACAATCAATTTGGATTGTGTTATCAGATAATGATTGACTATTTGGCTATTGGATGAATGTGGCAGGGGTACACATTGCAGGAAGATCGTGTGTGATGGCCTGCAAGAGCCAAACTTCATGGGAAGGTTTTCCCTTATTTTGAAATGGGTTTTGAGGGAAACTCCATTGGACATTTTGGAAATGTCTCATATGCACTACATGTTTGGTAAACAACATGAGTGAGATGGTATAGATTGTGTCAGTAAGACATGTGTGGATATGAAATGTAAGAAGGAATTGGGATGGCAAACCGAGGGACTGTCAACTCAAAGAAGGGATCCCCCATTCCTCCTTAATGAAGGAATACTGCCTCAACAAATGGATAAGTCTTGTATGACCCTAGCTAAGAATATGCATATTAGATTGTTAAAATTCCGTATGCAGAACATGTTTTGATTTTATTTCGATTAGGACAGATTGCTTGAGTATGAATAGGGCCTACACGATACACACCGGACAAGGGTGCACACTTTTCTAATGTCAGATCATGAAGGGATTTTTCAATATTGATTACACCCCAGGGAGTGGACGTACTCCTGGTGTCTCAATACTTGATAGTGAATGGTGTGAAATATGATTACAATTTTAGAGCAATGACGCTAACGAATATGCTTTTATTGCTTGTGTTGTCAGGATAAGCAAACGT